>KZ451980.1:743140-917266 GCA_002786265.1 Apostasia shenzhenica
AGAGAGAGATGATACTTATTGCGCTGCCCCATCACTACAGTAAAGCTTCACTCCTTGTTTTCTTGAAACAAATGTACACGGTCGACCCATATTATAGAGAGTTTACATTCCATTGTATTTTTTGTGCTTCAATGGTTGACGCATTTTGAGTATTATAAGTCATTAGTTACACTGTAGGAGTTTTATACCTGATTGTGACAAATTCGAGGAAGGACGATCCAAAATAGGGGTAATATGCACCAGACAAGAGTCTAAAATATATAGATATTGCGAGTGACTAAAAGGGGCAAACATCACTGTGATTTTACATTAATACAAGGCAAATCTACATTAGAACTATATGTAGATTCACTTGGGCGTATTACCGAGTATCTAAGAACGAGCCGCCTTAATATAATCATAATGAGTATCTCAGCTGTATAAATGATTACACAGAGAAGTTTAATATAATATATATACACTATTCGCGTTAGTAAACTTCACGCTAATTGAGATATGGAGCTTACATTGCAAGTCTTTCTAATATTTAAGTTATACATATCGAGCAATAAAGTAAATATATTTCACAATTTTAATATTTGATGTCTTGTAATTTTTTATATTATTATCAGTCAATTTAGTAACTTTAATAATTATAGGAAATTCTTTTAAAGTAGGTGCACCTTCTATTCCGTCGTCTCTCGGCTGTGCCATCTGACCTCTACACACAGACTTATATTATATAGATATCGAGTCTACTCTCCCCCCTCTCCTAGTTCACGTTCATATCTGTCTATCACAAGTTTGCATGCGCCCCTGAAAAGAGAGAGGGAGAGCTCGCCTACATGTCGGCCGGGCCACGCCACCAGCATTGATAGGAGAGAGAAGAGATGCGCGAGAGCAAACAAGCATTATCATAAGTTAAGAACAGCTTTAATAAAGATCTTTAAGGTGATAATAACAAGTTTCACATCATAAGAGGAGGGAAGGGAAGCAATTGTGAAATGCCTATCGAGAAGAAAACAGGAATAGAAGTTATTTCTTATACACAAATAAGGGACTCCACGCGCTATCTCACAATAATTGAGGAGGATAACTAATAGATAGGGCATCCCTCAACTATTGGATGAGGAGCTACTCTTTAAATTTTAAATTAAAAAATATCAAATATATATATATATATATATATAATATTTTATATAATCACTCCTTCAATCAATTAATAGAAGACTTTGTGGATGTCATGCATGTCCACAATTTGTGCATAGACATTTAAAGGAATATTGATTGTTATGTTCTGGCCACATTTAACTCTCAATTAATTCAAAATAAAAATAAATAAATAATTATCATGAAAGAGGAGCCTTTCACCTAAAATTTATATTTATGACTTAACTTAATGCATTAAAAGAAGTTAATAGCAATGTTGTAAAAAATTAAATCGACAATCCTGAAAACAATTAGTTTATTGATATTATATAACAAAATAATATATATATATTATATATTTTATTATTTATTTAATATTAAAAATATAGAATATATATAATTTAAAAATATATAAATATTTATTATATAAATATAATTAAATAATTATTATTTAATATGACTAATAAAAATTAATTAACATATATTCAACATAACTATAAAAATTGATAATATATATATATATATATAATTTTAAATATGATAAATAAAAATTAAATATTTTATATTATATATACTCAATATAAAATTAATTAATATAAATCCATATTAAAAAAAAAGTTTAGTTCTTTTAAATTTTTTTTTTCACAAGCATAAATTTATGAATAAAAACTTGACATATATTTTTATCTAAAAAATTTATTAACTTGCTTGCAAATATTAATCAATAAAAATAAAATATAATTTTTTTAATTGAACCGACATTTAATCTGTTAAATCAGTTCACCCGATTAGATCAGTTTAAATCGGTTCAATCCTTCTTCAGTTTTAGCATGAACTGGATCGGACTAGAGATCGGTTCACGGTCCAACTGGTCAAACTGGCCAATCTGGTCCGATTTTTTGCAACATTTATTAATAGATTAATATTGAAAGAAATCATAATAGAAATATATTAATTTCAATTTTTTTTAAAATATTTGTTCAATTAGAAATAAGAGATGCAACAAAAAAAAAAAAAACTAAGTCAAATAGCTAGCTAATGTAGGTGAGGTTACTTTCATGATTCATGATTGGGCAAGGAATATATAAAGTCAACTTTTGCAACAATAAATCATCAAAATAGAATTTTTCTATTTTGATCTATGTGTAAAATATATATAAATTATATATAAAAAATATTTATTATGAACATATGCTAATAAAAATTTTAAAGTATATATCCTCTTAATCTATGATATCATTTTATGCAATATTGCAATTAATTTGGCTTCATTTCATCTTCATTCAAGCATGTTTGTAATACATCACAAGTTATATTTTAATACAAAGATTATGTTGGTAGGTTGTGTGGGTTCAACTTAAAATTGACTTAACGAGTAAATTTTTATCATCTCGAATCAATTTAATTCAAATTCTAAAATATTTTTAATTTTAAATTGAAGCTCACTTGCTCGCGGTAGAGTCGATGCCAACCGTAAAGTTTTCACTTTGTAAAGTCGTGCTAATAAAAATGACTTTGAGTTGTGTGATTTTATGATAGGTACAATGAAATTAGTCGATGAAATATAGAATAAACTAGCGCAAAAAATATAATCTAAGACTTCGATTTAAAATAACATGTTTATTAAATGAGTCGATCGATCGATATTTAAATTTTAATGAAATGAATAAAATTGTGATTGTACTTGAACACAAGTTATTTATACATCCCAACACAATAATTAACTGGGAATTTTAAATTATTAAGGGAGTATTTAGTTTAATATTATATTTATTTTATGTTATATTATATAGAAAAAATAATTATTTGATTTAATAATATTTATAAATAAATTTCTGTAAAATTATAAAATTATTAATTAAAAGATGATATTTAAATATTATGAGCTTTTTTTTAATATATATATATATATATATATATATTATATATTATTCTTTTAGCTTAAAAAGAAAGAAATTATTTTTAATATTAAAAAATATGTAAGTGTGAAATAAAGTAAATTTTAATATTCTTATTTCTGTTAGATGTAAATTAAAATTGGTGTTGAATCAAAAAAATACCTCAAACTAAACAAAGCCTAAGATAACAATAAACCAAATGCTCCAGCCCTGTTTGGCGCGAGGATCAAAATAGTACTAGTTTAAAAAAAAATAATAATAATGATAAATAAAATTTTTTAATCATTCTACGTATATTATAATATAAAGATATATTATTTTACTTCACATATTCAATAATTTTCAATAAAAATTATAACTTTATTTCACATCCTACATCAAAATACTTTAATCGAGTATTTTGGTCTAAGTAAAGCTAATTTTTTTATTGAAAATTATTAAGTATGTGAAGTAAAATAATATTTTTTTATATTAGAATATGTGTACAATGATTAAAAAAATTATTTATCATTATTATTATTTAAACTAGTACTATTTTGGTTCTCGCGCCAAACAGAGCTTTAAATATTTTCATTATAATCGATAAATAGTTCATCCATTATCAAAGCTATAACCTTAATTCTAATTTTATCAAATCTTTAATTTATATCATGGCACTACTTTGCCATGCTCCATCTAAATATTCAATGAAGATAACAAAACAAATTTCTAGTGGGCCCTGTCTTCCTCCTTCAAATCCCCTCTTCTTAAGGAGAGAAAAAAAAAGATAGGAAGGGCCTGTTTGGCACGAGGACCAAATTAAACAGGACTAAAATAGTACTAGTTTAAATAATAATAATAATAATAAATAAATTATTTTAATTATTCTACATAAATTTTAATATAAAAAATAATATTTTACTTCACATACTCAATAATTTTTAATAAAAATATAAATTTTATTTCACATCTTAAATCAAAATACTCGATTTAAATATTTTAGTTTAGAATGTGAAATAAAATTGATATTTTATTTTAAATTGTTGAGTATGTAAAGTAAAATAATATTTTTTATATTTTAATTTGTGTAGAATGATTTAAAAATTTTATTTATTATTATTGTTGTTGTTTTTAAATTAGTACTATTTTGGTCATGTTTTGGTTCTGGCGCCAAACAGGGCGGAGTGATCATCTCTCTTCCAATCTCATTTAGCTTAGGCCACTAGAAGATGGAGTAGGCATCGTTGAGCTCGAGTTAATCACTTCATCTTAACTTCAATTTTAAATTTTTCAACTTTCGGGTATCTCAACGCAAAGTTGAATTAAACTTTTAAGCGAGCAAATCCCATATTTATTTCTTTTTTTTTATTCACGTTATAGTATTTCTTTCAGCTTAGTGCGGAAGAAGCTCGCTTAAGTTCAAGAAGTATCAAATTTAAAATTATTTAAATGTATTTTTTTTTAATGAAGTGGAGAAAATTTTCACATTTGAAATTACATAATTTAAAAGTTGATATTATTAAAATATTTATATTTATAATTCACTTTAAAAGTTATTCATTTACATATTAATTTAGATATAAATATATATATATATATATATATATTCTCAATAAATTAAAATTATTTATTTAATAGAAAAAATTACATGTCACTTCTAATAAATATTTAATTCCTAAATTAAATATTCATATACATTATAAAAAATTATAAAATGTATCTCCTTTAAACTAATGAGTGATTAATTAGCTAGATTTTGTTTTATTTAAATTAAATGAAAGGCTAAATTTTTTTAATTTGTTGTTGAAGTATAATTCATGATTATGTAGTTTAAATATGAAATTATATATATATATATATAAATATGTAATTTTAAAATTTAAATTAAAATTTTAAAATATTGAAACACAAATATTTATTTTTAAAATGGGGATTTACACACAAAACATTAAATTTTTTATAAATTACGTATTTCACCATCTTTTAGTAAATATTATATATATCATATTTTTTTTACATTTTTATTATAAAATTCATAAGTAGAGTGTGATATGTATAATATTTATTAAAAAATAATAAAATATGTAATTTACGAAGAATTTAGTGTTCTGTATTTAAATTCCTCTTTAAAAAAAAGTGAAACTGAAATAGCAAAAGTGGAAGCTTTGAATTCAGTGCAGCTGTGCAGGGGAGGGAGTTCAAATTCAATCACCGGCAGCAGAACTGGCAGCAGAACTGGCAGCAGAGATGGGAAGCCCTTCGACCTTCGACCTGAGCTCAGTGATCGACGACCATTCCTCGATCACCGACAGCATCGCCGGCGCAGGCGGCTTCTCGCCTCTAGACAGCATCTCCATCGACTACAGCCGCACCATCTCCGAGATCTCCACCCTCTCGGACCTCTGCAGCTCCGACGAGCGCCAATCGTTCGGATGGCCTTCGACGGTCAAGCTTTTGGATCCGGCATCGCCGGTGCTCACAAAGCTCGGGATGAAGCAGCAAGCCGGTGAGGGCGACGAGGCTGTGCTGGATCTGATGCGGGAGAGGTTCTCGAAGCTTCTGCTCGGCGAGGACATGTCCGGCGGCGGGAAAGGGGTTTGCTCCGCCGTCGCGATCTCGAACGCCATCACCAATCTCTACGGTACGTGCGCCACCCGCCATTAAGAATCTGGTATTCCTCCAGTACTTGCTGATCGTTTGATTGATCGTTTGATTGATCGTTTGCTGCCGAATCAGCGACGGTGTTCGGCCAGTTCCGGAGGCTGGAGCCGTTGCCGCCGGAGAAGAAGGCGATGTGGAGGAGGGAGATGGATTGTCTGCTATCGATTTGCGATTACATAGTGGAATTCCATCCTTCGATTCAAAATTTGCCGAATGGGAGTGCTTCGGAGGTAGGGTTTCTGGAAATTATTTCAGTTGATCTCTGTTTCTAGTAATTGTAGTAGATCCAATTACTGTCTTTTTTCTCGAATATCTATGAGATTTGAATCTCCAGGTGATGGAAACAAGGCCAAGATCAGACATCCATGTCAATCTTCCTGCTCTGGAGAAGCTAGACACCATGCTGCTTGTAATACTCCTCTACCCTTCTTCATCCAAAATTTATTTTTTTTAAAAAAATTATTTTTTTTGATGAAGAAATTTGTGAAAAAAATGAAACGGGTTAACAAATATTCTTTTAAAATCATGAAGCTGGCAAGTTAAGATCCTCTGGTTGCTCATTTGTTTGCATGACCAAAGGGATCACAGCATAAAGGAGAGGGGAGAGCCGAGAGTCTGCTAGTAGATTCCACCCCGTTATATATAACCTTGATTGGAATCGAAGAATTTTGACATGAAACTGGAGAGTCTCGTACTGATAAAGGTAGAAGTGGAAGCAGGAGCCAACCTCCAGCCAGACAACAAGAGAGGACGAGAAGTTCTTTTCATTCCTAGCATGCTGCAATTCATCGAGATTTTCTTCTATTTCAGCACGATGTTTTAGCGATTCAGGTAGAAGTGGAAGCAAAAGCCAACCTTAAAGTTAGAACTTTTTAGGTACCGGTGTCAACTTTTCTGGCGTGAGATATTCGAGTTATCTCATGCAGATAAGATCGTTGAGTGTTCGACTTACTGATCATGATGTACTTCGAGTGCCTCACTTCGATATCTATTAGGTTCCCTTAACCGTTGATTTGGATTTTTCCTTTAACTATCCACATCGACGACTATGATCCTATGATATTCTTTTTTTATCTGAATAGCAAATATGTGACAATTCTTTGTGTGTGTTGACGTAGGATGTGGAGGTCCCAGGAAACACCAAAAAAAAAGAGAGTTCCGGGAGACGGCGGCGCGCAAAGGGATAAGCCTGTTAATGAGAGCTTAAGGAGGGAATCAGTTCAGAGCATCCAGAGGAACACACAAAGGTTTGAGGTGGTTCAGGGAAGTAATCCCCTACGTCCACCGGATGATCAGCGAATAGGTTTCACTAATGGAGAAAGGTGGCCTTGGAGGCTTGTACAATGTTGTCTTTGGAAAGAAGAAAAAAGAAGAGAAGAGAGCTCCACAGTTGGAGCTCTTGTTACAATGAGAATGAAGAAATCTTCTCTTGTTTCTTGATGCCTCTGCCCCTTCCCTTGTGAGGAACTGTTCGACGGTATTTGTAGCTGTTGGAGTGCGTGGCTTCACCCTGGTTTTCCGGAGAAAAGGTGATGGACAAGCTCTGGGTTCGCGTCGTTTGTCTGCCACCGGAGAGGCCTGCAGCCGCGAAAGGAGGACGATATCTTTTAATACTGGTACTTCTTCTAGGGATCCGTGATGGCTAGAGCATGCGGATTCCTCGATTTGCGGGTCCGAAAAAAGGTGCCTTATACGGGGAGCGGCGCGGTTAGATGGAGCTGATTGTGACAGGTACTGCTCCGTAATCTCGTGCCCGATGTTATCAGGGATGGTCCTGGGGTATTGGGAACGAGGTTAGGTTGAACCCTCGTGGTCGAAGTTTGACCCGGTCAAGAGTCCTGCAAAGTCAGACAGATGTTAGCAAATCAATCAACGAAATGGAGGCCAGCTAGGCGCCACGTGTATGGTCAGGATGCAGCGCAGGAACCACGTGTTAACAATGTGTATCTTAACAAATGTCCCTTTCATATGAGAATTTATCCATATTGAATCTTTCTTTGTCTAATAGATCATTCAAGTGCATACATATCAAGAGTCCACTCAATCATCTGGTGGCACAATCGGAGCCATCTACTCTTGTTATTTCTTAATAACGATAGAAGACACAAAACCCATAAGATCACATTCGCATGAACTATTTGATCTACTGAAAGTCTGCTCAAACTATCAGCTCTGATACCACTTGTTAAAGGTATTTATATATACCTATTAACCAAAACATTTAGGCCAATGGATAAAGGTCATCAATAGAAAGGCTTTTCCACCCAAATGTCATTATAGAATTTGGCATGATTTGATCTATACGTTCTTCCACTCGGTTCTTTCCACTATTTCTCCGCACCAATTTTTCTCGATTTGAGAGGCAAAAACAGTTCAATTGAGAATACAACACTATTCTTTTTATTTTAAAGTTAATTATCTATTTGCCCTAAAAATATAGGTATTTACACATTAACATCTCCAACCTGGACACTTACAATTTGAGGGGGAAAAAACACTAGATCCTCGTTTATTTCGAAGTTAAAAATTAACCTACTTTAATTTTAATCTGGTATATCACATCACACATAAAAATTAATATTAAAAATTAACTTTATTTCACATCTTACACACATTACTAAAATAATAACTAACTTTATCTCACATCCCTCATATATCTCAATATAATTACTAATTTTATTTCACATCATTCACAACTTTCAATAAAAAAAATATTTAAATTAAATTTTTAACTTTTTTAAATTTAACCTTACAAATAAACAGACCATAGAGAATTACACATTAACCTCAGTGAATCATACATTAATCCTTTTGTTTTGAGGGTTAATATGTAATTTTGCATGTGTTTTGTAATTTTTGGAATGTTACTTTGTAATTAACTATATATATATATACATATGTATGTATATATATGTAAATAATATTTCTTAATTTTATTGAAAATTATGTTGAGATATTATGGAGGAATTGTTAATTAATTAATGCCAGACAGAAAAAGTCTTCAGGCAAATCAAATACTCTCCCCTGTTTTCATCCGGCTATAATGGCAGGATATGCTGGAGGGGTTTCATGAGAAGAGGGAGTTCTGGTACGTGGAGGACGGCGACCGGTCGCCCAGCGTCGCCGTCTCGAGATCTTTCCGGCGACTGGTGCAGAAGAATGAGGAGAAGTGGTGGCTCCCGATCCCCTGCGTGCCTTCCGGCGGACTCTCGGAGAAATGCCTCAAGGATCTCCGGCAAAAGCGCGACTGCGCCAACCAAATCCACAAGGCCGCCATGGCCATCAACAATGGCATCCTCGCCGACATGCAGGTCCCTCAATCATACGTCGCCACCTTACCCAAGGTCTGGCATATCCTCTGTCTCTTCTAATCATAATGCCAAATAATATAATATATATTATACTATACTATAATATATATACTTAATTTTAATTTCGGTAATTTCAAAAGTTAATTTCAATTTCAATAATTTCAGTATAATTTATAGTATAATTTTTTATTTTTAAAACTAATAAATTTCATCAATTTCAGCGAAAAATAAAACCATAATAAACATCATATATAAATGAGAGAATTACATATATACCCCTTAAATCATCTTGAATTACATATTAAACCTCTTATTTTTTAATTTTACAGCTTAACCCCCAAATCATCCAAAAATAACATATTTAGGTCTTTCTCAAGATTTTCAAAGTATGTTTTTTGCTGATTTATAATTATTTGAATGTTTATTACTAATAATATATATATACAAATATTATAAATATATTTACAAATACATGTATTCTACTAGATAGTTTTCATTTTTGGATGATTTAGGGGGTTAAGTTGTAAAATAAAAAAATGAGGAGTTTAATACGTAATTCAAGATGATTTAAGGGGTATGTATGTAAATGTCCCTATATAAATTAAATGAAATATTTATATACATAATACTTCATATCATCATATTTATATATTATTATTATTTTTTTAAATTACATGCTACACACCTAAAAATTATACTTCATACATTTTTTTTATACCCCCACACACTTTTTCTAAAGCTGCAGTGTAATTTTTTAAAATAAATGTGATACACGTAATTATAATAATATAGAGTGTTATGTATGAAATTATTTAAAATTAAATTTATAAACACTAAATCTTAAATTTTAAATTCTAACAATAATAAAAATATGACAATTCATTCCATTCCTAAAAATTTTCACAAAAACATAATTGGGATAATTTCATTGTCAAAATCCTGTTTTTTTTTTTTTTTTGATGAAGTCAAAGTCCTGATTTCATACCCAAGGGATATGCAACAAAACATAATAATTTAGTAATTTTATTTTATTTTTTGAAAGCAAATAATCTACGTATCAAAATTGAATTAAAATTTTTTAATTCGATCTCATTTTGTTTTAAAAAATAAAAAAAAGAGTTCGATTTAATCTCAATTCAAACTAAATTTAGCTTATTTGTTATTAATTTAAACTCAATTCAAATAGCTTAAATTTTAGCATTTATTTTAATTTAATGTTTAGAAATAAAAATAAAAAATAATTTACAATAAAAATTATTAAGAAAACTTTAATGAATCCTTTCATTAGTAAAAAATTGATATACTAAGTTCAATAATATATATATATATATATATATGTAAATAATATCAATTTTTTTTAAATGATTCGATTCTGAATCATCTCGATTTGATTTAATGTAAACTCATAATTGAATTGATAAAAATTTTGAAACATAAAAACAGCTCATTTAAAACAAATTGGGTGCAATCTAATTCGAAAGTTATTCAATTTTGAACGGATTTTATTACCTATTTTAGCTCGTAAGTCGGGCTAAACCTGGCCCGAGCCCAATTTGACTTAGTCAAAATCCGGTTAAACTCAATCCATGTTAAACCCGACCCACCCATTGCCTTGGTCTACTTCTCATTGTTGACATTAATGCAGAGCGGCCGGGCAAGCGTTGGCGATAGCATCTACCGCCATTTGGTGGCCGGCGAGCAGTTCTGCACGGACTACCTCCTGGACTACCTCGACATGTCGTCGGAGCACGAGGCCTTGGAGACGGCCGACCGAGTCGAGGCGGCCATTTATCTGTGGAGGCGCAAGGCGAGCTCCGGCACCGGCGGGGTCCCCAGGTCGTCGTGGGAGATGGTGAAGGATCTGGTGGTGGACGCCGACAAGAATGAGGTGCTCGCCAGCAGGGCCCAGAGCTTTTTGATCAAGCTCAAGCACCGCCATCCGGGCTTGTCTCAGACCACCCTCGACACCATGAAGATTCAGTACAATAAGGTAAGATAAGATCTTATCATATTTACTTCTCAGAATCCTTTTTGCGCGAAAATTAAAATCATTATCAAAATAATAATAACAACAACAACAACCAAGCTTTAATCCCACTAGGTGGAGTCGGCTACATGAATCTTTTATTTTCATTGCGTTCTATCAGTTACTCTTATCTAAGTCTAAGTAACTAAGATCACTCCTTATAGTTTTTTGCTATGTCTTCTTTAGTCTCCGTCTTCCTCTTTATACATGGGCAAAATTCAATAACTCAATTTTTCTAACTGGAGCTTCAATCGGCCTACGATTTAGATGTCCAAACCATCTAAGCCGACTTTCTCTGAGTTTATCCTCATTTGGTGCAACACCAACTTTCTTTCGGATATACTCATTTCTCATTCTATCCTTTCGTGTATATTCACACATCCACCTTAATATCCTCATTTTTGCTATTATAAAAATAATAATAATTTAAATAATAATAATAATAATAATAATAAATAATTTTTTTTAATCATTCTACACAAATTTTAATATAAAAAAATATTATTTTATTTCACATACTTAACAATTTTCAATAAAAATATCTACTTATTTTATATTCTAGATCAAAATATTCGAATCGAATATTTTGATTTAGGATGTGAAACAATAATGTTAATATTTTATTAAAAATTATTGAGTATGTGAAGTAAAATAATATTTTTTTATATTAAAATTTATGTAAAATGATTAAAAAATTATTTATTATTATTATTATTATTATTATTATTATCATTTTTTAAACTAGTACCATTTTTGTCTTGATTTTTATCGTCGCGCCAAATAAGGTCTCACTTTCCACTTGAGTTCACGGGTCGGATTCATCTAAAATGAGTTAACCTAAATTTGATCTAAAATTAAATTTCAAATTCAGACCTCAAAATTCAAATATGAACCAAACCTTAAATTAAGTTCTAGATCGAAACTTCGACACACCTAAGAAGATATTTGATTCAATGCAATATAAATATTAATTTTAAATTTAAAAAATTATGTGATTTAAAGTGCATTTTAGGAGGTTACCCGTCTCTTAATACTATTCCAACTCAAAGTTGCATCATTATCCTCATCCACGAGTTTCTATATATCCCTCGAATATCATATGTAGACTCATCGACAACGATTGGAGTAAAACGATTTGGGTTTTGGAATTAGTTTGTAGAGATCAAATTTTGACCGGCTGTCTTGTTTCAGGATGTGGGACAAGGGATACTGGAGAGCTATTCGAGAGTGTTGGAGAGCTTGGCGTTCAGCCTCGTGTCCTTCATCGACGACGTGGTCTCCATCGATGAAACCGTGAAGAGACGGTGAAGCCAAACATTACTAGTATCATATTAAACTAACTCGACAAAATTGCCTTTTTTCTGTTTTATGCAAATTATTTATAGATTTTTAATTTCTATATCTTGCTATATGAGTTTGAAGAATAGGCTGTTTGGTATTTGGGAATAAAAAATTTGTAAAACTATTTTTATTTATTTCAAACTATATATATATGATATTACATTAAAAATTATATAAAATGTGATATAAAATTTGAGATAGATAGGATAGAAATTTGTTTTTAAATTACATTATCATGTTAGTTATGATATTTGATTATCATATATCAAATTATGTTTCAATTTCTTTTTTATTGCTCCAGAACTTTTGGAGATGATTTCTGTAGTTTAAATATATACATTTTTTGCTAAACACGTTTAGAAGCATGTAAACTCGAAGATTTTTTTTTTTGAAAAAGTAGATTTTATTAATTTAAAAAGTCACATTAGGCAAGTCAGTACTTATGATAGGACTTAAAAATAAGGACATTATATTGTTCGAAATAATATTATGATTAACTGAGAGAGTTAAAACGGCTAAATAGTAAGTCGCATTATTTATCTTCACGAGAATAGTAGGAGACCGCGACTTTTATTGCTTTGAGAATGCCTTCCTTAACATCACTGAGGATTGGTTCTTCTGGAGCAAAAGGAATTGAGCGGTAGATAGCTGTAATTGGCAAGTTCACCCCCTTCTTTTATCGCCAAACATTCAGTTATATTATTGGCCCTTAGGCTTTCCCAAGAGGGGGGGGAATTGGAAATTTAAAAAAAAAATTCAAATAAATTGTACTAATAAAAACAACAGTAGGTAAAAAGCATACACAGTCAAATATTCAAAATAGAAGAGAAGCAAGTTAAAGTTACAGCAAAAATAAGTTAAATAAAGTACGAAAAGACAGATTGGTCGATTTTACTAAATAGACCGGCTGAACAGGAACAGTGCAGAAAGCAGAGAAGAAAACCGGTTGATTTGAGCAAATAGACCAAAACAGCTATGTCACCACAAAAAGAATTCATAACAGAAAACGTGAGAGATATGATTTAGATATAGTATAAAACAACTTTATTAAAGTAATTTGAGCTTATTTTTAAGTTAAAATCAGATTTAATAATTTTATGTATTAGTTAAATTTTACCGTAAAAGAGAGGAGGGAAAAAATACACAAACGATTTATAGTGGTTCGGCTTCCCGCCTAGTCCACTCCCCACGCTCCTCAAGTGGGATTTCAATCAACTAACAAACCGGCTTTTTAACGGGAACCAAAGCAGAACAAACCCAATTACAATCTCACCGGCTTTTTCTAGGAACCAAAGCCGAGCAAACCTTACAAATGCACCGGCTTTTTCTAGGAACCAAAGCCGACCAAACCTTACTTTGAATTTTTACACGAGAAAAATTCTAACCCACCTACTTTCTCACTTAATGGGAAAAACAAAACACCTCCACAAAAGGAGAGAACAAGAGAATGAAGTGATGCTAATCTAGCTAGCCAATATTACAACTTGAGAGCAAGAGTAAAATTACACAAGGAGCTCTATACGTGTAAAGATTTGCCAAGAGAGAAAACTCGTGAAAACCAAAAACGAGTTACCAATAACTCGTTTAAAAGAAACCAAAAGAAGCTAAATCTTGAAGAGAGAAAATCGTTTTCAAGAATTTAGAATGCTTAACTAAAAATATTTTCAAGTAAGAGCAAGAAAAATTCAAGAATGGCTGAAATAATCTTTTTCAAAACACAAACTTGCCGATTTCAGAAAATCCAAGTGCAGGAAACAGAAACAGTAAACCTAAAATTATTTGCCAGCAGAAAGAAAAATGCAGCTTCAGGTTTTTGCTTGATTGCTAGCCAAAAGCTTCTCCAAATGATCACTTCTTCAAGAGTGTATGTAGATTTTTGCTAGGGAAGAAGTTAGGGAACACTTAGAGCTTGAGATGAGAGCTTAGAACACTTGAAAAAAGTTTTGCAAGTGAATGTTGTTATTTTTCCGTTGGGACAACAGGAGAAAAAATGGTTCAGCTGAAGAAAGAATGCCCTTAATTCAAACTAATCAATAAGAGGTTGTCATGTATTTATGTCCTACCCAAAGACCAATGAGAGGAAAGCAAGAGGAGGGCATTTTGGACTTTTTCGGGCACAAGAAACAGAGATAAAGTTTCAGATTGTCTGAAAACATGTTTCAGAAAATATGACAGCAAAAACAACAATATTGGAGAGAGAAAAGATTATAAAAACACTAAAGTATACTTGCTTAGCATGAGGACAAATAAAAGAATGCCATGTATGATTATTATGTTCTTAAAACATGCTAAAAAGGACCATCATATCTCAGCACAAGTACAAAAATTCTGAGCAAGAAGATATGGGTTGGAAAACATCAACTCAATATTTCTTCTTTTGGAAAAAAGGACAAAATAGGAGAAAAAAACGGGCTTTATGGACTTTTCATAAAAAAAGAAAAATGACACATCACAAAGCTCTAAGAATATCAAATAATGCCTTTTAGCACAGCCAAAAATAGTGTAATAATGGTCAAAAGAAAATTCTGGGCGAACTGGACGGGTCTGTGCAGGCCCAGCAGAATCAACCGATCGATTTGATGAAATTGACCGATTGTGCAGTTTTGACTTAAAAGATGACTAGTTTGAAAGATTTTTAGGCCACTAAAAAGGATGAAATAAGATAACATTCTAAGCCTAATGCAAGTGAAAATAAGAAGAAAATATCTAGGAAAAACGAGTAAAATCTCTTGGCAAATAAACGCGTTTACAATAAGTCCTATGAAGTATAATGAAAAACAAATGGTGAGTTCCGCTTCACTTGGACTTGAGAATATCCATCTTCTAACGGACGATTAGCCTGTAAAAATGTACTTAAAAGAGGATTAGTACTAAATCTAAAGTAATTGTAATCATCAAAATCAATGGGGTTCAATATATATATGGTAAAATGACAATAACGACGCTTCGAGGTTGCCAAAAGAATCACCATTTAATTGTCCCGAACCACTATGACAAGGAGTTGATGCCAAAAAAAATTTGATTTGATTGTCAAATTTTAACAAATATAAAAGAGGTATAATAATACACAACTGAAATTCTTAATCAACACTTCATTTAGGTTTAAGTTAAAAATGAGTTCAAGAATTTTTCAAACTTTATTCTTTATGCAACATAATCTCAAATATAAATGTTAAATTTATTTATATTTTTAGAAAATTACACTATTAAAAATCTACATTATTTCATATCAAATACATATTAAATAAAATCATTGTTATACTTTTCTATTCAAAATAATTCCTAATATATAAATAAATTTTTTTTATAAGTAAAAAAATTATTTTAAAAATAAATTTATTTCAGAAACAAAATAATATATTACAAAATAACCATTCAACAAATTGACAAATAAATTTTGGGATCACTCATTCATTGGATAATAATTTTTTTATAATCAATGGATAATTATTTTATTAATAAATTATTAGTTCAATATTATGTCGATATTAATTTTATTTAAATATATTTTTATCAAAACTTTTATATTACCATTAAATAATTATTTGTTTTATTTATTTCATTTAATGGCAAGATGTCAACAAGAAAATTCATCTGATATCATCTATTTTTGTTACATGTAAAATAACATATAAATATTATCTAAGTTTTGATATGAGTGTTAATTTTATAATTTTTTTATATTTCTAACATGAGGAAAAAACAATTAAAAGAAAAATTGCTAAAAAATTAAAAATAGAGGAGTTATTTAGTTAAATTTTGAAGTGATGTGTCGTTTTGGATAATAAATTAGAGTCTAATTATTTGTAAGATTAAATTTAATAAAATTAAATTTAAATTTAAATAAAATATTTTTTATTAAATATTGTGAATAATGTGAAATAAAATTATTATATTGAGATATATGAGAGTTATGTGTACGATGTGAAATAAAATTAATTTTTAATATTAAATTTTGTGTGTAATGTGATATGCCTGGTTAAAATTAAATCAGGTTAATTTTTAACTTGAAAATAAACGGAACTTAAATAATCTTAATTTTTTTATTCTTTTGGTTTAATAATAATTTCTGAAATAAAATTAAATTTCCTATATTTTCCTTTTTCACTTAAAATAAAAGAAATATAAGAAATATTGTATTATTGCAATTAAAATGTCAAAACTCAACTGAAATTACCGAGTTTTGGTAGTTTTGGATCGGTTTTAATCGAAATCAATTTAAAAAGCTGGCCGAAACTCGGTAGTTTCGGTTTTTACTAAAATTCAATAGTTTCAGTAATTTTGAAATGATTATAATTCTGTTGAAATTTATTTTTTTTAAAAAAAATAATATTCAATAATTATTATTAATAAATTTAATTTAAATTTATAAAATTTAAATAATTTATTAAAAAAAAGTAAAATTATGAATATTTAAATTATTAAAATTGATATTTTTATATTACAATTGAAATTGAAACTGAAATGAAGTTTTGAAAGGTCGATTGGAAAAATACAGAGGCGGTTAATTAATAGAATTAAATTTGCAGAAGGACGCAAAGCAAAAGCCAAAATTACGCAATTACCCATCGGATGATGTGATCCGCTATAAATAACCGCATCCATCTGCAACCACAGGGGAAATGTTCGAACTTGAACTCGGGTTCTTCCTCCTCCTCCCCGACGATCGATCTCCGCTCGATGTCAACAAATCGAAGAAAATTAATCATCTGATTCTTGGCGATCTTTTTCTCATCCCCAGATCCCCTCTCTGAATTTCAGAATCGGGGTTAAGATTTTAGATTAATTTCGAGCGACGGTTAGGGTTAGGGTTTCGGCTATTCTCGTAGATCTCTTCCGTTTCGCAGCCCGAGTCGAGCGATCGAGCTTGGGCTTCACAGTTTTCTGATATTTGCTGGGTTTCTTTGGTAGGAATCATGAACGATCCATCGCAGATGATGAGCCGGGGCTACGGCATGTGGCCGCCTCCGGCGTCGGGCCCACCGTCGCTGCCGGAAGAGCCGGTGGGGTTTCAGAAAAATAGGCCGCCATTCGGCCCGCCTGGGCCCATGCCTGGCCGGATGAACTGGAAGAGCAAGAAGGCTGCCGACAAACGGAAGAAGGCAGCGGCCGCCGCAGCCGGCGGCGCCGGCGTCTCCGCCTACAAGCCTCCGACGCTGAACGAGCTTCAGTATCAGAACCGCGTGAAGGCAAAGCGATTCTATCCTAAGAAGAAATTCTCGCGCTTCGCCCCCTTCGCACCGCGAAACACCACTTCTTTCATCATTCGGGCCAAGAAGTCCGGCGGGATCGCGTCGCTGGTGTCGCCGTGCCCTGTGACTCCGGCGATCCTCCCCACACCGACCTTCTCCCCATCTAGGGAGAGGCTGGTGGACATGGCCAAGGAGGAGTGGGGTGTCGATGGGTATGGCTCGATGAAGGGATTGATTCGCCTCCGATCACCTAACGGTGCCGGCGGCAGCCGCGGCGGCGGGGCTGAGGAGGAAGACGATGTGGAAGACGGATCGAGCGAGAGTGATGTGGAGGAGCATGTGGAGGTGGAGAGGAGACTCGACCATGATCTCAGCCGGTTCGAGATAGTATACCCGAGCGTCGGGGAGGAGCACGGCGGGGCAGCTGCTGCCGCGTACCTGCTGGAGAACAGAGTGGATGATCAGGACACCCACATTGCTCAGCTGGAGGAGGAGAACCTCACGCTGAAAGAGAGGCTTTTCTTGATGGAGAGGGAGATGGGGGAGCTGAGGAGGAGGCTGCAGCTGCTGGAGACGGAGCACAGGTTGCAGTGCGCTAGGATTGACGGCGACGGGGAGAACAGCCACCATGAGGGCAACAGCAGCAACAACGATCGTGGGGATGAGAAGGGCATGAACGTGAACGGCGAGGCTTCAGAGAACGATGGGGGAGGAGATGTGTGCTCGGAGAAGAGCACCGGGAACGATGAGGAGCGGGCCTGCGGCATGCAGATGAGCGAGGAGTGAGGGGAGTTTGCTCGACTTCCTCTTCTTGTATATTTGTTTGTTTGTTGATATATGGATTGATGCTTTTTCTTGTCATCTCTTTGCTTTGATGGGTAATATATATATATATATATATATATATATATATATATATATATATATAGTTATAGTTATGTAGTGTTAATGTTGTTCTGATGATAATGTCACATGCTTTCTTTCTCTTTGTTATTAGTTTGTGTTGAGACAGAGGTATATATGAGATCTCTAATCTTAGTTTAACTACATTTGGGAGTCATGATACTACTGATATCTTGTTTGATTATTGAGATGTTTATGAATGAAATGTTGGGGATCTCTTCCTACGAGAATGAGGAGGATGTCAAAGAGGTTTATCCGAAAAAAAGATTTGTCGAACAAGGCATTGCCTTGAAGGTGTAGTCTTCAAAATGTTGTTTCGTCAAGACGAAGAAGTCAAGACGAAGAAAGCTTAATGAACAACCCTATGGTCAGTAAGGGTAGGGTACCGATGAACCTGACTTTCAAGGAAGATAAAAGGCACTCGCCAATCTTTGAAAACGTTTCATCGACTTGGGAACTTAGTAAATGTAGTCAAACGTAGCACGCGAGTTGCACAGAGCTCAAGGATTGTAGTGCTCATGCTTGGGTGTTCTCGAGAAGGTATCTTGTTGTCCTACAAATAAAAGATGGCTAAAGGAGGATATATTAGGAGACTTGAATAGGAGGAGGTGGTGGTGTTGTGAATAGTGAAATTCATCAAAGATTCATTGCTAGTAACAAGTTGTAGTGAAGTCAAATTTCTTTTTTTTTTTAAATTGGCGTACCCTTGACATTACACTATTCAAAATACAAAAGTACAAAAATCAATCAATATCTCATTTGAGGATATTGTAGAAAGCAATGAGGAGGGGAATACTGTACTCCTCTCATAATAAAAATCGTCTAACATAGCATAGTGTGCTAAAAAATCAACTGCTCTATTAACGTTACTCATACGCTATACATGAGTAACATTATAATATTGAAATAAGAGTAAAATATTTATTATATTATCAATCACAATATTTAAATATGAATTAGCTATCACTACTTAAGAAGGTGGTTAATGTTGTGTTCTTTGCCTCCTTTTTAGAGTTGAAATGCCTTTTAATGATATAACATGAGTCCTTCTTGCACTTTCATTAGGTTCCTTGCTCCCATCGGCTTCTCCTTGTCATCCCTCCGAAATAGGCCATACAAGATCCAGAAGTAAAGAGTATAGGATTTTTTATTATTGAAGGATATGCATCTATTGTGTTGGATGTGGAGAAAAAGGAAGCAATAATGAAACCTGATGAGTGAGTGGAAGGACTTAGATGAACAGCCTCTTAGCTATTTAAGAATATGGATTTGATGGTAGAAGAAAAGAGAGCACATAGTCTGTGGAATCAGTTGCAAGGCATGTACAAAAGAAAATTTTAAGGCAACAAGATCTTCCTTATCAAGAAGATTGTTGAAGCTTTAGGAAGGGTCTCTATCTCGAACATCTAAATGAGATATAGGCCCAATTAAAGGTGATGAAGATGCACATGTTTATGAAATTGTAGGTCCAACTAATTCTTAGTTCACTACTAGGGAGTCAGAAAACCCCCGTGTTCTCTCTTAGTAACGTAGCACTAGATGGAGTTCTCTCCTTAAATCTCATCACTGCAAACTTATTGAATGAGAAGACAAGACGAAATCACAAGAGCCTTCAAAAAAGAGAAAGAATTCCTTAGAGAAGGCACACCTTGATGTATGTGAAGATGTAGGTCAGTAAATAGAGCCTTTTGCTTCATTGTTTTTATTGATGATTTCTCTAGGTAGATGTGAGCTTATCCTTGGAAGTCGAAGATTGAGGTCTTCGACAAGTTTAGAGAATTCCATTTGTCAGATTGGATGTGAAGACAATGTTTCTACACATGAAGTTATGCGAGGCAATCTACAAGAAGTCAATGATTAAAGGTGAATGGAGAGGAATAACTTGTCTGTAATTGAAGATAATCTATATGGTTAAAGCAGACTCCAAAATAATAGTATAAGAAGTTCAACTCCTTTATACTCGAGCATAAGCACAAGAGAACCAAATTTAACTAATTTGTTTGTGAAGAAGTTCAAAAGTCATGAATTCATTCCCCTACCATTTTATGTTGATGATATGCTAGCAGTCGGGAGAAATGTTGAAGAAATCACAAGCCTAATGGTTGAGCTTAGCAAAACGTTCGATATGAAGTACCTCGAACCATCTAGGTAAATCTTGGGTTCAAAAATCGAGTGGGATCGTCGAACAAAAAATTTATACTTGTCATAGGAGTCTTACATTAGAAAGGCATTTTATGGTATGACGTGGTTGTAGCAAAGCTAATTGTGATTCTTCTCAAAATGTTGTTAAAGATTCAATCGCTCCACTACTGTCGAGAAAGGGCTCGTGGTCGAAGATTCTTTATTCATCTACTGTTGAAAGTCTAATGTACGCAATGATTTGTATGAGGCTAGACATTATATAGGCTGTTAGTGTCGCAAAGAGGTATCTCTTCAGTCTAAGGAGGAACAATGGTCTGTGGTCAAATTAGTCCTGTGTTATCTTTGAGACAAACAAGTTAGCATTATGTTTTGGAGGGCGAGTTGAATAAAGTTGGCTATGTTGGTGCAGATATGATCAGAGACGTGATTCTCAAAAATTCACTTTGAAATATTTGATCATATTTTGTGGGAGGAGTTGTATCATGACATTCTAAGTTGCAAAAGTGCATAGGACTTTTGACGACCAATGCTGAGTACATAGGAGCTACTATAGGATGTAAGGAGATGTTATAAGTGAAGAGGCTACTCAAAAAGTTTCGGCATATGTAAGACGAATATCTCTTATATTAAGACATCTAGAGTGCCTTTCGCTTAGCAAAGAATTTGGGTCAATATTCAAAGTCGAAGCATACTGAAGTATAATATTACTAGATTCAGAATGTAATCAAAGCAAAGATCATGCTGCTGGAGAAGATCCATATTAAGGAAAATGCATTAGATGCGACGACAAAGGCAACAAGCCACTCTAAACATGAAGTGCATCGAAAACTTGCAGCAATGGAGTTCCTCTCATAAGTTGGGAGGAGACTTTTATTAGAGATCCCTTCTTATAAGGATGATAGGGAAGCTGCATAGTCTTGTTAAAGAAAGCCTCTTTGAATAAAATATTAATCTCAATGGTGTCTTTGGGATGCTCATCCTATGTTAACACGTGGTTCCAACGCTGCATCCCTGCTGTACACGTGGCACCAAGCTGACATTTAGCCTTTATTTATTTACTAATTTATTTATCTGTTCTCACATGTTTCAGACTTCGGTCAAACCTCGGCCATGAGGGTTAAATCAAGCCTCGTCCACGACGAGCCAGGACCATCCCTGCTAACATTGATGACGATGTTACGCTGTTGTACCTGTCACAGTCAGCGTGGCCCGACCGCGTCGTTCCCCATACAAAACACTTTTCCCAGACACGCAAATCAAGGATTCACATGCTCCAACCGTCACGGATCCCCAGAAGTAGTACCAATATTTAAAAATCACGCTCCCCTGTTGCTGCTTTTGGTCCCTCCAGCGGCCGATAAGTGGCACGAGCACAGAGCTTGTTCACTTTCTTTTTTTTGGGAAATCAGGACAAAGCTGTACAGTCCATCGCCTACAAATACCCTTGAACAGTCTTCAAGCATGACGGATCCAAGCAGGAGGGGGGACACACAGGAAGAACAGAGGACTCATCCCGGGAAGAACAGAATCCCTCCTCTATCACCCCTTGTAAACAGAAGCTTGAGAACAAGAAAGGCTCTCTTTCTCTCTCTTTCTCTCTCTCTTTTTCTTGTAAGTTCTTTCTACTGGTCTCCCGACCACCCTTTTGATTCATAGTGGAAACTCTCTCACTAGTGCCCGATGGATGTAGGGAATATCCTCCCTGAACCACCTTAAATTACTGAGTGTTATCCTGGATACCCCGAACTCTCTCTCTCTCTCTCTCTCTCTCTCTCTTAAGCCTCAATTGTCAGGCTTAGCTCTCTGCGCACCGTCGTTCTTCAGGACTCTTTTTTTTGTGTTTATTGGGATTCCCTACATCCTACGTCAATATCCTACGAGACAAAAAGGTCAAGGCAAATAAGGGTTATCGAATAGCTCTCTGTTCAATATGGTTAATGTCGATGAATATAAATTTCAAGGAAAATTAAGGCAGTCGTAAATCTCTAAAAAGGTTTAATTATGCCTAGTGATGACTTGTAAACTTAGAAAGGTAGTCCAGCTCAGAGACTTGTTGCATAAGGCTCAAGGGTGGCGGTGCCTATTCCCGGAGAAATTATTGCGTTCGGACTGCGTAACACATCAATTTTTCAGAAGCCAGTTGCCGTGCGAAGCGTTGCATGCAGTCCCACCATCACGCTACACACTAACGGCGAGTTTTTTTAACTCCGTTTGCTCGCTTGTGTTTGGCGGGATATTTGATGAACTCAAATTCCTAATGTGCTACGTATGTGATATACATGACCCCAAATGTGCTACGTATGTGATACATATGACCTCAAATGCTACATCAGCATGGAAAAAAAGCTACGTATGTGGTACATATGACCCCAAATGTGCTACGTATGTGATACATATGACCACTAAATGTGCTATCGTATGTGATACATATGAACCCAAATATCTACGTCAGCATGAAAAAAAAGCTATGTATGAGCTACATATGACCCGAAATGTGCTACGTATGTGATACATATGACCCCAAATACTACGTCAGCATGAAAAAAAAAGCTACGTATGAGCTACATATGACTCCAAATGTACTACGTATGTGATACATATGACCCCAAATGTGCTACGTATGTGCTACATATGACCCCAAATGTGCTACGTATGTGATACATATGACCCCAAACGTGAGCGACAGACGCAGCAAAGCAGATTGCCTCCACCTGCGGAGAGATCTTCAGCCCGATAATGGCGTCCACAGGCTAAACAGTGACCGGATTTGCATTGGCTGCGTTGGACGGCAGCGGTGCTCTGGTAGCAAGGCGAGGCGAGAGCGACCGGATTTTTCGGGCAAACGGCATAAAAAAACCTCGCCGTTAGTTGGGAGCGGTGGAATGTGGGACCCGCATGCAACGCGTCGCACGGCAACTGGCTACCGAAAAAATGACGTGTTACGCAGTCCGAACACAATAATTTCTCCTATTCCCGAGTGTTTCGGAGGAGAAATTATTGCGTGCAGACTGCGTAACACATCAATTTTTTAGAAGCCAGTTGTTGTGCGACGCGTTGCATGCGGGTCCCACTTTCACGCTACACTAGTTTTTTTAACTCCGTTTCCTCGCTACGTATGTACTATATATGACCCCAAATGTGCTACGTATGTGATACATATGACCCCAAATACTACGTCAGCATGAAAAAAAGCTACGTATGAGCTACATATGACTCCAAATGTGCTACGTATGTGATACATATGACCCCAAATACTACGTCAGCATGGAAAAAAGCTACATATGTGCTACATATGACCTCAAATGTGCTACGTATGTGCTACATATGACCCCAAATGTGCTACGTATGTGATACATATGACCCCAAACGTAAGCGACAGACGCAGTAAAGCAGATTGCCTCCACCTGCGGAGAGATCTTCAGCCCGATAATGGCGTCCATGGGCTAAACAGTGATCGGATCTGCGTTGGCTGCGTTGGACGGCGGCGGTGCTCTGGTAGCAAGGCGAGGCGAGAGCGACCGGATTTTTCGATTGCGGTGGCTGCGTCGGGCGGCGACGTTTGAAGGCGGCGGTCCTCTGGTAGCAAGGCAAGGCGAGATCGGCGCGTTCTTGGTGCGTTGGTCGCCGATCTTTCTGCGTTATGGTGGATTAGGGATTTGAGTTTATCAAATATCTCGCCAAACACAAGCGAGCAAACAGAGTTAAAAAAACTCACCGTTAGTGTGTAGCGTGATGGTGGGACCCGCATGGAACGCATCGCACGACAACTGGCTTCCAAAAAAATGATGTGTTACGCGGTCCGAATGCAATAATTTCTCGTTTCAGAGAAGATATCTAATAATCTATATATAGGAGATGGTTGAGAAAAGAAAGATTAATAGGTGTGAGCGAAGGGAGATGCTATGGCTATGTTGAGTGGAGTTCCACAAAGCTAGGGTTGTTACCGATCCAATTTCGAGCAGAACTAATACCGACTCGAAATCGGATTGATTACATTTCGATCGACTCGAGCTCGATTGGGTTAAACTTTGAGCCGGCTCGCGTCGATTCCATTCGACTTCGAGCTGATTTCAATTCATTTTTGAGTCGGCTCAAAAATGAATCAAATCTCAATTTTTTTGAGCCGATCTCGAGCCGGGTAAGCTCAACTCGATCCGGCTCGAGGTCGGCTCAGTTTATAATATATATATATATATTATATTTAATATATATATTATATACCTATATTATATGCATTACAATATAAAATGTATTTTAATTCGAGTCGATTTCGAGCTGGATCGAGCCGAGCAAGTCCCGACTCAAAATCGGCTCAAAATTATTACCGAGCCGAACTTTTGGTTCGTTAGTCGGCTCATTTAGATCGACTCGTTTTCGATTCGATCTAAAATTGATTTAATTTTTGATCAATTTTCGATCTTCGATCCATATCAACCCACTTACTCGAAGATACCTTACCAATGACAAGAGCTGCGATGAAATCAAATCCCCTCTAGAGATTAGACTAATAGAATTTTCTTTTAAGTTGTTTGGTAGTCACGAAATTCGCAAATTACGAAGCTTTCTTTCCTTCTCTATTAGTTTCGTAGCTCCAAGTTCCGTATAGAGAAAGACGCTACATTTTATCTCATATCAAATTATTGCTAGGCTTGTGAGAACTATGAGCTAAATCTTGCAACATTCTGTTTGGCGCAAGGACCAAAATAGTACTAATTTAAAAAATAACAATAATAATAATAATAAATAAATTATTTTAATTATTCTACACAAATTTTAATATAAAAAATAATATTTTACTTCACATACTCAATAATTTTTAATAAAAGTATAAACTTTATTTCACATCTTAGATCAAAATATTCGATTTGAATATTTTGGTCTAGAATATGAAATAAAGTTAATATTTTTATTTTAAATTATTGAGTATATAAAGTAAAATAATATTTTTTATATTTTAAATTTGTGTAGAATGATTTTAAAAATTTATTTATTTATTATTATTATTTAAATTAGTACTATTTTGGTCCTGTTTTGGTCCTTGCGCCAAACAGGGCCAAGACATCGTTTTGTTCGAGCTTTTTTTTGGATAAATTTTTTTTTTTTGAGATAATTACCTACATGCCACACAATTTAGTTTTATTTATGCCTTATCCATTCATTCTTAGTTAATTACGCTATGTACACTCAAAACATTATAAAATCTTACATACACATATTTTAACTTATTTCTATTATAATGAGTAATCATAATTTTTCAATAACCTAACTATAGTTATATTACAAAAAAATTGAGCCGTTCATCATATTATTTTAAAGATATTTAAATATATTTTGAGTGAAAATCCTAAAACCTTAATGTTTAGGTGACAATAAAAGAAGGAGACATCCGCGATGTGAATTAATTTTAGGATAAATTAACGCTTTAGTGTGGTATTGAGGAAGAGAAAAATATGTACCATTAAGAGTAAAAATATAATTTTAATGATTTACTAATAGAATATTTTTTTTTTCAAATAGATTTTGATTAAGTTTTAACTCAAATGTGTGTAAGATTTTATAATGTTTTAAGTGTGCATAGCGTAATTAACTAAGAATAGATGGGTAAGACATAAATAAAATTAAATTGTGTGGCATGTAAGTAATTATCCTTTATTTTTTAGATTTAATAGGAAAAAAATTATTTTAATATGAAAAAATATATAAAATATGAAATAAAGTTAATTTTAATATTTATATTTAGGTTAAATGTGAAATAAAATTGATTTTTATAATTAAAATTTATGTTGGTCCAAAAAAAACTCTTGAATTAGACGAGATCTAAATATATTTGTATTTATTTTATTTATTTAAAATAAAATATTTCTGATGTGTGGCATTATTATTATTATATATAAATTTTATTGACGTCAATATTTCCTAATTTTATTTTATTAAAATCGTAATTTCATTTTTATGCTCAGGAATTTGAATGTATTACAAATTAAACACCAAAAACTTTTATAATATGTAGTCTACTTGATCATTATGAACAACCCATTTTATTTTATTTTATTCTCTGTTGAATTGTCAAATTAGGAATAAATTAAAGAAAATAACAATTATTTTATTTGTTTTGTATGTAAAATTACCTTCCTAATTTTTTAATATTATATAATTTAATAACATTTACATGCACGATAAAAAATAAAAAAACCTTCGTCCTACCTCGAACCTTAATTTATACCTCACATTTTTTGGAACATTTATCTATATGTTACTCAAAATTTTAAATATTACGTAATTTTTTAAATACATATTATATTATATTTTAAATTTTATAAAAATGATGAAATATAAATAATATTCAAACGTTTAATAGATTATCGATAAATGTTCGAAAAATTGATGATGCTTGTCGAGCGGTAGGTGTCATCAAGCAGTCGAGAGAAGTCAACCCCCTCCTCTAGTAATCATTTATTTTGTATTATTTTATTATTTTATTTTTATTTGTTGAATGTAATTTGTGTTTGAATATAAAAGCACACTAGTTTTGACTTTTGGAAAATTAGCAAGCTTTTTTTTATATTAATAAATGAGCAAAATTATATATATAATGATGCAAAATCCGATAAAAAGATAGTTCTCTTCTTGTTAAGTGAGTGAGCATAATAATGATCTGTCTTAAATTATTTTTAAAAATAATACTTATAAAATATTTTTTCTCGACATTTAGATGATTTTCTTAGCTGCAATTCCTTCTACATAAAAGGGAATCAAGGGATCCACTCGTATTAGTTACTAGGATTGCAGTGGATTGATTGAGATGATTTC
Source organism: Apostasia shenzhenica (assembly GCA_002786265.1). Taxonomy (NCBI): domain Eukaryota; kingdom Viridiplantae; phylum Streptophyta; class Magnoliopsida; order Asparagales; family Orchidaceae; genus Apostasia; species Apostasia shenzhenica. The sequence continues at coordinate 770,532 of KZ451980.1, forward strand.
TAACAATAACACCAATCTTTTACGATGTTAATAACAACATCAACGATAACTTTGTAGATGAAAGTGGGAGGAGCTCTCTACTGGGTGTTGAAGGCTAAGACATCTGTTATTGGTTTCTGATTAAATTTTTCGTAGATTTTACAATTCCTTCTAATTTACAAGTAAGTCTGTCCCCTAAAATATTATTGCATGTATTTCAAATAGCTCATAAAATAATAAAGATTATCTATTTGTAGACAATGCATTTAAGATTATCTATATGATCAGACTCTTTGTAGATATTAGAAGCTCCACTTAGGTCCTAAATTTTTTTTTTTTTCGCAAAAATTTTATCGAATCAAATCTTTAAATGTATGTGATATTCACACTCTTTGCACAGATATGCGCACCCTATTTTATAGATTTTTTTAATTAAAAAATTTAGTCGAGAAATGAGACATTTTCATTTGAATCCTACATAATAAGATTATTAGCTTTTGCTCCCAGCAGTAATTTTCGATTTTGCACATCTACCCCTTTCTCCTTGCTATCTCATCCCCAGCGCCTAAAACCCTCCATAACCCCATGCTCTTTCGACCCGTTCTCAATTCTCATGGCTCTGCCTTTTCAGTTCTATCCTTCAACCCTTCCGCCTTCCCGCCCGTTTCTCTCCCTTCGTCGCCCCAGGTTGCCTCCGGCGGCCGTAGGCCATGGCCGGAAGTTCGGCCCGCTCCCCTCCGACGATGAGCCGCCGGAAGCCCCGGAAGACTCCTCCCACGGCGTCTCGCGCAATCAGCAGTTTCAGCGCCAGGTTGCCGCCGCCCGCCGCCGCCAGGAGGAGCAGTTTAAAAAGGATCAGCCGCTTTTTCTCTCGGCTTTGGCCCTCGAAGAAGACCCCCCTTCTCCTGCCGACGCTGCCGCTGGGTCCTCCTCGGGGGACGATCCCTTCGGCGACATCGACCGCGCTATCGCCCTCAAGCGCCATGAATTCGTCAAGCAGGGCCTCCTGCCCCCCAATCCACCAAAAATCAAAAACAAAGACGTACCCATTGATGGCATTGACGAGCTCTCCGCAGAGGAAGTCCTTGATCTTGAGGAGATCGAGGAGCTTCATGGGCTGACTGTAATTTCACGGGACGAGATTCCGGAGGAGAATCCCATTAAATTGCAGGAAGGAGTTAATGTTGCTGCTGCTCCCCCTGATCCTCCATCATTTGACCTAGATCTTGACACTTTGGGCAAGTCCAGAGGTCAGATATTGGAGCCCAAGTACAAAATGACTCTTGCAGAACTCCTGGACGAGAGCAGAGTTGTGCCGCTATCTGTTTTCGGTGATTTAGACGTTGCCATCACCGGAATTCAGCATGATTCCAGGGAAGTCAGCTCCGGCGATCTCTTTGTTTGCTGTAATGGAGCAACCACCACTGATGGACTGGATTATCTAACTGAAGCAGATAAGAGAGGAGCAGTTGCTGTTGTAGCTGACAAGGAGATTAACTTAGAGGAGACGCTTGGGTGCAAGGCTCTTGTTATTGTTGAAGACACCAATTCGGTGCTGCAGGTTCTTGCTTCTTCCTTCTATCGAAGTCCTTCAAGATATTTGTCAGCCATTGGCATTACTGGAACACATGGCAAGACCTCGACAGCTCATTTGGTGAAGTCCATGTATGAGGCCATGGCATTGAGGACAGGAATGCTATGTTCTCTTGGTTACTATATCTATGGAGAAAACAGACTGGAGGCTTCAGAGTCTACTCCTGATGCTGTTGCTGTTCAGAGGCTAATAGCGAAGATGGTGCATAATGGAACAGAGGCAGTTGTCATAGAGGCTTCTTCTCAAGGTTTAGCTCTGGGAAGATACGATGAAGTAGATTTTGATATTGCAGTTTTCACAAATTTGACAAGAGATCACCTTGATCTCCATGGGTCTGAGGAGGAGCATAGGAACAGCATGGGCAAGCTGTTTGAAAGGATGGTTGACCCTGAACGACATCGAAAGGTTGTGAACATTGATGATCCAAATTCTTCCTATTTTATTGAGCTGGGGAATCCGGATGTCCCCATTGTGAAGTACGCTATGGACGATAAAAATGCTGATGTTTACCCTTTAAAGTTTGAGCTTTCATTGTTTGAGACACAGGTTTTGGTTCAAACTCCAGATGGTATCCTTGAAATATCATCGGGGTTGCTTGGGCGGGATAATGTATACAATATTCTTGCAGCAGTTTCTGTTGGGATTGCAGTTGGTGCACCATTGGAGAATCTTGTTAGAGGGATTGAGGAAGTGGATGCAGTTCCTGGTAGATGTGAGCTGATCGATGAGGAACAAGCATTTGCTGTGATTGTTGACCATGCTCAAACGCCAGAAGCATTGTCAAGGCTCTTGGATACTACAAGGGAATTGGGACCGCGGAGAATTATCACTGGTAAGCTGGTAATTGTATATGACCTTTTATTGTTGTTGAATTGCTTTTGTTAGTGTTGAAAATCTGATTGAATTTCTGAAAAGTTGAAGCTCCCTGAAAATGCCTGCCAAAGCTAAGGATTTGCCTTAACACTTCAGTCATGCTTGTTACATACACAGATAGTAGTTCCTTTCCCCTTGCAGATTAATCTTTTATCTTCCTGATCTTTCAAAGACTTGTTTTTTACAGCATGGATTGTCTTATGTCGTTGTTGATCAGTTGGTAAGTTAGATTCTTTTTTTTTTTTTTTTTTGAAAAGTGGCAAGTCAGATTCAGTGTGCACAACAAGCGTGGGGGAATTGATGAATACTGAGATCTTACTATCTTGACTCTCTCTTTGAAGACTGTGATCTCCATTAAGGTACTGGAAAAAATGTTGGGAAATAAGCAAATTTTGTTTAGGGTTTGAAGTATTAATCATGTACATCTGCTAGTCCACAATGCAAACAAAAATCAAAACATAGTACAAAACTGTTGTAAACCTCAAGAGTAAAAAGCTAAAAGCTTTCTTATTTGGCAATCGAGGCGAGAAAGGTTTTCTGGTGTTGCAATTTGAGAAAGTTGAATAGAGGTATTAAATAGCATAAGGATGCCTTGCATATTTGATTTTTGTGCTTAAACTTGCATTATTAACGAGTTTTGGTTCTCTTATGGGCAATTCTAGCCTTTAATTAGATTAGGACAGCCTCATATCCAACCAGTGCTTGTTTGCAGTCATTGGTTGCTGTGGTGAAGGGGAAAGAGGAAAGAGGCCACTTATGACAAAAGTTGCGACGGACAAAAGTGATGTAGTTATGTTGACATCTGACAACCCAAAGAATGAAGATCCGCGTATGTAAACTTGATTTAAACTCTGAAGTCTTTTCTGCTTCCTTGATGTGATTCATTTAGCTAGAGAACTGGGTGCTTCTTTTGTTAAAAAAAGATTTCTTTTAAATTTCTTTTCTTCTTCTTAAACTGTTTCAGTTGATATCCTGGATGACATGTTGGCTGGTGTTGGATGGAGTATGCAGGACTACCTAAAATATGGTGAAAATGATTACTACCCACCTTTGCCAAATGGCCACAGGCTTTTCTTACATGATATCAGAAGAGTCGCTGTGCGGGCTGCTGTTGCTATGGGTGAGGAGGGTGATGTTGTTGTAAGTTTCAAGCTGTTATATTTGATCAGTTTCTTTTTGAAATCTCTCTTATACATACATTTTGGCTGTGCAGAAACTTGGTTCATTTTATGGCTGGGATTGAGTCAGGTTTTGGCAGTGCTGCGTCAACACAAAATTGAATTTTTAGTGTTCTAATGATTTTTGATTTGAGGCAATCAAAATTTATTTTGAGGCACCAATCATAAATTAGATATGTCATATATATATTCTACATATTGCTGGTTAGGGCCATTTACATATGTAGTGCTTCTGCCTTACTTATATACTGAAAATACAATTCTCAACATCAACATTTTTGACATATTACTGTTATTTTCACCATGGCTGAGATAGCAAGATGATAAACAAAAAATATAAAGACAAAAACACACAGATTTAGGTGAAAATTTTCAATGTCAGGGAAAAATCATGAGCTGATGAAGAGATCACTCTATCAAATAGATGAGTACTAGGAGGTTATTTAAAATAGTTCCATTCTAATATACAAAACAAATATATATAGTAAAATAAACTCTAGATCTAAGACTAGGTCAAACAGAACAAATCCATACTGCAAGGGAGCCCCAATCCCTCCGCTACCACCGCCTAATTTCAAAATTCAAATTTTTATATTTTTTTTTTTCTAAAAATGCCGTACCACGAGCTCTTTGGGTCATCAAACTTGAAAAAAATTTTGGAATTTTCTTCAACTTGTCCCTACTGATTTTGCACCTATGGTTCAGGTTGTTGCTGGCAAAGGTAATGAGACATATGACATAGAAGGTGACAAGGAGGAGTTCTTTGATGATAGAGAAGAATGCAGGGAAGCATTACATTACGTTGATGAATTGCATCAAGCCGGAATCGACACAAGTGAATTCCCATGGAGGTTGCAATTTTTTTTGTTTACTTCACTTGAACTTTTTTCCTCATTCATACTCCCATCTGAGAATGCTCATCTGTCGAAGTTCGCTGTGATAAATCTCGTCTGGTGTTATTGGTGTTATTGCAAGACGACAAGCGGAATGCCCGCCATTTGAATTTCAAATTTGCGAATCCTTCTTTTTTTATACTTTGTTAAGCTCTTAATATTTTTTTGCTACTCTTTTTTTTTTCTTTTTGCTTTCTTTCTAAACTTAGAGAAAGTCGGCTTCGATGGTTTGGACATCTAAATCGCAGGCCAATTGAAGCTCCAGTTAGAAAAATTGAGTTACTGGATTTTGCCCATGTACAAAGAGGAAGAGGGAGACCAAAGAAGATATGGCAAGAAACTATAAGGAGTGATCTTAGTTACTTAAACTTAGATAAGAATTTGGTAACTGATAGAGCGCAATGGAAACAAAGGATTCATGTAGCCGACCCCACCTAGTGGGATTAAGGCTTGGTTGTTGTTGTTTGTTGTTGTTGCTTTCTTTTTAATTTCGGTTTGTGAAAATTTGTTTTGTATCCTTCTACCTTTTCCATACACTTCTGCATCTCAAAACAATAATAGTTGGTCAATATTTTACCAAAGATCTTTGCTAACTGTTTGGTTATTTGTTTTGTTGTTCTACATCTCATAGGTTACCAGAAAGTCACTGATGCTTCGTTTGAAGAACCGTTCGTACCTGTGGTAGCATCCCAAAACGTGGTTTTCTCGATTATGACAATCTTGCTGATACTTCAATGCATCCCATCAACACACATTTTCTCGAAGATGATTTTCGTCTACGAGCAACACTACTATTACTGCTACGACAATATATCCATGAACAACTTGCATCCCAATAAGGAAGATTGCCGCCTTCTCAATTCAAATCAAATGAAGAGGGAAAAAAAAAATGCTAGTAGATCTTATTTTCTTGTTCTGTTATTGTTAATGGAAATCATATGTAAATTTAAGCTGTTTGTATATTGTGAACTACTTATTCTACTTGTACAATGGTTGAGTTTGTGTAACATTAGATTTATGAGTTGCAGATAAATTGAGAAGCTCCGTTGATAAATAAATGAGTTTAAATATACTTTTATTTGGTTCGTTAATATTTATTAACTATTTATATAAAATTTATAAATATGTTTGATTATAAAGCTCGATGTAATTTTTTTTTAAATATTTTAGTATATCAGAAGAAAATTTATAAATTGTGATGATTAGTCTGATTATGAATACATTAATAAATTGATATATAAAATCTTGTCTATAAGTTTTGTGTTTATAAACTTAAACATATATGAACTCAATTATGAATGTATTAGTGAGCTCGTTATGAATCTAGCCTAAGCATGTTTTTATGTTTATAAGCTAAGCTTGAATAAGCTCGAGCTCGATTTAATAAATGAACATAACTAAGAAAGTTTAAGTAATTAATAAACCAATAAACTGAATCAAATTTTTTTACTACGAAGGAAAGTTCACAACTAGAGATAGTCTAAAATAAAGGAACATATTAAATTACAATTAATTTAAATGTTCAGTAATAAAAGATGAAAATTAAATCCTAGCTTTTTTTGTTGACCAATAGTACCTGCTATAAAAATGGCGTCAGTTCGAAACAACGTAGACTAAGTAAGCAAATTCAACTAATGAGCTAAATACAATGTTTGCATATAATATTCAAATATTTGCTTTTTGATTAGAATACCACAATAACATGCTTTATAATCAAGAATATATATAAAAACATTATTCGATATGTAGCAACATAACAATAAGAATTTGCGTAAATAAATAACACAATGCTACAAACAATATTAATTAAATTTTTTTTTAATTTGGGCTTTGGGTTTCTCGAATATAGCGTCCTTTCTATCTCTGCTCTTATGGTGAGATTATTATCTCACAACAATCAGTTGTCTTACACTTTAATCACACCTCTTTGAGCACTGTGAGTCCCACTAATCTATTATACAAAATTTATTTAATTTAAAATAATATATTTTCTTGAGACATTTAAATTTATATACCCATTCAAATCGTTCGCCTACCTTCTATTTGTCATGGTTGCGAATATCTTCCGATTTTTTTTTAGATTTCTCCTCCTTAGACCGACTTGATGTGTCTCCTTTCACCATAAACAATTTCAGACAAAAATCCTTTCGAACTGTGGCGAGCAACTCCCTCTTTCTCTCTCTCCTGCGGTTTTTCTTTTGGGAATCAGCGCACAAGGTAGAGAAAAGAAACGATTGGTCGTAATTCCTCTCCCTTAAATTTAACCTCTAATTAAATCTTAATTAATTAATTAATTAATTATCTATAACGAAATTGCCATTTATCCTATAAATAGACTCAAGATCTTTCTAAAGAATAATTTAATTCAACCTCCAAAAATAAATATTTAATAAAATATTTTTCGAATTTAAATTATTTTTTTATAATTAATTCTAAATTCAAATAATTAATAATTTAACATAACATAAAAATTATTTAAATGTATTAATTAAAATCACAAAATTATTATTAATGAAATTAAAATCGACCTAACGGGGCATTACAGAGAGAGAGAGAGAGAGTGGTGGCATTGAAGAGGGAATGGCCATCGGGGTCCTCGTCGACGTCGGCGGCGGAGGAGGTCACCGCCGGGGTGGACGGTAGCGCCCTCACCGCCGTTGCCACAGGTAACTTCTCAATAACTGCAAACTAACATTTCACAAGGGTTTGATGTTCTTCAATTGGGTCATTGGGGTCCACATTTAATGCATTTTTTTTGTCTTCTAGTGCATGGCTTTCTTCAACTGTGTTACAATGTTAAAAGTCATGTTTGATAGTACGTTTCATTCGATTTCAAGTAATTTGAAGCATTTTCAGATGCCAAACAGACCGATCCGTCAGATGAAACTGAATCCGTCTCACCAGCGTGCAGCAGCTTCAAAGTCCACGAAGCCGAAACCACTGAAAACGTGGTTTCAGAATATTCCAAGTTTCTAAATTAATATTTGTATAAACAGAAATAAATTAAAATAAATTATTTTTCATCCAAACAGAATTTATGTTCGAACCCACTTCATATTTTGAATCAGATTCTATTTATTTTGAAGCCGAATCCACTATCAAACAAGCCCTAAAAGATAAAGTAAAGGGATAATTACTTACATGCCGCACCATTTAGTTTTATTTATGCCTTACACATCCATTCTTAGTTAATTACGTTATGCACACTCAAAATATTATAAAATCTTACATACACATACTTGAATTAAAACTTAATCAAAATCTATTTGAAAAAAATTATTCTGTTACTAAATCACTAAAATTATATTTTTACCCTTAATGGTATATATTTTCTTTTCTTCAATACCACACTAAAGTACTGATTTGTCCTAAAATCAATTCACGTCGCGGATGTCTCATTCCTTAGTTGCCACCTAAATATTAAAGTTTTAGGATTTTCACTCAAAATATATTTAAATATCTTTAAAATAATATGATGAACAACTCAGATTTTTTGTAATCTAACTATACTTAGGTTATTGAAAAATTATGATTACTTATTATAATAGAAAATAAGTTAAAATGTGTGTATGTAAGATTTTGTAATATTTTGAGTATACATAGCGTAATTAATTAAAAATAGATGAGTAAGGCATAAATAAAACTAAATGGTGTGACATGTAGATAATTATCCCTAAAGTAAATTGCATCTGAGAACCTAAAGTTGTAAATTAATACCAACTTTTATAACATGTAAACACTAAAAAAGAGTCAAAAAAATAATAATTAAATTTTATATTTTTTTATTTAAAAATAAGTAAAAATAATAAAATTCTAAAAAAAAAACTAAAATTATAATATTTTTATAAACTCAGATACTCAAATTAAAATTTTTAGATACAATTTATCCTTTTTATCTCTTAATATGTTTTTGCTAGTTATATATCTTTAGAAATGAAGTAAATATGACTGCAAAATTTAGTTCATTTGTGCAAAGAATATAAAGGTCTAAGGTAGGTTTGTTAGTTATGTTAAACTTGACTTTAATTTAATATATTACAGCACACATAATTTTTAAAATTAAAATATAATTATAAGTTTATAACCCACATCATACACATATTTTAAAATAAAAAATTAATTTTATTTATATCTTACAATAATAATTAATTTCCCATTCCATACTAACACTTTAAGTTGATTACTGATAAAGCATCTCTAATTACACATTTTAAAATTTAATGAAAACATTATTTTAAAATTAAAAAATATGTAAAATATGAAATACTTTTAATTTTAATATTCATATTTATATTAGATGTGAAATAAAATTAATCTTTATAGTAAAAAAATACCTCGAACCAAATGAAATCATTATCTTACTAAGTAGAGTCAGATACATAATTTTTTTATTTTTATTATATTTTGTCAAATAACAATTTTAAATTTAATTAATTTTTCTTTTTCTCTTCTTATATAAACAAAATTTAATAATTCAACTTTCTATACTAAAATTTTTATCGACCTATAATTTATATATCCAAATCATCTAAGCTGACTCATTCTAAATTCATTCTTAATTAAAATTACTCCAACTTTATCACAAATATACTTATTTTTCATCTTATCCTTTCGTATATATCTATTCATCCACCTTAACATCTTCATTTTTACGACATTTATTTAATTTATATGTTTATGCTTTGGAAGCCAACATTTGTTGATTTATTAAATATATAATTAAATTTATTTGTATATAATGTAATGGAGGCTGCTCATGTGAAATTGGCTCTAAAAATACTTAATAAATTGTTTATTTGGTTCTTTTTCTTTTTCCATTGGGCGTTGGGCAACAAAAAACAGTTCAGCAGGCAAGTAGAGTTTAGCTAGAACCAACCTGGTATGGGCATTTACCTACACATATCTAAGGGCATTAATATGGATCGAAGATTGAAAATCGATTAAAAATTGATCAAAAATTAATATCAAATCAAATCAATTTTAAATCAAATTGAAATCAAGCCGATTTAAATGAGCCGACTAACGAGCCAAAAGTTCGACTCAGTAATGATTTCAAGTCGATTTTGAGCCTGGATAAGCTCAACTCGATCCAACTCGAAATAAACTTGAATTAAAATATATATATTAAACCGAGCTGATCTCAAGCCGGATCGAATCGAGCTTAGCCAACTCAAGATCGGCTCAAAAAAAATTTGATATTCGATGAATCGAAATTGGCTCGAAGTCGATTGGAATCGATCGAAATGTAATCGATCCAATTTCAAGCCGGTATTGGCTCGGCTCAAAATCGGATCGATAACAGCCCAACATATATCAATCAGATCTTTAAAGAAACATCTTTATCACAAAATTTAAATAATAAAATAACATGAATTTAAAAGAGAATATAACATTCAAAAATTTTGTTATTCATTTAGACCTCACTGTACTCAAATTTAAATATATCATGCAATCTAAAATTAACTACAATAAACACATTCCCAAGTCAAAATTGAAGTTTTCAGAAAAGGAATCATGAATTCAGCATACAGTTCACTGCACAAGAACATAAGAGAACCGATTAAATTTTTTTTTATAAATAATTACCTGCATGCCACACCATTTCACTTTATTTATACATTACCCATCCACTTTTAATTAATTATGCTATGCACACTCAAAATATTATAAAATCTTACATACACACTCTTAACTTAAAATTTAGTCAAAATCTATTTGAAAAAAAATATTTCGTTAGTAAATCATTAAGATTACATTTTTACCCTTAATAATACATATTTTTTTCTTCCTCGATTTCACACTAAAACGCTGATTTGTCATAAAATCAATTCACATCACGGATGTTTCCTTCCCTTACTACAATCTAAACATCAAAATTTTAAAATTTTCATTTAAAATAATATGATGAATAGTTCAGATTTTTTGTAACCTAACTACAGTTAGATTATTGGAAAATTATAATTGCTCATTATAATAGAAACAAGTGAAAGTGTGTGTATGTAAGATTTTATAATGTTTTGAGTGTGTATAGCATAATTAACTAAAAATGGATGGGTAACGCATAAATAAAGCGAAATGGTGTGGCATTTAGGTAATTATCCCTAAATTGTATAGCCCTAACATAAGCTTTTTAAATGAAATGAAATGAAATATTAGCAAAAAAATGAAACACGACTCATGGCATCAAAAGCTTATTTTTTGCATTTTAAAAATATGATCATATGCAAAGAAACTATAGGTTATGCAATAACCTGCTATGTGGCACTGAACCCTCAACTTCAACAACTGTAATGTAGAGAAGCCAAAGTGCTAGAGCATCTGATGCTGCTTAGGTCAAAAAAATTATGGGAAATTAGAAAAATGAATGTGATTGCTGCCCAGCTTTGCATAAATCTTATATTCTGTAGCATCATCAGGAATGGAATGAATAAAGATTGAATCAAATGCAGCACTAAATAAAATGGTTGGTGAATGAATTTCACTCATGAAGTTGATTTAACTACACAGCACAATAATGTTTCTGATGGAAATGAACGTTCGGCTTAAAAAACTATCAATTATTCATGCTGATTTTTTAAATATGAAAGGAATCAGAACCAGGAGAACTGAAATGCCTAACATGAGTTCCAGATGATTCAAGAACAATGCAACTTTGAATATCTTATGCAGCACAGAAATCATTGAAGATGAAAAAAAAAACCATAAAACTAACAGCTGAAACAAGATTTAACACAAGATAAGTGACAAAACTAAGCTCATGATACTTGATAACTACGTAAGCATGTCGAAAACAGTTTCTTCAAAAGCATGAACAAGTTAAACTGGAATAGTTGGATTTGTTTTATAGAAAAATCTTCACTAATTCAGGGCAGAAGGGATGCAGGTACATACAGCAAGGTAAACTGATCTGCAGCAGAAATGAAGAATCAGTAGGAAAAGATCTTGGTGATTAAACGGCAGCGTGGCTTTACTGCCTTGCGACAATGGAACCTGGAGAAACAGAGTTTCCTAATTTTATACAGAAAAAATGGGCTTCTGTTTCCATCTATTTCTTCTCTGTATTAAAATAGTAAATATACAGTTTGATCCACAGCTCCCAAAGATTCAGACCGCATTGCTAAAGAAGCTGCAGTTTTAACAGTGAACAGACACAGCTTTTCATCCGAAATATTAAGCTGTGTTCAACAGAAAATCAGCAGGTAACATAAAGGAACACTTCATTGTAAGAGCAGCTTACCCGAACAAATCTCATGAGCCCTGACCTGTGATCTTGTAACTGCAGGCAGCTTCAGCTTAAAAATTTATTCTATGGGTTAATTTGGCCCTTCATTGCACAATTCCTAAATTATCATCCCACATCTGTCAACAGTACAAATATTTCATAACCAATGAGATTGTTGCATAAACTCGAGTTAGAACTGCGCTTAAAGTCACCAGTTTTTGAAAATCAAGCACCATGTATACGGCTCAGATTCAAAGACCGGGGATTAAGATCAAGAGTTTGATTTAGTTTAACATGATCCCTCAATATGTGATGGGACAGATGATCTACCAATGGCGGTCGATCGTATGGTTCTGAGAGGTCGGCATGTATTCGGCTTCCAAATTGATGACCGAGAATGTTTGTTTCAGAAGCAATTCGTTCCCGCAAGGCAGGTGAATTTTGTGGAATCCCATGGAATAGGTCGCACTTGGCTTCATAGAAAGCAGGACATGCATAGGGATCGTTTGCTGGTCTCAAGTTTGGACGGCCCTCGAGAAGGTAAGAGGACGGCTTTAGTTGGTTGTAAGGGATAGCACCACTGCCTCCAGTCAGTGGAGTGGAAGCACCTGACATAGTTCTAGGGCTTGATATGGGTGAGGGAGACAACCTTCCATTAATGTGCTGTGCAGACCTTGAACACAGTAGGGGGCTGCCTATTGGAGAGACTGGGCAAGATATGTTTCTCGTATGTATGTCACTGCAAATAATTAAGCAGAAAAATATTTTGGTAAATGGCCCAAAGTATAGATCAACAAGAACCAGAAAAGAATCAACAAAAAAGAACGATGCACTACAAGGTCCATCATCAACCTAGAAAGGCAGCTGAGCAGTTGGATACACATAAGAATAACGCAGAAAGCAATTACAGAAAAGAGGTTATCTAATAGTTGAACTTGAAAGAACAGTAAAACTCAAACTGATGCCATTGAAGCCATGATCAACCGGGCTGCTACCAAATTTTAGCTAACGTAAACAGGCATTTAAGCATTTCAAGTTTGAAGTGCATGTCATGAAATCCCTTTGCATTTGACAGATTATTATCGAGAACCATTTGATGCCAAAACAAATTGTTTATACTAGTGTATTCTGAAGGTAGGATGATCATGAAAGACTTGATGTTAAAGCGATGACATGCTCTTCTATTATCTTCCGGGTCATGTATACCAAAGGAGATATATTAACAAAACACAAAAAGATTCATATGTTAACAAAGTTGAAAATTATGTTTATATTTCTCTTCCCCAATATCATCCCTCCAAAACTCCACAGAAGAAGCTATAAGTTAGCGTATATGGCTCTAATGATGTGTAAACTTTGCTCTTCATAAAGATCTTCAAACATCTCAAAGAATAAGGCTAGAACTGTAAGCATTAAATGACAAGTTCCAGCAAAATGAACAAAAGAGAGAAAAGGAACCTCCAAAGATTTCAAGCAATAACTATCGAACTTTGCTAGCATTGATCACAAGACCACCACGTTAAAACAATCCTTTGAGAAATTAAAGGCATTAACTTGTTTCTTCTATATTATATTCTTTGCCTGTGATTTTTCAGACTAAATAATTCAATTTTTCTAATAAAACTCAAGAATTTAATCTTGCAGACACTAAGAAAACAATAGCTCAATTTCCTCATTGTTTTTTTTATTTTCCACACTATTTCTTCCTGTACTGAATTGGGTAAGAATTATGTACTACACCGGACCAACAACAGCTTTTCTTGCAAGCACGTCTAATGATACGGAGCATCTCCAATATCGACCCTGAAGACATCTTGTTTGGTTCGAAGATGATTTTGATGTCGTCCTATTTATCCCCATATTTACTTTTTGCACATTTACCTTTTATAGATGTCATGTTTGTTTTTTATTTTGGTGAGAGGGATACACTATTTATTTTGCAAATGAGTTAAACTGGGATGGGATGAGAGTTTTATAATTTACGGGCTTGGAATAGTTGAGCGTATATTTCAAGCTTGTCGCTCACCCCTCTTATTTTTCCCACCCATTGGATCAATTTAATCTCAGGTGGAAGCACAAGATTATAAAAGGATGAATTTTGACGTCGTCTTATTTATCTCTTTATTTACTTTTTGCACATTTTATCTATTATAGATGTTATGTTTTCTTTTATTTGGTGAGAGAGATACACTATTTATTTTGTAAATGAGTTAAAGGGATGAGAGTTTTATAATTTATGGGTTTGGAACAGTCAGACTTATATTTCAAACTTGGTCCGCACTTGGCCCAAATGCGGCTCACTCCTATTTTCCTCATCCATTGGATCAATTTGATCTCAAACGCACCAGATTAAAGGGGGCCCCAATCTATGATGAAGATTAAAGAGATTGAGAATCAATAGTTGAGATTTTATTAAAACTCATTATATATTATGTAATGAGAGATTAGGGGTTTTTAGTTTTTAAGTATTTACCCTAAATAGAGAAAGAGAGAGATTCTTCATATTAGCAGTCGACCACCCTCGCCCTCGCCCTCTGCCGTCGTCACTAGCTGCGGACGTCAGACTGCCGCCGCTTGACGCACTACCTTCTGTGCCACTACCGCAAAGAAGAGAGACCCATTCCATGGAGTAGCATCACCTCTCTCCCCCATCCCTGTCACCGCTATCGTGGGGCTGGCAATCACTATTGCCAATAGTGCTCACCGAATCATCACCGACGCCATCCTCTCCTAGTCACCGCTGCTGAAGGCTAGGTTTGAGACCCAGCCCAAAGAAGTCTCGTCCGTTCTCCATCATCACAAATGCACGACTGGCAAGCATCGTTGCCTACCATGAACGTCAGCCCATCCCAACGCTAATCTTCACAACTGCCACCGCCGAGGCTTGGGGTGTGAGTCCAAACCAAAGAATCGCTAATCAATCCAATAATACCAATCTTTCACCCCTGTGATCGCATGTTTCCTTTCTACCCTGCCACATTCTTTATCATCACTATTGCGAGGAAGGTCATCGGCATTGCCGTCCCGTCTGCTTTGACTAACTGCTGCGAGGTTTCTAATCAACGCGATGTTGATTGAGCTCGTTCGATGATATGTCGATCATTTATCTCGAGGGTTTGTCGCCAGACCTATCTTGGATCATCAAAATCTCATTGAATTGGTATCTTCCCCTTCCCCTCTCTCACCCCGTAAATAACATCCACCTTTGATTTTGCTACCCTTTCATTTGCCCGTCCTCCCTTTTTACTGAGTTTGCTGATTATACTCCTTGATAATGATATATGACGATCTATGACTCGTACAGGATAATGAAAGCTAATTGGGTTTTACTTGTATGCATTTATTTTCCAATTTAGCCTGAAAAGTAGGGGTTTTATGTCCTAGAAGCTCATCTTGGGAATTTACTGTTTGTTACCAAATTGATGTTCTAAATTGTATGAGTTCTCTATATTTAATTATGGATGTGAGAGCTTGCATACCCTAGATTAATTTCTTCATTAATCCCTATTGTGAAGCTCAATCACTTGGCATGTTTAATCAATTTACTCATTCAGGCATTTAGATTTGCACACATTAGGTTTAGGGTTAATTTCCTTGAACTTACCCTACATCATTTAATATGTAATTATTTCAAAAATGCTTCTACAAGAACTGATGGTATTCCAAAGCCCTTTTCAATAGTCAATGATAAAGAAACCAATACACTCAGTTGAAAAGATTACCATGAGACTGCAGATATCTTTGAGCTTCTCAACTGATGGATTGCATTTCCATCCATATCGAAGGAGGAAAGATTTCTCGCATGTCTAGGACACTGGAATGTTGCCATAGTAGCATAAATAAAAATTAGAAAGCTCAAAAATAACCAAAAGAACAAAACTTAAAAGGTTTATGTATTTCAAAGCAAAAAGCTACCATCTTTTCCTAAACAATTTCGAAAAAAAGTATATAAATATCAAATCTAACTTACTTCAATGATAGAAAATTAACAATAATGACAATTTTAGAACATCTAACATATTCCCTGGTGGAGTGATACCCATATTCCAAGGACAAGCTATGATGAGAAAGATTCACCATCATTTGGGAGGTCAGCTTCAGAATGGTAAATAATTAAGTCCTTTTCATTGATATGAAAGGGTAGAGCATATTTCATCATTTTGATAATCACATGAATTTTTTTTTGGGAACCTAGAACTTCTATCAAAAGAAACATCCATTAAGAAACAAGGAATCAGTTAATACCACGCTTTGCATCTTCAAGTGTACTACAAGTTGTTATGACAGAACAAAATCCCATGAAACTTTCTCTCTACAACGGGAAATTAAATCCTTGCTAGACCTCTATCCAAAAAAAAAAAAATGCTTGCTAGACCTTCAATTGTCTAAAATATTTTGTTTAAATTTTACCATAAAAATTTGTTTAAATTTAGAAGTTCTTATCTATTAGTTAGGCTAAGTCCATTTGCTTGAATTTAGGAATTTTATTTTATTCTAAAATTAATTTTTGATAAGTCCCATCTCGTCAAATTAGAGTTGTGGCCGTTAGGGGCATTCCTAGATGTAGAATTGGAAGTTATATATATTTCTTTAACCTAGCAATAAAATAAGACTTGTCCTTTTGGTTCATAGAATTGAATCTAAAATTGATTAAACAAGATTCATGAAATTGGATCAATTTTAAATTTCAAAAGAAAATGGCTAAGACTTCAAGTGAAAATCTCTAAACTAATAATTTTATATGAATTAATTCTTCCTCTTTCATCCTTCTTCCAAACCCTAGTAGCCACTGACATCTGGCATCAAATTAGCACATAAAACTCGATAAGAAATGATAAAGGTCAAATCAAATTATCATATCATGAAATGAAAGATGGGAGGGGAATACCTTAGCATTTGGAACATTTGAAATTGTCATTGGTTGTTCTGGATGGTCAAAGACAAGATTTGACTTTTCCAGTGGGGCTGCATATCTAACGAATGGATGCTGCAAAAGCTCAGCAGCTGTAGGGCGCCTTGATGGATCCCGTTGCAAGCATTGCTTTATAAAATCCTTCCCTTCCTCTGAGAGGAGATCAGGGATAGTAGGAAGTTCCTTACTATTCCCAATTTTGAACATGGCTGCAATCTTTACGCCACAATATGAAAGGGAAGTATCAGCAAATAGCAGAATGAATAATATGTATAAACATCATATTCGTTAAATCAAATTTAAAGTTCGCACTTAATTGGCAGGTTCTTTAACAAGCTGATTGAGTAGCTTACCAAAGATTGCGCTAAATTGGCAGGTTCATTAACAAGTTGCTGGCATAGCATTTCATTGCATAAATGAGTACCCAAAGAGAAAAACATGAACTTCCAGCATACAATGTTTTGCACAAGTCCATGATATAACCCAAAAAACATAATCGTGATTCAAGAACAAACATTATGTAGCACATCCTCCGGTGATCATGATACACCAAAGTTCCCTTTTATAATCTTTTCGGACAGAAAAATCTCATAATAGATATTTTGTCTAAATCTCAAATGCAATACATATTCCAGGATTCGTGATACTTAATGCAGCACTGAAGGCAAAAGCATACTCTCAATCTCTTCTAAACAAGATAGATTACCAATCATGTTGATGTAATATTTCTCTATTTTAGAATTGCAGAAGTCAGCTAATTTAATTTTGCTTTAGGCATACATCCACTTGTGCATACTAGCTGTTGCATGTGTGAATTCAAAGACTAGCAATGAGGGAACCACAGTCTTCCAAATGAGAAGCACCATTTATCAATTAACTGATTAAGTGAGCTTCACCAGACAACTTATATCACAATCAAAAGATCGAAAAAGAAATAGGAACTAAATGAAGATAATATTTTCATAGTTATTCTATCGTGATTAGTTCGCAACAAGATGTTCCCTGTTTGGACCGTATTAGTTTGATAGTTAAATATCAACTGATCATATATAAGAGTTGAGTCCTTATCTAAGCTATCGCATTTTAAAAGCCAAATATGAATTATAAAGGCACAAACAAGGTAATCCATATTCCATCTAAGGATAATACTTAAAGAGCAATCCATCAGATCCCAGAGTTCCTAGTACATAGCATAGTAGGCCAGGTTTGCAGTTATGCAAAAGTTGGACTGATGAAGAAACCCATCAATAGTAATCTGTATATGATAATCAAGGTCAATATGGAAATAGCTTATGATATGATGCATTTGAAACTTCATTCTTCAAGTTCTACAATAGTTTTCATGATTCTACATCATGAAAATTTTGCAGTCTTCAGCAAAGTAAATCCTACAACAAAGAACTTCCGGAAGTATGAGATCAAACAAGGGCCCTTGAGGGGCTGCAAAGCCAATGAGGTGGCAGATATCCAACGTCTAGAAAGAGTAATCATCATTTGTTAGTTATGACACATCTTTATTTGAAGTTTCAGACTATTTGGATCATGACAACTAGTGCGAGCAAGGTCTATAGATGCTTGGGTTTGAAGACGCTGACTAGAGAACTACCAGCCTGGTAGATTAAAATGGAAGTTTGACTGACTTAATCAGGTCACCCTTGTGCCTTATCATCTTCATGAATGAGCTTTATCCTGATAAGATGCTACTTTCCAAATTTATCCTGGCCTACTTTCCCATGGCTTTGACATGAAGAAAGACTATAAAGGAAACATAAAAAGTGATAGACAAAACAAAGTAGGGCTTTCTAGGAATAATTCAATTTCGATCCTTTTCACTGGAGTGACCCAATTGATGAGTCCCATCTCATCTGACATGAACGAATTTTTTTTTTTTGCGTGCCACATGGAATACGGCAATTCTGAATAAGCCAAGCTCGAGTTGCTTGCTCTTTCTTGTCCCCACTTCAACAAGGTACTTGTGTTTATCTTGTTCAAGTTTCCTTTAACCTTTGTCTTTAGCTCTAAATATTTACTTGCCTTGCCTCTGACTTATAGACAAAACATCTGGCCGCAAGTATTTTTCATAGCCAGCAATATTT
Source organism: Apostasia shenzhenica (assembly GCA_002786265.1). Taxonomy (NCBI): domain Eukaryota; kingdom Viridiplantae; phylum Streptophyta; class Magnoliopsida; order Asparagales; family Orchidaceae; genus Apostasia; species Apostasia shenzhenica. The sequence continues at coordinate 789,279 of KZ451980.1, forward strand.
CATCAATTAGCGCAAGCATGATAACTCAGGAAGCATCTATAAGAGGTACAAACTCAATTAACTAAGCAATGTCAGTTCTGGTCAATCGCCAACTTTTAAACTCTCATGAGCAAAGCCATACATACCATAAAATACTGCTGGGTCAGAAGGAAATGGAGGGTAACATTTACCTAAATGCACCTCGGTAATTGCACATGGGGTTAACAGAAAGCATCACATATTGTAAAATTTTAGGAGCTAAGGGTCCTAACTGAATCAAGTCAGTGCAATGTGTGTGTGCGCGTTCCATCTAAATGCAGCATAGGGGACTAAAGAAGAAAAGCAATCACCACTAGCAGTGCAGCCCTATTCTACTGCAAGGGGCAAAGAAAGAAGAGAGATTCAACCACCACAAAACAGCCTAAAGAAGAAAAGCAATCACCACTAGCAGTGCAACCATATTCTACTGCAAGGGGCAAAGAAAAAGAGAGATTCGACCACCACAAAGGTATACATAGACCCATTGCTTATGCGCCTTTAATTTTGCAGGAGTATGCTGGCTACACATTTACAGAGGCAATCTAATTGCATATTGTTCGAGTTGATTGGGTGCCATTGTTTGAGATGGTTGGGTGCCATGGAAGAAGAGATAAGTCTTTTCAGAAAAATTAACTTGGGAGCTGGTCGAACACCCAAAGGGCAGATGGTAAAACATAAGTGGATATAGAAGCAGAAAGGTACACAATAGTTTAGGATGTCAGATACAAGGTGAGGTTGCTAGCAGAAAGCTACAAACAAGCACAAGGATTCAAATTAACATGGGAGCTAGTCAAACTCCCAAAGGACAAGAAAACAATAAAATGTAATAGGGCATACAAGAAGGAAGGTTACTAGGTGTTTCTCCAATTGTAAAACACATCCATCCTAATCTTGTTAGGGCTTGTAGCATTCGAGGACATGGAGAATTTTTTTTTATGGGAAACGAAATGGATATTTAGTAGCTTGACATTTAAGACAACTCTCTTGCATTGTGAGCTTGAGAAAGAGAATTAAATGCAACAACTGGAAGGTTTTAAGGTAGTAAGAATGGAGAATCGCGTGCGACAGTTGAAGAAGTCATTGCATGGCTTGAAGAAATGGTTGGGATACGACGCCATCAGATCGTCGATTTATTCCAGGTAAGGCCTACACTCGATGCCCAATATCTCACCACGTGGCGTCGATCTAGATGGAAGATTGATATCAGCAAATTTGGCAGCAGGCGTGATTGGTGGCTAATTAGTAGATTGAAAATCCCCATTTAAATCAATTTATTGATTTGAATGAAAATATTTCAAACTTTAGGCTGATTTCATTTATTTTCTTCTTTTTTTAGATATTTATATTTGGCATGTTGTAATCTCTTTTTATTTCCGCATTTATTTTTGCGATTTGAATTTCAACTATAATAGGCCTATATAAAGGCATGAACTAGTGTTGTTTGTTTCTTAATCCTAAAATGAAATCATTTTAAGTTTGAATATTAAGTGTTATATCCCGGTGAAGGAAAATGTTAGGGTCTTGGTTGAAAATCCCTAAATACCTTTAAAAAAATTTAAGGTATTTTCCTAACTTTTCCCACATTTTAAAATACAATTTTTAACTAAAAAAAACCAGGCCCCTCCTAATAATTTCCCAGCCCTACTTCCCCTTTCTTCCTCCATCGGGTGAATCTCTCGATCCTGCTGGCTCGCCGCCCTCCCGAGCTCCGGTCGTCAGCAGCAGCACACACACTAGGAGATTGACATCCGGGAGTGGTTGCCTCCTGTCGTCGACCCCACCTTTGGCTGCTCGCAACTCTCACCTCTGCCCGGCACTGCTCGTCGCTCTCTACTACAGGTTGCCTCGCCCTGCTCGCGGCGCCACCCGGCGCCCCAATCGCCGCAAGCAAGATCGCGTGCGATTGCGGCCCGGCGATGCCATCCCTATGCACGCAGGGCAGCAACCCGCCTCGCCCTGGCCCGCAACATCGTCAAGCGCCTGATCTTCACACGTGCGACCATTCAATCACTACCCGGTGGCGCCATCGTCACACCAGTCGCTAGCAATCCTTCGCCCGTCAGCCCACCTCCCATCAAGCACAGCGCCACAGCTCTGCCTACTCGCGCTTTCCCTGTGGCCATGTGGATCGACGATTCGAGCTCGCGCACACGAGTTCGATTGCGGATGACCCATCATAGGATGTCGACACCAGCGCTAGCTTCCTCTGTATCGCCTGTGTTTCACCACCTCCACGGGTCTTCCTCTGGCCCTCCTCATAGGCTGTGTTTCACCACCTCCACAGGTCTTCCTCTGTATCGCCTACGTTTCACCACCTCCACGGGTCTTCCTCTATATCGCTTACGTTTCACCACCTCCACGGGTCTTCCTCTGGCTCTCCTCATAGGCTGTGATTCGCCAACGTGATACCAGATTCTCTTTTTGAGATAAATCTGAAATTTTACTAAATATTTTGAATATTTTGTAAACTCTAGTGGTGATGACTATTATTGGGACTACTTGATTGCTCACTTGTGTGACCTGAATCATTATTGTGTGAATAAATTATTATTGAGTAATATTTATTTACGAGAATACCTTTTACTGTGTACTCTGACTCTGACTTGTTGAGATGAGATTATCTTAAATCAGTTGGCAGATTAGCTAGATATTATTTTGACTTATTTCTAAATATTTAAAATTAATTTACTTCTCCAACTTATAATTTCTTAATTATTGCATAACTATTATTGACAAATATTCCTGAACAATCTTATGATCATCTGTTAAAATTATTTATTAATTTATAATTAGGATTACATTACACAGATTACTCCGCATCAAGAAATCTCCTTGACTGTGGTATAAGAGGTTCGACACTTTTATGCTCAAACATGAATAGTAGAGATGTAGCTACGACAATTGTGTATACTTGAAGGTGCTGGATAACTAATTTTTCTATCAACTCCTTTTTGTTGATGACATGTTAATATCCTCAAATAATGTCATCCAAATTCAAATTTGAAAGGTTTTCTGACCGCAAAATTCAAAGCAAAAAATTTAGATGACACAAAATCAGGTACTTGGCATATAAACCTAAAGAAACTGGAGCAAGAAATGCTATTTCTTTCTCGGAAGGGTTGCATTTTGAAGGTTCTCGGCCAAGTCAATCTCCACACAAATGCAACATATTTCAAGTCTTTAGCACCAGGATTCGCGAGTGTAGTGGGTGGGCACGGTGACACCAAAAACAACATAGGAGCTAAAGAACATGAATGGTGTTTGGTATGCGAGTGCAGTGGGTGGGCAATCTTTTGTACACCATGATTAGCACTTGGTCAGATTTGCTACATGTAAATGAGCATAATAAATAGATATTTAGCTAATCCAGGATGGTGCAAATAGTCAAGTGGATCTTAGAGTACATGAGATATTAGAAGGTTATGTTTGCAATTCTAAGCAATTAGTTCTTGTTATGTTGACTAAGACTGCAGGTGATCTCAATGAAAGAAGATATGTCACTGATTTTATTCTCTTGGAGCATACACAATCAGTTAGAAATCCTTATTACAGCACATTGTTGTACAAGGCAATCATAGATGCAGCAATGGAGACTATAAAGGAAAATATTTGGGTGCAATCATCGATAATCAAAAAATCATGGAGGCCATAAAGGAGACAATTTGGCTTCGAGGCTTAATTGGAGAGATCACTAGGATTTTCGAGAAGGCCGAAGTATTCTGTGACATTCAAAGTACAATTTACTAACAAAAAATCAAGTGTATTATTAAAGCACAAAACAAACAGAGAACAAACAATAGTTTGTTCGAGAAACAATTGCTTGTTGTCATCTTAAGGTTAGAAAAATTAGCACTTGTGAGAATCCAGTTGACATGTGATTAAGCCTCTTTCAATTCCGTGACACAATAGAGTGTGAATCCAGCTGAATGCTTTTCGATAAGAATGTTTTGAGAACAACATTCAAGGGTCAAGTTTTTCATGAAGTCAAAAAAGAAGTATAAAATCAAAGCCTTTCTTCTGAAATCCTATAGGCTTTGAGAAGAACTTTGAGAAGAATTCTCAAAGGGAGAAATTTGACCATCGTATGCTCAAGCTCAAAAGATCATCAATAAGATGTAGTTTCAAAGGTTAAAGGTCAAAAACACTCTTTTGAGGACATTCTTCAAAAGTTATTCATCAAGGCTTTTTGACGTCACTTTTCAAAAACAATGTTCAAAGTTAGAGGTAACATCTCAAGGATATTCCATAGGTGTTAATTGTAGTTGCATAGGGGTATTTCTTCACATGTATAATCATAATGCTAGAATTCTAATTCGCTTTCACCTATATGTTTCACCCTTAAAAACCATCAAACTTAACCACATGACCAAAAGCAGCTTGTCAATTATCCCCCTATTATTTTGGATTCACTGAGACAAATATTTAATATGTTGTACTGTAAGCCAAAATATGTGAAAATAAACTTCAACAGCAAAAACAATTGATGAAATCACATATAACCATTCCTATCCATACACTCTAGCACTGCATTTCACATATAATCTTAAAGCTAAAACAAGGATGCATCAGTTGAAAATGACACCACAAAAAATGAATTTTCTTAGTAATATTAGATAGGACATTATTGATGTTGATTCTGTTGAATACTAATTAAACATGATTAGAAGCTTCAAAGAAAGATGCCAACCCCCTCATATTGGCTCCAAGGAGGCTTGGAAGTTGCCATCTCCAGTACTGTGCACCCAAGGCTCCAAATATCAACAGCAAGATTACAGCCATTCATATTCTTTATGACCTGATAAAGGAATGTACAAAATGGACCATGATGCACTTTATAAGGATCGCCGAGAAGCCCAAGGAAAATTACAAGGAAAGGCAGAAAATTATTATATAAGGAAAGAAAAATAATAATCAAATTACCTCAGGTGCCATCCAGTAAGGACTTCCCTTGAATGACAAAGGACATGACTGTCCAGTTATCTAGAAGTAAGAAAAACCAAATACAAAGTTAAACTTTTACAAAGTGTGAATTGACTGAATTCGTCAAAAATCAGAATTAATAAACACTACAATTTTAAACAAAAGGGTCATAATTTTCCGTCGCAACAAGAAAAGCTATATCTTCTGTTGAATTTTCACAGCATCTTATTATATTACTTTAACCAGAGCACCATTATTACTTTTGAATTGTTCCTATCACAGTTTCTGCAAATCATAATGCAACAAAGCATTGAATGATGCAGAGCTGCATTACAAACCAAAGATGCAAATACATATTTTAACAGCCCACCACCTTTATATGAAATTTGTCAGATATATTTTGCAATAAAAGACTCAACAGCAAGTTCATATAAAGTTTCAAAAAAATTATTCATTCAGGAATAGCACCACAAACAAGTGAAGCCAAATCCAAAACGTAAATGGCTAAAAGCATTTGTTTATCAACTTAGACAGCAATAAGAGCAGAGGTATTACATGTTTTGCCATCCCAAAGTCTGCCAACTTTACTCGACCATTTGGGTCAACAAGTATATTTGCTCCTTTAATGTCCCTGAAACATGCATTTAAATTAAGTAACAGAATAGGCGAGAAACAATTTCTAAAAATAGCCTATGGATACGCTTTATAAGAAAGCTGGAATATCATTGACATTAACTAATCCACACCTATGGACAGTTTTCTTAGCATGCAAATAGGCTAAGCCAGAGAGAATTTGGTGGGTATAGCTACGAATTGCTGGTTCACCCAATTGTCCATACTCTTGAAGCAGCCTGTGAATAGAGCCACCAGAAACATATTCCAAGTAGATGTATAGTTTATCATCCACCTGTACAACATGACATAACAAACAAATTTTTCCAAAGATAGTTTATCATCCACCTGTACCACAAGACATAACAAACAATTTTTTCCAAAGATACTTAAGCAAACAAGCTTTCATTAACGAACAACAAGCTTTCATGAATGAACAGTTAGTTTGTTGCAGTGCTATTGCTAAAATTGACTTGAACAACACCAAAAAAGTTTTCATTACCAAAAAAAATTTTAGAAGTTTTAATAACATGATAAAAGAAATACCTTGGCGTATGTTATATATTGTTGGTATAGTAGAATATGAGAAAATAATTGAGGATGGCGTTAGAAGTTTATGTGCACTGAATCAGTAGAACTAAAATTGAATGCATGATTTGTAATTTTAGTGGAGATAATATTAATTATCAATGATGATGCCCGAACAAGTAAAGCATAGATGTGATAATTTTTAACTAACATGGAATGCTGCAACTCAAGAAAATCAATAAAATAGAAATTAAGCTGGCTTTGATATATAAAACTGAATTTTGGGTGATAAGGAAATCATTTAAAACGTCAAGTTATATAAATGTGTAAGTTGGCATGGATTTATGGTAAGAATAGAAAGGATAAGAGTAAAATATAATTACCCTAGAGAGGGTAGGTATAGACATATTCAACTTTGAACAGACCTTGGCACCAGGTTGCTTCTTTCTTATTTTGAAAGTTGAAACCTGGCTTCTTCATCGAAATCATTAAAAGGGCAGAGGCTAGAGTATCTTTCTTAAGTATTAATGCTTGGACGGGAATAACTGGCAAAAATTTCAAACTGACCCGGACTAATTGAAATAAGGCCATTTAAGATATGTTGATAAATATCCCTGCTCTTTTGTACTACCCAAAAACTTCTGTCTTATGATTCTAGAGTGATCGTGAACTTCAGCAAATTAAATAACACACTACAATCTAGCAAAGATTTTGTCGCAGATTTACCATTTCACATCCATAGTACTGCACAATATTCTGATGACGCAACCGACTCAACAAGGATATTTCCTGTAGAACAGATCAAAAATTAAGAAACAGAAACAACTGAAATATGCAACAGCAGACTTCAGTGTTTAATCAGCCGTTTCAAAGAAGCTACTTACTTGGCCCAACTGCTTTGCACTTTCTTTTGACTTAGCATCATCCAAGAAAAGTGTTACTTCCTTCATTGCGCACATTTCACCACTTTCACTATCCAGAAATATAAACGAATTAAAGCATCCACTATACTATCAGAAATAAAAATAAACATGTTAGGGCACCAGTCTGCACTCTGCACACAGAACATGCTAGGGCCCACCAGTCTATAATCACATTAACCTCATTTGTGTGATATCTCAAACAAAGGATTCAAACTTGTATGCACCAAAACATAAGAACCGTTGACACTATAAAGGGGTGACCTCACAGATTGCTAATGTCAAGCAGTGCAGAATTTACAATATATTATGCCAAATCAACATAATAAACATTAATACGGTACTACCTGTTAAATCCTACATAGACATGTCCAAATGTGCCCCTTCCTATGAGCTTCCCTTTCTTCCAACGTGAGCCAGGACTTGGAGGATTATCTATCCTTCCAGGACTTCGAGGAACTGATGAAGTGCCGGAATGCATTTGCATATTAGTTGGTGAAAAAGGAGAAATATTAGTAGTGATTGGAGGCAATGGCAAACGATGACTTTGCTTTTTCCCTTCATCATGCCGATTTGAAGGTGATTCGGGGGTTGCACTCCCAGCCCTGGGATGGAGAGGAGAAACAGCTCCACTATGTATTCTGGAGCTTGGACCAGGACTTGTCATTCTAGGGCTAGGAATTGGAGAACACTCTGGACTACCCCTGCTGTGCTGCCTGAATAACTGACCCAGCATTTCTCCTCCCAATGAATTATGCCCAGATGTCTGTCCAGAGCCAGGGCTGGAGCATTGGCCTGAACCAAGAAAGATAACATCTGGATAAGGCTTTGCAGTCCAGAATGCATTGCAGGGGATCTGCTCAGGGAAAACCCCTCTTATCGGACTTCTAGAAGGACTAGACATTGAACTATCTGGCGCACTTCCTAAAGCACCATTGTGAGGAGGAGCATGCATCCCGCTTTGCTGATTGCCCAAAGCCCCACGCTTCGGTGAAGTAGATAGAATCTGACCATTGAGTAATAAACTTGCTGGCTTTGCTGACTCTTTTAAGTTCTTTTGATAAATTGCAGAAGGTTGCTGTCTAAGTAACCTGCATCTTCTTCCAAAAAAAAAGCTTGTAAGTACAGAGACACTTAGGACGTAGATGGCAATAAAAGATAAGCTAATTAGAACTAGCATTAATACAATATGTAAAGGGCGAACATGTCAGGAACTGTTTGTTACGCACCTGATTCTTCGATCATACTCATTCCCGACAGGACTATGAATGCGAGAGTCAGTTGCTTCGTCACTATCAACAGAACTACTAGAGACGGATCCAGTTGCCAAATCCCCATAAGTTTCTGCATTTTCTGGTTTTCTTACAGCACGACCTGGTGTAGGCAGCGGCAGAAGCAGCTGAGGTTTACCACGCTTTTCTAATATTGGTTTTGATATACTAATTGCAGAGGGTGTGCGAGATATGCCTTGCTGAAGCCCTGGAAGTGGAAGTGGCTGAGCCAGGGGTCTATCTGCAAAACTTTGACATCTGGATACCTGAGTTGAAGGAGATGTAGATCTTGACTCTGTTCTTGATCGAGAACCCTTCTCAGACCTAATGTCACTGTTGCGCCTGCGGATTCCTCCTGACCTTCCGTTACCTTTCTGATCAGTAGGGCTTATAAATCTATGCAAGGTGTCAATAAAATTCTCCTTGGTTGTCTTCTTTTTAGCATCTTTAGATGAAGACTTCCCCCACCATGAAGGCATCTTAGTCAAAATATGAATGTTATGGTAGAACTCTTCTGGCACGTCTAGCAATAATCACATGAAGTTAACCAAAACCCACTTAGCATAAAGGAAATAGCAGTCCCATACTCCAACAATCCCTCGGTGGATATTAACTGGATCAGTACCATAACAAGAATTCTTATAGGGCTTCTTCTGGTAGCCTTGAAAACAGTAGCACCAATGTAAAGCAACATAATTAAGATAGGTAACCTAAAAGCATGAATAGCTATCCTTAAAGGTTTAAGAAGCATCAAAACATATAGATACTCACAGGATAATCATACAATACCAAGCACAAGGCAAGTTCACGTAGATCCAATCTGTTCCCCATAAAAACATCAACCCAAGATGGGTTAATGCATGGCAAAGGAACTTATAAGTCTACAGTACAAGATTAAGAATGACAACTACATTAGGAAACAATAAAGAGGTGTCAAATAGTTCATAAGGAGATTGCAAATAAAAATGTCAGTGTTGTAACAGAACCAAAAGATTTTTGTTGTCAATGATTAGACCCTCAAGAACGCAAATACGACATTCCTACTGTGATACATACTTTGTAATTTTTGGGTTTATCATATCCGATAAGAGACTGTTTAGTATTGATCTCTAGACTTCCTATTTTGGCATTAAAAGGTACTTTAGATGAAGATTTCAATTGTCTACGTCCATCAATGACAAATAATTATTGCAACCTCAGTGCAGTTTGCCAGATAGGAATCTTAGGTCCTTGCAAAAGCATTTCCCAAAATGGATGTTTTTAAATCCATAAGCATTTACTGAGAAGAGAAAACACGTCTACTTTAAAAATATCTCCTGGATAAGTTATAATAACTCCACAATCCAAATCTTCTTCACAGTCAAAAAACCATCATTTTCTGTCATTCTTCTTTAATGATTGCAGGAAACATTGTTAAATACCATGCACAAACAGAAACTTTCACTTTAGGAAGTTTTCGCTGCGATAGGGTATCTTCTATAGTCCTTATATTGAAGTTTTGGCAAGTAAAATCTTTGAGAAATAGCTGCTTATATATCTGCCAACAAAAAACTCTTAGCATTACATATGTACTGTAATACTGAATATGACTTACAAAACAAGCTGTGAATAGAACAATGATATTCCATTGTGCTTGAAAACAAAAAGTTAAAACCACATTCCTAGTACCCCATATATTCAATTACAGAGTCATGCATCATCATTGGTTAAAACTTTCAAGATAAAGAGATGATTCCTAATAGGATTCAGTATTGAAAGTCATCTGCTTCATTTTACTACCTTTCAACCCAGAAAACACTCAAGTTCTCCAGTATTTTTCTAAGCGCTGTTTGTTATTCCCCCTTGTTTTAATTCATGTTGACCATAGCCATTGAAACAAATGAGCGTTTGAACAGCAGAACTCAATGATGATTGAACAGCTAAACGTACAAGTTCTCTCTAACTATCCATATCATGCTTCTGGGATTCCTATCTTCATACGTGATAAAAAACCAATCTACTCCATCCTTAGGTTATTTATTTGCATTGATTTTTAAGTGTAGATTCTCAATTGATGCGGGCACTGTCACCTCAAGATCACTAAATAAAGAAAATATAACCATAACAACTTGATGTGACACTTCAGATCTCCAAATCTTAATATATTCAGTACCGCAAACGAACTTAAATAGCTCTCGAACTCTTTTCCTCCCCCTCCAGAAGCAACTGTCGCAGTCAACTCCGCCAAAACAAATCACTCTCACTAGCCTACATCTTCCGCCAACCCCAAAGCTATCACAGATCAGTGGGAACCGCATTGCATTATTTCAAACACCATACATGTTATTTTCCCCAGAACCACAAGCAGAGTCAACCTCACAACCAAAACCACATCCCGCCACCAGATCTCATTCCCCACCACACCACAGATCTAAAGCTCACTACCACAACGAACTCCACCAAATTAAGCAGAACAAACAAAGCATTCTCTTCAAATCGCTAGAAAATCATAACCATTCCTCTTACCCGACACACAATGCCATCAACACCCTAGAGTAGAGACCATCCCGAGCCACCAGATCAAGGCGGCGAACGCTAGAACAAGCCTAGAAAGCTCCAGAATCCCACACCGCACACAGCTCCCTCGGCGAAAGCGCACTTGCCCGAGTCCTGCAGCAGCCCTAGATTCGCCACCAGGAACTCCCGGCGATAATATCCCTCCAGGCTCCAGCCAAGCTCGAGCTTCCCCTCTCTCATTCAAGCTCTGAACGCAGCCTTAAACGCTCGACGTCACTCTCGCCATCGGATTCGAAGAATTCCAGGAGCTCCACCAAAGCAAGGGAGGAGAGAGAAGCAAAAAGCATCAGAGAAAGAGGGTGGGTTTGCAGACGACGAAGAGAGAGAGGCAAAAAAAGCGAAGAGTTCTCTGAAGAATTTTAAAAATATCAAGAAACAAAAAAGAAAAAGGACATGCTATTGTCACTCCTTTATCATGCGATGGTGCAGCCAACACGCCCATCAACCCCACACAACAAGATCGGTATTCTTAAAAACAAAAAGTGATAATATCACTCCTGTAAATTGCAACCTTTTAATTAAAATAAATAAATAAATATCAATTAAATTCTTCTAATTTAGCCTATGTAAACTTAAATCTCTTTAATCTCTAAATTAATATATTATTTGATATTAATAGAAAATATTTTTTAACTAATGAACTAATTTAATAAATTTAAGAATTTAAAAATATTTTAGATGAAAATAATATATAAATTAATTTATTAATTAAAAAATGGTCTCTATTTAGATATTAAATTGCGTGACCAATTTAATTAATTTAAAATTATAGGAACTTAATTATATATAAATTCAAATTAAAGAGAACTAATTGCTATTAAATCAAAATAAAATTTAATGATCAGCATGTAATGGGTCCCCAATGTAATTAACATTAAATAAATTTGGTGGGATCCATAATTAAAAGAAAAAGGGAGGGCTTTAGCGCAAAATCAGCGCAGTTATGGAGCAATATCGAATATTAAAGTTTTTTTTTATGAAAGTAATTGAAATAATGTTTTTATAACGCCAATGCAACAACTATAGTTCTAATTTCTAAACTTTAGGGTTTTCAATATTATTTGAATTATTTTTTTATTAAAATTTTAAGTGACATCTATAATTTATTTTGAAGTAAAATTTTTGTAATTTTTTATAATATTAATTAAATATATTATTTAATTTTAAAATATTTTTTTAAATAATATAACAGTATCACAATGATAATGAATCAAATGCTCACAATTACACATTCAATAAATATTTTAAATCAATTTTAGAGATTTTTTAAGAGTAAAATTTTTATTTTAATTTTAGAATAAAAAAATATAAATAAAAGTTATGTTCAAAAAAAGAATCAAATTGAAAATTTTCTTATGGACAAAATATATGACTGTTAGTGAAGTTCTATGTTATAATTGAGGAGCATATTTTCTCATAAATATGTTCTTGGATCTCATTTCATTTTCAAAAAAATTAAAAAAAGTCTAAAATTAATTAAAAAAATATTATCAATTTTTTTTTAAAAAGTTGATAATATCAATAATTTTTTTTTCATATTATTCACTAGAAAATATATTTATCGAATAGGCAATACAACCTAGAGTTAGGTCTTTAAATGGGTCAATTTTTAATTTAATTCGATCTGAAATTTAATCCAAAAAATATAATTAATGAAATATATTTTAGTAATTATGTATACTGAGTTTTTATGTTTTTTTTTTGTGTAATCTAATCATTTCTAACTTAGGTTAGATGTGATTAGTTTTGAATCCATTCATAATAAATGCCTTGAATCTTAGTATTTATAAGTTTTATATTATTAAATTCATATATTTGCCTTAACCACTACGAGCGTAACTCGAATTTGACCCAATAAATGTAAACATAGACTGACGTGTTTAAGTGGAGCTTCTTCTAGTCCAGTGGGGAGGGCGCTTGTTTGAAATCATGAGGTGAGGCCGTGAGGGCCCTGTTTGGCCCGAGGACCAAAATCAGGACCAAAATAGGACTAGTTTAAAAAATAATAATAATAATAAATAAATTTTTTAATCATTCTACACAAATTTTAATATAAAAAAGAGTTTCATATATATGATGACAACTCATTTTCGAACTAATTTCATAATGAAATTAATATTATTTTAATAGTTTAAATTTTTTTTTTAAAGTATAACACAATTTTTAACTTACGATAATTTATTGATTTAAATATAAGAAGAAAAGTAGTTTAACTATTATAAAAATATGATGTCTCACTTTTATTTTAAAAAACACACTCGAGAATGTACACACAGATGTGAATGAATTTCTGGCGAAAACTAAGTGTATAGAGACTCGGACGAATTTGATATAAAAAGGTCAGACCAAAGTTGATTTGTGAGATAACTTCGAAGAAATTTTTTTGAATTGGATAAATAATAAGTAAATTATAAAATTTAGTATTTAAAAAAATTATTTTATGTTAAAAGTAATACATTTAAAATTTTCAGTATAGAATACAGTTAATAGAATTGAAAGCATATTTATTTCTAAAATTCAATTTTAATGTAATTAAAGGCTTGTTTGTTTTTTAATATTAAACTAATTTTTTTATTAAATATATAAATATAATATTTTTTGACTAAAAATTTTAAAATTATATGAGTTTTTTTATTAAAAGTTATATATAATATATAATAAAATTAATTATTATACCATAATATAAAAAAAATATTATAAAACATGTAATAATGTAAAATATTTTTAATTTTATAGCTTTCTATATATATATATATTAAGTACGCTTGTAGGTAATTTTAAAACACACCAAACGTTTTGTTTAACACCATCTAAAACAATAAAAATATTTTATTTTATAAAATTAGTAAAAAAATATATATTTTAATATTAAAATATATGTAACAACTGAAATAAAATTAATTCTAAAATTAAAATTTGTGTTTAATATAAAATATAATTAATTTTTAAATTATAATTGCGTCTTTCGTGTTTCAACCAATTTGAAATATTGAGTTATGCTGCCCATGTCAGCTATATTGTATTTGAGTCGACCTAAATTTTACTCGATTTTAGAACTTTGAATTAATGTATAATGATTAATAATGGGTAAGTATTGCGACAAAATTTTGATCCAAATAGCTCACAAATCAACCTAAATCAAAGCTTGAGTTTGGCCTAAATTTATAATATTGTAAATACCCTACAAATTTTAATATTAAAATCAAATTTATTTTATATTTAATAAAATATTTTAAATAAAAATTATATTTTTAATATTATATATATTTAAAATATAATTTCTTTATTTTAAAATTTTTCATAAATTTAAAAATAAAAATATCACATTTTATCACAATTAAAAATAATTTTATAAATGAACGAGTCAGTCTGTTTATGAAGCCACTAGGATAATGGATAATTTTAATGTGATAATTTTATTTTAAACTAAAATAAATTTTTTTTTTTGAAGTATGTTGAATATAAAAATAAAATTAATTTTATAGGCTCTATTTGGTATAAAGATCAAAATTAAGATTAAAATAAAATTAATTTTAAAAATAATAATAGTAATAAATAAAATTTTTTAATTATTTTACATAAATTTTAATATAAAAAATATTATTTTATTTTATTTACTCAATAATTTTTAATAAAATTATTAACTTTATTTCACATCCTAAATTAAATTATTAAAATTTTAAATAATATTTTTTATATTAAAATTTATATATAATAATTTAATTTTTTTTAAATTAGTAATATTTTGATGTGATTTTATTTCTCGTGCTAAATAGGTTCAATTTAAATAAGATGAAAAATGGTGTTAATTTTAATGTTAAATGAAGTTAAATTTAAAAAATATTACAACTACCCTAGTTAACTAATTCAACGATTTTTGTCTTTTGCTGAATTTGAGATTAAATTTTAAAGAAAACTAAATAGCTATTTTTAATTGATAATTTGAGTTAAAAATAGCTATTTTTTATTTGAGTTACACATAATTTTTTATTTGATAATTATAAACAATTTGATATTAATTTTATTTTGAAATAATTGTGAAGTGTGAAATAAAAAATTGCATCCCAGTGTCTGAGACCAAAAGAGGATTGTAAATTGATATTAATTTTTTTTTTAATTTAATTTTAGATTTTAAAGACGTGAAAGTATCATTATTTGGTTTCAGTTAAGAAATAATTATTAAATTTTTATTACTATTTATATTTTTTTAAAAAAATTTGAATAGAAAAAATAAGATACGAAATAAATTAAATTTTAGAATTTTATTAAATTTTTTAAAAAATTAGTGAGAATGAATATATATAATGGTTTCTACGTAAACAATTCAAATTACTCAAAAATTAATTTAATTTTATATTTTTTATTAAAAATATTTATAAAAAAATTTTTTAAAAAGAGATTAAAACTGCAATAATTTTATTATTTTAGAAGCTAAAATTCAGATTTTTCCAAAGTTATCAATTTGCATTTTTTATAAGTTAGCAATTTGCGATGCAGTCGTGACATTACTAGATGCAATTTACATTTTTTGAAATTTTTATAAAATATAAATAAAATTAATTTTAGCATTAAATTTTATAAAATATTTAAAATATTATGAATTTAATATTAAAATTATGTATAATATAACGTATAAATTAGTTAAAACTAACATTTGTAAACAAATAACTAATGAAGTTTTGCACGTAACTTTGATTGTAGATCTGTATTTGATAAATTTGTCATATATTTTATTAATATACATAATATTACATATCTATATTGTTGATGCAAAAAATGAGCCACAATAGAGAATAATAAGACAGTAATTTTTACGTGAAAATCCGAGTGTCTGGGGGAAAAATCACAACGCAGTCCAGGTGATTTGAATCCACTAATCGAATCTCCTCTTAGAAAATTTGATATCTAAATAGAGACCGAATGAGTATAAGAGGGATAGAGAGAGAGCGAAGCTCAGCCCGAGAGAGAGAGAAGAAGGAAGGGTCCTTAGAGAGAGCAATCCCCCCTTATTTATAGCTTGCAGAGGAGGGGACATAGTAGGTTAGTCTGTTACATCTGATATCTACTCCTGCAAAGGACGATTAGGGAGTGAGCTCCCACGCTATCTTAAATACTGAGTTGACACAGTAGTACGGAGGGTACGATCTTGTGATATCTTTTTGAGCTGCTGTTCGACAAGAGGCTGCTGTTGAGGTGCTGTTCGGCAACGGGCTATTGTTGAGCTGCTATTCAACAAGGGGTTGCTGTTGAGCAGCTGTTCGACAAGGGGTGTTAGAGAAGATTCTAACATATATATTATAAATACTCTATAAAATACGAAGTTGGTTACGGTAGAGACGAATTTATTTTGAACGAGTTAATTTTGAGTTATAAAAATATAACGAAAAATTCACATCAATAAACTGCAAGCAAATTTATAATCCCAGCTGCAGCATGAAACTCCATAAATATTAAAAAAATATGTGTTCTTCCAAATGGATTTTCTTGATTTAAATTTGTCATGACATATGATCATCATCTAAACTATGTAGACCTTGGAATATAAATTAAATATTAGGCAAGAAAAATTCCAAATGGGCTTCAATTAATGCAATATTAATTTAATATACTAAATTAAAATTACCCATCAATCGTAAAGTTCTAATTTACTAAATTATTAAATAAATTAAGTGGTAATTCTCAGAATAATTTAATAATTTAGAGCTCTAAAATATTTTAAAATATGATTGATCATTTATTGGGATTACACAGTTTTTTTTTTCAGATATATATGTAGGTATCAGTAATTAATACAATATAATATTATAATTACACTTTAACATTAAATTTTTATATTTATCATTTAAATTCATAATTACAAATTACTGGTTATAATAATATTGATAAATGTCTAAAAAAATTTAAATAAAATAAAATAAAAAATTTGATTTTCTTTGACTTAATGAATATGATGTTAATTATAATTATATAATTAAAATATATGATGATATATGTAAATATTTTTTTTAAAAAAATGGCATGTAATTTAGGGTGATGACCCTCAACCACGTGTACCGTCCTGCATGACAGATTGGTCAAACCAGTCAACGGATTAAATAAGTCAATACGAAATCAGACCAAGTCAACTGCTGAGATAATTTAAATTAATTGGATTGATTTTTGCCATTTTATGCATGTCAGTCAGATAATTACAATTATTTCAATTAAATATATAAAAAACATTTTAATTATATGATCACAACTTATTATATATATATAATAATAATAATAATAATAATAATAAATTACTTGTGTTTCATATATGCTAAGACACATTATTGCAAGCTCTTAGAGCATCTTAATATTATATTAAAGAGTTTTTTCGCTCAAAAAATTATTTTTTAACTTTTAATTTGGATCGGATCATATGTTCCGATTTTTCTAGCTAATTAAACGGAGGAAAAAGCCAAAGGTGTGATTTCCATGGTGACCAAAAATATATTTTTATTCTATAAAAAATATATATTTTTGATAAAATTTTCTTTTATCAATAAGATTGCATGAAATTTAAATATATTTTTTTATAAAAATAAAATAATTATCTTTAACAAGCATTATTAATTTATTAAAAATAAATCATAAAATTACTAAAATTGAAACTTTCAATTTGAGAGCAAAATTGAAATCAAAACTGCATTTTAAAACTATGATATAATTTATAATGTGAACATATATATGTGTATTCTGTATATACATGTGTATTTATGGATATATATATATATATATATATATATATATATGTATTTATAAAGATTGAGTATTTAAATTTAAAAAATAATTATACTAATAATATAAATCATGTGAATAAAAAAAATTAGATTAAAGTGTTTTGATTGTGAAATAAAACTTAAGAGGAGTTTACTGGTAAATTATAAATTCATTAGTGTATGTGAATATAACTTTAAAACTTGGTATACATGTAAATATAACATTAAGAAAGGAAAAAGCATAAATCAATTTGCTAATTATTTATTTATAATAACCTAAATTAAATATAGCCTAAATTGTCAAATTGTTACAGCGTCTCGTATTTATGTGCGCACCTGCACTATGTGCACGGTAATTGACGCACACTATATCATTAACACGTAACGGCCTCTAATTGGCATCCGGATTGTGCTCCATCTGATTGCAATAATTTCTCATACTATCAAACAAATTTGTAATATTCAATTATTTTTTATTAAATTTGAAGAGAATACAAGCAATTGACTTTCTATTAATACATTATATTAAATTATGTCATAAACCAGTTTTTAAAAGGGCTTAATAAGTTGAAATAGATCAATAAATTATAAAAAAAGTTCTATAATTGTTGCATTATATTAAAACTCAATTATATATCTCCAATAACTCGCTAAATATCTGTTTTCAACTAAAGTGCATCGATATAATAAATATTTATTATTTAATTAGGGTATTATGTTAGAATACCTTGATGCTATGGAGATCAAAGTCAAAATTATTTGTATTCTATTCAAATATAATAAAAAATAATTAAATTCTTATATAATTGCTAGTATTTAATAAAATAACTTATTATGCAATAAATCATTCTCTAAATGCTTATATTTAGCTTAAACTCAATGTTAATGCAATGAATAGTTTTAAAAGCTCGACTATTCAATTCAAATACATTGATATGTCATAAATCAGTTTCTAAATGGCTTACTAAGTTTAAATTTCATCAAAGATTTCACACTGGCCGCCAGCGGCGGCTGGCCGGCCGCGAGGTCGCATAGAGGCCTCAATAAGGGGCTGCGGGCGTGGCGGCCACTTGCCAGCAGCCTGCCGGAGCTCCTCCGTAACTCCAGCCGCCTTCACGATGAATCGCCGACGGCACCTTCCAGACCTGCACGCTCCCCTTCCCGCTGCTCTGCCACCGGAGGGGACCATCACCTTCACCCCCGACCACCGAAACGTGGAGCACATTCTCCGGGCGCGCTTCGTCAACTACCGCAAGGGATCGACGTGGCCGAACGCCTTCCACGACCTCCTCGGCGCCGGCATCTTCAACTCCGACGCGAGGAGTGGCGCCGCCAGCGGAAGGCCACCGCCCCGGAGTTCACTACCCGAACCCTCCGCTCCGACACGTCGCTCTGGGGGGATGATCCCCATTCTCGACGCCGCCGCGGCTGAAGGCTCCGGCGGCGCCGTGGACTTCCAGGATCTCCTCCTCCGCCTCACCTTCGACAACATCTGCGGCCTGGCGTTAGGCCGGGACCCGGAGACGCTGGCCCCCCGACCCGCAGGAGATCGCCTTTGCCGCCGCCTTCGACCTCGCCACCGAAGCCACGCTGCAGCGGTTCATCTCGCCGGAGCCGGTGCGGCGGCTGAAGACGTGGCTCGGCCTCGGGATGGCGGAAACCCTAACCCACTCTGTCCGGTCCGTTACAAAATATTTGAATAACTTATTTTATTCATAACTAAAATTTTAAATTTATTTTTTAAAAAATTTTTAAAACTTTTTATATTTCATCCTACATAAATTTTAATATCAAATAATCATTTTATTTCACATCCAATATCATTTTTAATATAACTAATTCATTATATTTCATATTTTAACATATTTTTTTAAATTTTTTTATAAAATTATTTTCTTTTTTTTATCAAACTAAATAGAGCTTGAAAGTTAAAAATTATTTTATTTAAAATTTTTGTGTTTAATCACGAGCTAAAATCTTTGATTTGAAGTTTATTTAACATAGTAATTTAAAAAAAATATATATAGTAATTTTCAGAAAACATCTTGTTTTTTATTATATAGTTATCTTAAAAAATTGAGTTTTTAAAATTTATTATATACATTAATATATCATTCAAAAATATTAAATTTTGAGTTTTTAAAAAAAAATCATTATTGAATAACATCTTTTATATTATTATTATTATTATTATATTTTATTTATTATTTGTATTATAAAATTATATTTTATAAATATTTATTTAATTATTAAATGAAACACAATGCATATTAGAAGCAAGTGCAAAAGTTTAAACGAATAGCATCCTCCTTGAGGATGTTGCAAAAAGCAATAAGAAGAAGCATATCTCTTTCCTAGCAAAAATTACCTAGCGTAGCATAATGACCCAAAAAGTCGGTTGCACCATTTATGTTATGCGATATAAGTGTAATCTTATAAGAAGAGAATGAAAGTAAAATATTTGTAATATGTTCAAGGATAATGTCTCTATTCGGATTCTCATGTGTCCTAAGATCTTTTGATGATATTATTAGTATTCCATTTAGAGCTCGTATTCCATTTAGAGCTCTCTTTACTAGTTGCTGATGCTGAAAATAATGCTCCATTTGACGTTCTGATATACTAGTGTTATCACCCCATTGTTCCTCTCCTTGTTGCTGATCTGAATAGTTCCATTTATGCCGTGTGAAATTTAACTGGTGTCGAGAGATTCCATATTGGGACAAGCTATTGTGAATGAGTTGTAGCACCTCCATTGAGTCTCCTTCCAACCAAACCCCATATATCCTTGGCACATTATCTAAATATTTATATTTATCATCTTATACTTTGAATATATATGGGCAAATTATGCCCAGGTCTACGTTTTTAAAATTATAACATCGGGGTCCCTAAGTTTTAATAAATTATCAAATGAGTCCTTTTTTAATTTTTTTTATAATTAATTTTTTTTAAAATTATTATTTTACCCCTGCCCCTCTCTCTCCTCCTGATTCGCGTGCGCCGGCAAGTCTTGCGGCCGCCGGCCTATCGTGCGGCAGCCGGACCGCCGGCATCCGCACGGCCCACGTTGGATCTGGAGGAGAGAGAGAATGGCAGGGGTAAAATGATAATTTTAAAAAAAATTAATAATAAAAAAATAAAAGAAAGACCCATTTGATAATTTATTAAAACTCAGGGACCCCGATGTCATAATTTTAAAAACGTGGACCTGCGCGATATTAAGTGTTAAACTCAGGGACCTGGACGTAATTGCCGTATATATAATTATAAGTATCATCCCATCATAATGATGAATGGTTAAATTTTATTTTCTTTAATAATATAAATGACTAAATCTCTCTCAATTTAATAGAGGGAGTGATGTTTGTGATTATACATTCAAAGTATAAAGTGACGAGTGTAAATATCTTATATTGGAGGTGAAATGTGTAAAAAAATTTAAATTTAGGGATGACATATAAATTTCTCTTAATTTTTTTTTTTGATTAAATTGATTTCAATTTAACTCAATTTTTTTTTTCAAATTTGGTCAAAATTTAATTATTTTAAATCAAATGAACTTGAACTAAATATGCCATTGTGGTTCTAGATTTCATCAATATCCAAACTGAGTCAAACTTGCACTAACACAACCATTGGAAAGAAGATCATCTGTAAATAGCACTGAGTCAAATCACAGTTTTAATCAAAATTGCCAATTTTGACAAGTTTTTTGTTGTTGTTTTGTTTTAGTCGAGATAAATCTAAAACTTTATCATTTTTTCGTTTCAGCCAGAACTATCTGAAATCACATTTTTAGTGCAAAATTTAAAACCTTCGTTTCCGTAAAACTTAAAATTTAGCCTCGTCGGCGGTAAGGGTAAAATTGTAATTTTAAAAAAATTTAATTATAAAAAAATAAAAAAAGAACTCGTTTGATAATTTATTAAAACTCAGGGACCCCGATGTTAAATTTTTAAAACGTGAACCTACGCAATATTAAGCGTTAAACTCAGGGATCTGGACATAATTTGCCCTTTTATTGCACTTATTTAAGCTGATCCAAATCTGACTTATTTATTAAACGAGTCAAATATTAAGACCCATCATCTACTCATTTAATAAATAGATTACTCAATCTGACCTGTCAACTTATTTATTTTAATTTTAGAGTATTAAAATTTAATAAATTCAATATTTCTTATTTTAAATCAATATAATTATAAAGTTTAATTAAAAATATAAAAAATACAAGTAATTTATGTAATATATATCGAATAATAATTATTAAAATTAATAGTAAAAATATATATTTATAAGATTATTAGCAAATTATAATCGGGTTGACCAGCCAACTCATTTTTGAAACCTCTTAGATATGCCAAATTAGAATTGACGTATTTATGATTCATATTTGTATAAACTTGACTCTAATTTGCATGCCTCACTCAGTTCGAAAGAGATGTAGTCCTACAATACACACAAAAGCTTCTTCAATTATGCTACACGATTCACTTATCAGATCACTTTGAAAGCACGAGTATTAAACAATGCAATGAATTATTTCGTGGATCGGATGATTGCAATCGATGAATTTGTGGATAAATTGACGTTATAGGATACGAGTAGAAACGGAAATATTAAACCATCTCAAGTATCAGTTAAAGGTTCTCCAAAGAAGGGGCCAAAAAGTATTTCAAATGTATGATTGAAAGGTAGCTAGGAGAAAATGAGAAAAAAAGATGAGTTTACTTTTAGCTAGAAGAAAGAAGGAAGGGACCAAGGCTCTAAACCTTAAATTTCAAAAATTTATCGCTGTCATCATCCCGATGTTCGTCTCGTTCGCGTTGGTGGGTGGAACTGGGGCCACTCTTCCATGCAGTGCCTTGCACATAATAGAGGTGACAATTTATACCCGTACCCGATTAAACTGCCCCGACCTTCCTCAAATGGGATAGGTATGGCTATTAAAATTTTATCCGCAACCCGCCCCGCTCCGCCCCATTATGCATATGTTTTTATCTATTCTTATATAGGCTTGTATAGATTCAAATAAAAAGAGTACATTAAAAATGAAATAATATGAGGTTATGCTTTCATAGTGTAATATTCATCATGTGGCTACGATTTTTGTTATTTCAATAGAGTAAAATAATTCGATTTTCATTAACATCAGTGAAGAAACAGGGTGGGGCGAGACGGGTACGGGTTTGTGAAAACTAGAATAGGGGCGGGGCGGGACGGGACGGAAATGAGTATGGGGCGGGTATAGGTATTTATAAACTCGACCCAAACCCGTCCCGTTGCCATTTCTAGCGAATAGTGACCAAAATGTTGAACTGTTCGAGCGCCTAGAACGAATAATTTTTCACGAAAAAGACCTAAAATTTGATAATGTTCGTATTTGTTTGAAACTGAAGTTTTAGAGAGAAGCTCAATAGCTTTAGATCACCTTTTTTGAATCTATCAATTTTAAATTTTTCATCTAATTTTAAGGAAAATGACAAAGGAAAATCCCATTTCATTATGTAGTGATTGGTTGGTTAAGAAATATGGTCACTTCAATATTTCATGTAAATAAATTTAATCAAAGATGCAATCTTAATTATATAATAATAAAAAAAATCTTAAGTCTGTTTGGATGGAGAAAAAAAATATGATTTGAAATTTTTTAATTTGAAAATTTTAGAAAAATATGTATGATGTGAAATAAAGTGAGTTATTTATATTAAAAATTGTATTGGATGTGAAATAAAGTATTATTTAATATTAGAACCTGTGTAGAATAAGATATAAAATAATTTTTAAAGTTTTTTAAAAAAATTAAGATTTTAGCTATAACTAAAATAAGCCACTTTTTTTAATCAGTTGCCAAACAGAGCCTTAGGGGGGATTTGGTTCGAGTTTTTTTTTGTAGACAAGAAAAAAAAATTTAATTTTTTAAATTTAATATTAAAAAACTTTATTTTAATATTAAAAAGTATATAAGATATGAAATAAAATTGATTCTAAGATTTATATTTGTATTAGATGTATAATAAAGTTGATTTTTACCGTTAAAATTTATATTGAGCTAAAAAAAAATCTTGAAACAAATGAGGCCTTAAAGTGATTCTTTTTAAAATAAATATTAATACAACTTCTATATAAATGAATCTTTCAACTCGGATTGAGTTTCAAATTTTGAAAAAAAAATGTAAATAATTAGTATGTAAAATAAATAAAAAAATAATTATTCTATGAAAATAACATCATAATCAAAATAAACTAATTATTTGAACATTTTCTCATGCAAATTTATTTATCTTACTACATAAAGTTTAATATATATATATATATATATTAATCTTATATTATAAATAATTAGAAGGTGTTTGGGTTTGAATTAAGTTGAGATCTTTCATTATAATAAAATATTAAATCCAAAATAATTACATTTATATCACTAAAATTTAACTATTTTATATATTAATAATATAAATTTTTTAATAATTTATATTAATTATAAAAATTATATAAAAATTACAACTCGTGTGCATACAATTTATGGTAGAAAATTATATTACAATTTTTATATATTTTTTTATAATTAATATATAATATTAAAAAATTAAATATTAAATATATTAAAAAGTTAGATAAATTAAAAGGTTAAAGTAATAATTTTTCCTTTTGTGAATTAATAGATAAATATTTTAAAATTGTGGTTATTAATGAATTAATCAATAAAATAACTTCTACAATAACAAATCAATCACAAATCAATGATTTTTAGTTTAAATTGTTCATAAAAATGTTATGTGACCTATATCATCGATAATTTCTCCTAAAATATTTATTAAAAATAATTTTTATTTCTAATTAATTTCTAATTTTTATTATTAATTTTAATTTATAATAAATTTTTATTATAATTAAATAACTTCTTTGAATGAATAAATAAGAAAGGGGTCTCTATTATTTTTATAATTGATGACTTATACACTTTAGACTCTAGCGCAAAGATCAAAATCAGGACTAAATTAGCACTAATTTAAAAAAATAATAACAAGTGAATAAATCTTTAATATTTTATATAAATTATAATATAAAAAATAATATTTTTTGTATACTCAATTATTTTTAATAAAAATATTAATTTTATTTTACATTCTAAATCAAAATACTTGAATCTAAATATTTTGATATAGAATGTGAAATAAAGCTGATAAATTTATTGAAAGTAATTGCATATATGAAAAAAATAATATTTTTTATATTAAAATTTGTATAAAATATAGTAAAAATTTATTTATTTATTTATTATTATTATTTTTTAAGTTAGAACTATAATTTTAATTTTGATCCTCACACTAAATATGTCTTATGAAAAGAAATTGTAGGAGTTTTGGCCAGGTGGGATGTTCATGAAAATTAGATTAAAAAGTGCAATAAAAAAATCAATTAATACATATTATATTTATCAGATATGTCAACATTAAAGTTAAATTTTTTGTTCACTTTATTCTCAAAATTAGATATTTGAATTTATAATTTTATACTTTAAATATATAATTATAACGTCATTATTTTATAATAATACATAATTAAAATTTTATTTTTTAAATAAGATAAATGAGATCTCTCTCAATTTGATTGAAGAATAATATTTATAATTCTGTATTAAATATCTAATTTTAGAGATAAAATAAATTACAAACTCAATTTTAGGGGTAATATATATAAATATTCCTAAAATTTATTATTATTATTATATAGAAATAAATGTTTAAATATAATTTAAATTTAAAACATTTTTTGTCCAAAATTTAGTAAAATAAATATAAAAATATATCAAAATTTTTATATAATTTAAAATTTTAATATTTTAATATTTATATAACTATGGTGCAATTTTGTATAATTTCATTTATTTCCTGTGACTATTTTTTAAGTTATATTTATATTCAAAATTAAAAATTAGATTAAAAAGTGCAATTAAAAATCAGTTAAACTATATTATAATATATATATATATATATATTGAAATGCACATTTATATAAATTATCTAACTATATGTAAATATTTGAATATAATTGTATTTACATTCTATAAATAAATTTTATTAAGGTTAAAATTAAAATATGTAAAATAAATTTTTTAAAAATTATTTACAAGAGATGATGGTAATGGTCCAATGCTTGCTCAGAGTTATTTTGTTAAATAATTAAATTTTAAAAAATCATCATCAATCCTTCAGCCATGGGGAGCGAATGCAGGCGATGATGGCGATCTGCGGCAAAGAATCTTCCTCCCCAACCTTCCTACTGATTCCAACTGTTCTATTAAATCTTTTTAAGAAGATGCCCCCATGAGGCCGCTCTGCCTCATGGGGATTGACGCCATTGGAGAGGGAGAGGCAGCTCGGAAGAGAGATGTTTAGGTTGAGTAGGAACAGGTCGGCGAAAGTGGGGGAGAGGGTGGAGTTCAAGTTCTCCAATTTACAGGCGCTTAAGGTGATGTGATTTTGCTGATTCTTAAAAAGTTTTTTGATTCTCGATTTTTTTGGCTTGAAATCAAAGTTCTCCATTGATACGCTCCAGTTGGGGCTGCGCACTGACCTTCATATGGTTTAAGCAGAAATTCTAGGTCTGGATCGTTGGGCTAGGTTTCGTTGGTTTGTTGGTTCTTTTAGTTGAAAATGGATTGGAGAGCTTGAATTTTGATCAGCCTTTGTGTTTATCTATGGGACCGTTGTTTATCTATGGGACCGTTTGGATCGGAGGTAGGACAGGCTAACCCGGGGTAGCTTACCCCCATTAATAACTTACCCCGGCTGGGGTAAGGGGTTTAATGCGATTTTCTGTTTGGATGATAAACTGGGTTAACCTGGGATAGCATAAATTGTGTTTGGCAAATTAATAGCTTAATCCAGGATAGTAAACAAAAGAAAAGACGAAAAATAAAGAAACGACTTTTCAAATTCAAAATGTAATCAGTAAATATTAAAATAACAAACTTCCAACAACATGATATAACTTATAGTTTGTTATACAATCACAAAAATAGTACAATCCTCAACACGAGAAATAAAAAAATGAATGTTGCCAATGTTCATTCAACTCAACGTTCTTGTACAAGTAATAGTCATCATAATCATCACTGATTCATTAATCCCTACAACAAATAAATAATAGGTAATAATGACATAATAACTAGTGCTATGTTTATATAATAAATGTATAACACAATATAACCTGACTCATCCACAACTGTCCAATGATGTCTGATCGGATAATCTTCCCTCTTTGTTGTTCGCTTGTGGATGTTCAATGATGCCTTATCAGATCTTTATCTTCCGCGTCATCATCCAAACTTTCATCATGCTCTGTGTCAGCCTCGCGCATGTTGAAGTACATATCATGACTATGATATCTGCCAATATAGTTATGCAATATACAACATGCAAGCACAATATCTGTTTGTACATTAAAGGGGAATGATTTCATATTTATTAACACTTTGAATCGTTTCTTTAATATACCAAATATGCGCTCAACTACATTTCTAAGCTGAGCATGTCTATGATTGTATAGCTTCTGCGGGGACTCAAATGAGAACAGCTTGTCAAATGATACCAAACTCGACGTATTGGTGCCAACAGCTTGTCGTTATTAGCATATTCAGAATTAACCAAATACATCTTTCCTAATGTGTCCAAAAAAAAGACTTAACTGTAAATAATTATTAGATAAAGGAGTAAACAAAAATTATTATTTAACTTAGCTTATCTTGTGGTACTGAAAAACCACCATGTTCCATTGCCGATTTGAGAACACGCATGTTACTAGCCGATCCTTTTGATCCAGTCGCAACAAATACAAATTGTCGATCAAAAGAGACGGCAGCCATAACATTCTGAGATACGAAATCTTTTCTGTTTCCGTATTGATTCTGCTTACAAACAAGAACTATTGCAGCAAATATGTGTTCCGTCAATAGCTACCCACTTTTGGGTTTAAATTATTCATCTGAGTAATTTCATTAGTAGGTTGGACCAGTTCTTCAGTAGACATGTTTGATAAAGATTTCCTAATTGATAGCTTCTTCTGCCCCATATGTCAGAATCCGAAGTTCATATTGCTTAATGTGACTGAGTTTTAAGAAATAAATTAATGTGACTGACTTTAACATATAAAATCACGAATTACGTGCAACAATGACACTTGAACCAACTTGCAAGTAATAGGAGTTTAATAAAAGGAAAATCATGTGTGAAAAGAGATTAATATATTATTCATAAAAAAAAATTCACCAAAAATCTAGAATGAACATTAGCAACTATCTGCTTGCACATGGCATGCATGAAAGAGTAACATGACAATGAAAGGAGTAACATGCGTTATATAAAATAAAATTCAGCTAATTAGCATGTTAACATGGCTATAGATCATAAAAAATACATCAATAACAGCAAGATAATAAGCATCATAGGAAAATATGATAATGAAAATGGTAACATGGGTTGCATGACACAAATCCAGCTCATCACAATGCAATTTCAGCCCTCAGAAAAATTTCTGAGAAGTGAACAGCCACAACGGTAAGCTAACTGCAGCAAGAATCTCATGAACATCACAGAAGCAAGATAAAATAGAGAAAGCAAAGGGCTGAGATAAGCTGTAGTACTGTATCCACCGCAGAACTCAGATCTGGGGTTAGGGCAGGCAGACGGGATCTTCCGCGTCAAAGGAGGGAACAAAAAAAGTGATAGAAGACAAATCTAGAGTTAGGGCAGACGGAATCCGCCGCATCAAAGGAGGGACCAACGTTTACCTAAACCCACCGTAGAGAAAACTAACAGTACTCACCGTCACCAACCCAGAAGCTCGTCGCTGCCGGAGAGGCACTGCGTCGGCCTTCGTTTCAGAGCAGAAGATTGCACTTGATGCCGCGCCTGAAGCGGCGCCATCATCCGGCAGCTAGCACGAACAACCCAACCGCTCACGAAGGCTTCGCACGCGAGAGAGCGCCATATCTGCCATCTCCGCCCTTATCCCAGCATCGCGAATGGGGTAGCTAAACCTATGGGTAGGCGGGATAAGGGTAGCTCGCTGGGTTTGTTAACCCAGGGGGTAAAATAATGCATTTTTAAGCGTTTGGTGGGTTAATTGGGTTAACTTAAGTTACCCCAGCTAACCCACCCTATCCAAACGACCCCTATGTGTTAGCGAAGATATTGAAAATTATGTGGGAGAAGATGTTTTTGGAGATGAAGTAGAGTTGTTATGTGTTTTGACTTCTGAGTTAAATAGCTTTATGCATAAGCAAAAGGCTCATCAACAAATTGTGTTGGGTGCATTACAGCTAACATCCCATAGTACGATGTGATTTCAGGATAAACTATATGTGAGCTGCTGGAATTGTAATGACTTGGCTCGATGAGGTGGGGAGTGATCTTCAAGGCCAAGGACTAAGACTATATATGGCTCATTGCAAGTTTCTAGGATGAAAAAAATTCAACCCGGGAGTGAAAAGGGTGGGGAGTGATCACTTGGATAAGAAGCAGCTCTTGGCTGACTTTTAGGTAAAAGGGCATTGAAATGAATTATCCCGCATTAGAAAGAGAAGGAAGTTTTTGAGCTGTATAAGTAGATAACATGATTCCAAATGATAGAAATGACTTTTTGGGTAAGCATGAAAAATTTCGTAATTAAGTGTACTTATAGTATTTGGATGGATGATCTTCTGGGAATTAGTTAAGTCATGCAATTCCCGAAAGTCAAAGCAGATAATACATCTATATTTAGATCACAAGGTTACAATATGTTATTAGAGTCGACCTCTTTCAGCACAATGTGGTTCAAGGACAAATCAGACAAAAGCTAATGGGCCTGTAACGACTTGAGATCGAAGAGAGCGGAGAGTGATCACTGGGGTGATGTTCATGTGAGTGAATTAAAATCACCCGGATATGGAGCAGCTCCTAGCAGGCTTCTAAGTGGAGGGGTGTAGGAATGATTGTCCTGCATCAAAAATAGAAGGAAGTTCTTGAGCTATATAGATAGATAACGTAATCTCAAATGGTAGAGACGCATTTAAAGGAAAAAATCATGAGGCCTATGATGAGAATTCCATAGTTAAGCATGGATGAGCTGGAGTAGTATTAGAAAATACTCAAGTTATGCAATTCCCTAAAGTCAAAGTTATAATACCTTTATATTTGGATCAAGAAATGTTACAGACCTGCTCGTCCGATTTATGCCATCTACATTTTTTTTTCAAAATAATGCCCATTAGTGTATGTTTTTTTGTTGAATCAACATTATTCTTCATTTTGTGTATTCATTAATTATGTCTTTTGTAGTTTTAGGCCTTGCTTGGTTGAAGGCTCACAAGAGTTTTACTATTATTTTATTAATATTATAAATTCTTTATAAATTTTAATATAAAAAATTAGTTTTATTTTACATCCAACATAAATTTTAACATTAAAATTAACTTTATTTTACATATTACATGCCTACTAATATTAAAATAATTTTATATTCTATCAAACTTATAAATTAATATATTTTCTCTTCCTTACTCAAATCAACCTTTCAATGAAATGAGCCTTGGACTGATATGTTTCTTATAACAGGTGCCTGATGGATGGGATAAACTTTTTATTTCAATCATCTCAGTCGAAACTGGAAAGACTATTGCGAAGTCTAACAAAGCAACTGCTTGCAGAGGAACCTGTCAATGGACAGAGGCTTTATTTGAATCTATTCCTCTTTATCAAGTTGCTGGGATGGAAGCCATTGAAGAGTGCTTATACAAGTTTGTCATTTCCATGGTCTGAAAATATGCTCTGCTTTTCATTATGGGATTTACTTTTGATCATAACACTCACTCAGATATTGCTTGATATTGAATATGGTGATCAATTTTGAAAATTGATGCTACAGGGATCAGGTAGGAGAGGTTCCCTGGGAGAGGTGGTTTTGAATTTGGAAGAGTATGTAGAACTAAGTGACTCGAGGCCTCTAACTTTGCCATTAAACAAATGCAAGTATGACACAATTTTACAGGTACCTAGTGCCTCAAATGGTGTTCTTCGATCAAATTACTCTTCTGAAGATTTAAATTTACAGTTCATGTGGGCCTTTTCAATGAACTTTTGTTTCACCTAAAGCTGAATCCATTTAAATAGGAAATGATTAAAGTCTTTGTTAAATCTTTTATTGCCAATTGACCTAAAAAGTTAAGCTTGTAGGTTATAACCTAGAAATAATACACCCCTTTGCGCGTAAACTTATTCTCTTTACAACATTTACATGGTTTTGTTTTTTTAACTTTATGCTAGAGATTCATCACGGTTCAAACTTGAAATCTTCTGGCTCTAATATCATATTAAATATTTAGCTAGCAATTGTCCTTAAAAGCTTAATCCTGTAGGTTATAACTCAGGAATAATTTTGTATTCTAACCCTCATAAACTTAAAAATACCTTTTTATATCATTATGAGAGTTTAATGATCCAGTTAAATGAGCTTTAAAAAAGGTGCTAGCTGCTGGAATTGTTAGTTCTTAAGGGTTT
This sequence comes from Apostasia shenzhenica, assembly GCA_002786265.1. Lineage (NCBI taxonomy): Eukaryota > Viridiplantae > Streptophyta > Magnoliopsida > Asparagales > Orchidaceae > Apostasia > Apostasia shenzhenica. The sequence goes on from KZ451980.1 coordinate 820,397, forward strand.
GCATTTAGAGTATATTAATTACATCAAGTTTAAACTAGTTTATCACCACTCTTTTGCCCTGCAAGTTGATTTGAAGTTTTTAGGCATATTAAAGGCAACAATTCTGTGTTTTAGAGTATACTAATTGCATGTTTGTTTATTTCTGCACACTTAAATTTCGACTTCAGATGGAGTTATTATCTATAGTAGCAGTTATACTTTAGGCACCACCATCTTGATGGCTCTCTTAACTGTGCTACCATGATAATATCCATTTTTAATGGATGTGCAGGTCAAAATTCAATGCTTTAACCCGAAGGCCAAATTCAGGTTCATTTTTTTTGTAATTGTTCATGAAACTTACCAGTATTTACATTTTGATTCATTCGTGATATTGTTGACATTGCAGGGATGAAAATGTTTTGAGGAGAACGGACTCTCATGTCGGAGGTCTGAAAGTTGATGATGCTGACACTGGTAATAAATCGGATATCTCCGACAGTGCATGCTACCAAAGTGTTGAATCTTTTTCAAGTAATCAGTCAGGAGGAGCTTCACTTGTGGATGAACATTTAAATATGGTATGTTTTCTTTTGGTTCATCTCATAATAGCCGGCTACGTTCTATTACTTTCCAAGAAATTTTTTCCTACTGTCATATAAGCTAATAATGCTAGAACTATGAGAATTTGATGGTGAAGAAAGCAATTATTTTCTAGATGTTTTATGCCTTCTTATTTCCTTCTTTGTTGTTCCACATTTTCCTTGTATTCCCGAAGTATTCAGCATGTTCTTGTTCTGTGTTCTTGTTTTTGTAAGCTTTTTTTACCAGCGTGATATGTCACTCTTGCTTTTGTCAGCATTTTAACAATTCGGGACACCTTTTAATATAACAAAATGATAAACAACAAGAAATATAAAGACAAGGACATGTAGATTTACATGAAAAACCTCAACATCGGGGAAGTATCACGGGCAAAGGAGATCATTATATCAAATTGAGTACGGAGAAGAAATTTCTGTCGGTGGCTATAGGTTATTTAAAATACATCCGCTCTAAGATTGAGTCAAAATAGAATAAGTTGATACTCGGCCCCATCTCTCCACTACCACCATCTGATCCCAAAATCCAAATTTTAAAATATTTTCTTTTTCCAAAATTGTCGCACCGCGAGCTTTTCTGGTCAAATCAAATAAGATTTAAGTCACCAAACTCTTAACACCTTTTTAAGTTTCCACTCTCCTTCATCTGCCTTGAATTCCAGTTAGGGGTGACAATATATGACCCGACCCGTGAACCCGACCCGAACCCGACCCGCAAATTTCGGGTATGGGTCATGAATTTTGACCCATTTATTAAACGGGTCGGGTTCGGGTTGGGCATAATCGGGTCGGGTAGGGTTCGGGTTGGGCATTTATCAAAAAATACTCTATAAACGGGTCGGGTCGACTCGCCAACCCGACCCATTTATTAATCGGGTTGGGTTTGGGTCATGAATTTTGACCCATTTAATAAATGGGTCGGGTTCGGGTTGAGGCTATTCGGGTAGGGTCGGGTTCGGGTTCGAACCCGACCCGCCGACCCATTTTGCCACCCCTAATTCCAGTCATTACCATCCATCCGGACCATGATGGAGTTCTGAATATCTACCACTTACAGGATTTCCCTGATTAAATGTCTATTTGAACAACATTCCCTGCTTTTTTGTCAGTTGTATTTCCTATTTATTATTTGAAGATGCCTCTCTTTTGAAAAATTGTACTAATTTGGTAGTTATTCTTGCATATTGTTTCACTGATTTCTATTCATGCTTGCTTAGAGATGTTTATATCTGCAAAAAAGTAATATTCTTTGGAAGTAAATGAAGAAGATATTCATGGGATCTTCTTGAAGAACTCAAGACAGCTAAATTTTTCTGTCTGCAGGATAAAGTTTTGTCAGTATCAAGATCAAATCTTAGTTCAAACTCAGCTGAAAATTCTCATGGAAGGGCAGTGTTCTCTCCTGCAAACAGTATAAAGGGCAGTTCACATATTGGAAGGCAAGTTCCTTCTGGCTCCCATTTTAGCGCAACTTCCAGTGCTGGACCTATCAAAGATTGTTCTCGATCAAATCATTCGTCCTTCAATTCAAAAGCCTCGCGCTATTCGACTCCAGATCAGTGGCAAGTGGCTGCCACTCAAAATGCAGCAGAGAGGCATACTGTTAATACATCTGGTTCTGCTAAAGATCTCCTTGAAGCTGCTGAAGAAACTATTGATGAGCTCAGAGATGAGGCCAACATGTGGAAAAGGCATGGCCAGAAGTTAAAAATTGACCTTGAAAATTTGAAAAATGAATGCTCATTCAAATCCATGCTGCAGGCAGAGCTGCGCATCGAGCTATCTGCTACAATCAACGAGCGTGATTATTTGAGCAGGGAACTCGAACAACTGAAATTGTCTCTGGAGGAGACGAAGAAAAGTGGTTGGAGAGATGTAGATGAGTGGAAAGATAAAGCTATTCGATGTGCAGAAAAGCATCTAGAAGATGAACTGAAGTACCTGAAAGAATCCAACAACATTCTTTCCATGCAGCTGAATAAATCACATGAAGCAAATCTTCAACTTGTAGCTGTACTTGAGGAACTTGAAAAAACTGTAAATGAACAGAAATTTGAGTCATCTCTGTTAGAGAATACTGAGGCAAAATGGGCTAGGAAGCTATCTGACAAAGAAGTAGAGATCAACATGCTAGAAGAAAAGCTGAACAATCTGCATCAGGGCGATCCCTGTCTAATGCAAGGCATTGAAGGTTTAAGAGTGAAGGTGGAGAAGCTGGAGAGGGACTGCATTGAACTTACAGAGGAAAAGCTGGAACTCCTTTATAAGCTTAAAGAGTCAAGGAATGATGTGAATGAGGAAACAAGTGTTGATTTTCACAACATGCCTGAAAGTTTGGAGGCTGATGCTGGACAGCTTAAATCTCAAGTATGCCTGCTGGAAGAACTGGAGAAAACATATACTGATCTTGAGATCAAGGTCAACCACTATAAGGATCAAGTTGGTGATCTTGATTTAAAGCTTCGTGAAAAGACTTTGCTATCAGATAAACTGCAACAAGAGCTCAAAAGTCTTGAAGCTGCTGACTCCAAGTATTGTGATGCTGTTATTGGAGAGGGTCCTGAGGTTGTGAAGTCGAGGATCACCTTAGAAAAACCAAGTTTGCTGTGTGAGATAAATAAGCAGCTTCAGCTTGCAGCAATTCTGGCCAGAAACCTAAGTTATGGGCATGATCCTTATTCCGAAAATGGCAACAAATTCGGTGTTGATTTTGTGCTTTCCAACTTCAATGATGAAGCCAGTCAGGGAGAATTACTGGAAAATATGTTGATTGATTTTATCAATTTGAATTCTTTGCTACAAGATAAGGTTGAGGAATACAAGGATTTTTTGAGAAAAATAGATGAAGAGGTGAACTTGAAAAATGAGTATAAGGATGCATTGTTACTGAAAGAAAGGGAAAAGAGTCAGGTAGAGGAAGCTTTAGCTGTTGCACAAAGGGAAAAGAGGATCACCTCGAAATGCTTAGATGATGTCGGAAATGAGATGATAATTCTTAGTTGCAATTTAGACATACATTCGTCAACCAATAAGATGCTCGAGCAGAAATCATCAAAGCTTGAAATAGACATGTGTGAACTGGAGGCTCACATAGCTCAGCTGGAGGCCGAGAAATCGCAATTAAAAGCACAGTTAGGAGGACTCTCAGAAGAGAAGGAATCCAGCAGATTGGAACTTGAAGATTGTAAGGCTCTCATAGTTGGTCTTAAAGGAGAACTTGCAGCAAATCAGCAAGCTGAAGTAGAAGTACATAAAGCTGTAAGAGAAGTTTCCATTCTGCAGTCTGATAAAAGTAAACTTGAAGTTAGTTTCCAGGAGCTTCAGGACAGAGTTGAGTTTTATGAAACCCAGATTCATGCTCTGACACAGGAATCTGAAAACAAGGTTGAAAGGCTTGTTAAGTCGTTAAATGCCTCGAAACAGAGTGAAGAAATTTTAAAGGCCGACATTTTGCACATGGAGAGAATGGCAGAATCAATTAGATCCAGTGAAGAAATTGCAAGAAGTATGGCTAATGAACTAGAGCTAAAGCTAAAAGCATCTGAGTATGAAAAACAGCAGATTATGGAAGAATATTCTAGCTTGAAGGTTTTGGTAGAGAAAGTAACGGAATTTCAGGATGAAATCTTATTCCTCAAGAGTTCACTTGAAGATGCTCGGTTTGAAAATGAGAAAATAGAAGATCAATTGTGCACAGTTTATGAAGAATGCGGAGAATTGAAGGCAGAAAAGGTATTATTTGCAGAAATGATCTCAAATTTGCAGAAGTCTTTGCATGATAGTGAAGATGATAGGCGTATTAAGATTGCCTTAGAAGAAAAACTGTTGAGGTTGGAAGGATCATGTGCACAAGAAGCTGAAACAATGAATGAGATCAAGCAAATAAAGAAGTTAAACAGTGAACATTGCTCGAGAATAGAATGCTTGGATGAAGAAAAAAAGGAACTCATGAAGAAAGTTCAGTTGCTAGAGCTGGAATTAGTGCAGTACAATGAGGAAATTCCACAGGATAAATTATCAGTCGAAAAATACCTCTCTTTTTCTCTCCCCTTTCCTCCCAGTTCCAGTGAGCAAACCAGCAAAATTATGTCACTAGAAGCAGAGCTGAAAGAGATGAAGGAGCGTTACCTCCACATGAGCCTGCAATATGCTGAAGTTGAAGCTGAGCGCGAAGGGCTAGCATTTCAGCTTAAATCAACAAAGAAGGAGAAGAGGTGGTTCTCATGAATGTGTTCAGCACCAGCTCCTCTTTTCTCCCATTTTCTTGTACCTTCGCTCTCTTTCTTGTTTTCTCTTTACTTGTTTGCTTTAAACAGGAGCAAAAAACAAGAATCCTTGTTTAAAGCAAACAAGAAAAGGACTCTAGTTCAAAAGAATTCACATGAACTTTGTAGGTACTAGAAGAACTTATTGATTGGATTATGCTGAATTTTGTTTACCCAATTTTTTGAAACCTGAAAGGTTCAGAATTTGTTTGTATTAGATCCAGATTTGTGGACTACTGCACAATGAAAAAGTCGTGCGAGATTGAATTGATTGTTGTTAGTAGTACGTGCACATTGCCTGCTGTCTTCTTTACTTTTTTCTTTCTTTTTCTTACATATCCTACTGTGATACAGACCTCAACGCCGTTACCAGCGAAGAGATGAATGACCAACACCTTCGCACCTCGGTCCTCGCCGCCTTCGCCCATGCTGCTTCGGTGTTGGTCATTCATCTCTTCGCTGGTAACGGCGTTGAGGTCTGTATCAATTTCCTTCCTCCTTGGAAGATCGACCTTGTCCTCAAGGTCAAATTGGGGATAAGCTCTTCTAAATTCTATTGTTGGTATCCAATTGGAGTCCTCTGGATTCCATCCTTCCCATTGAACTAATAGCTGCTCTTCTACCCTTGATCCTTGGTGAACCATTCTCTTACGAAGGATCGCCAGTGGTTGTACCAGTGGTTGTCCTTCTGCTAGTCCTTCTGGTAATTGTGTTGGATGAAAACGAGGATTTTGTTTATATGGCTTAAGCAGTGACACATGAAACACCGGATGTATGCGAGAGTGATTTGGTAAAGCAAGGCGATAAGCAACGCTCCCCACCCGCTCCAGGATTTCATAAGGCCCATAGTATCTTCTTCGAAGCTTGGAGTAAGTTTGTCGTTTTAATGAGCTTTGGCGGTAAGGTTGCAGTTTAACAAGTACTCGATCTCCAACTTTGAATTGTAAATCCCTCCTCTTTTTGTCAGCTTGTTGGTCATTCATCTCTTCGCTGGTAACGGCGTTGAGGTCTATATCATACTGTCAATCTCTTATTTTAGAATTTGATGATCAGTAACGAAGAGGCTCAATTAAAATCTAATACGACAACAGTAATTTAAACTAAATTGTTCGAGGTTTAATCACACTAGAATTATAGCTTTTAAGAAAATCATGAGAAAAACTCCTAAAAAATTTACAAAATATGTGGAGTAATATTGGTGCGACAATTATTAAAATTTGGGTAAATTTTATTTCTAATTTGGTATTAAAATGCAACTAATTAAATAATTTAAATTCTTTTATTTGGTAAAATATAAAAAAGTTTGAAAAAGTCCTCAAAAATATTGAATATTCTTGAAAATTATGTAAACTCATACTGTAAAGATTGGGTTGATATGGTGCTTAAACTGATTCAAAATCAGTAAAGAATTCGTGAATTTAAACAATTTAAGTCGCAAAATTATGGTCGTCTAATTAACGCATAAAATAGAGTTGGATGCAATACAAATTTGAAAGAATAGAAACATCTTACTAATATGTGCGAAAGCTCTCAAAATTTATTTGGTCTCCTAATAACTCGATGTTGCATTACTGATGTACTGAGACAAACACAAATCAATTGAATTTTACAATAAATAATTATCTAATATATTTCTAATATAAAAAGACTAGTTAACATACTTAATTTGGCACTAAGATGGCATTAAATTTAGTATTATTATAATATTATATTATTTAGAAAATTAATTATTTAATTTAATAGCATATTTAGCTAATATTATAAAAGAATTATAAAATTATCAATGCAAAATAACATCAAGATATTATAAAAAATTAAGTAATATTTAAATATTTTATTAGCTATAAATTGTGACGAAGGGAAGTGATATTAAATTAGTTTTTATTTTTTAATATAATAATATTAAATTAAATAAATAATAATTTAAAAATAATATAAATATTTAAATAATATTAAAATCTATATTATAAAATTATTTAGATAAAATTTAACTAAATAAATCTAAATTTAAAATTGAACTACTGAAGGGATTAATTGCAAGAGGCATAATATTTGAAAGTTTTTAAAAATAATTAAAAATCTTTTTAGAATGTAGGTTATTAATTAGAATCATTTATATACATACCTCTTAAATTATCTTGAATTATATATTAAATTTTTTATTTTTTAATTTTACAACTTAACTCCCTAAATTATCCAAAAATAATATATTTAAGTCTTTCTCAAGATTTTTAAAAGATATTTTTTGCTGATTATAATTATTTAGATTCTTATTATCAATAATATGTATATATAAATATTATAAATATATTTGTAAATATATGTATTCTACTAGTTTTCATTATTGGATGATTTAGGAGATTAAGTTGTAAAATTAAAAAATAAGGAATTTAATATGTAATTTAAGATGATTTAAGGGGTATATAGTTAAATGCCCCTATTAATTATTATCCCTTTATAAATAAAATGCGATGCCTAGGGCATGATGGAGATCCTTCGTGCGCCGCGGAGTCGAGGAAGAAGAGAGAGGTGAGCTTCTTCCTCACATCCCCAGGCTCCCCTTTCTGTACTTCTCTCTCCATTTGATGAACTGCTCAATTGGACTGCTGAAATCAAGGTATTGGAACTAGGAACGATGAAAAGAAATATATCGTAAGTAGAAGAAGATGAAGATGGGAGAACTGCTATTTCATTCATGTCCGATATGGTTCGCTGTGTATTTGAGTCTTGTAGCCATTTTTACGCCTTTGAAATGGTATAGGTTTGCATGTAGCAGGGAGACAAGCTGAAATGGATTGAATTTTGGCTTCGTCGTTATCCCCATTGTCTTTCTCTCTTCTTCTTCTTTCTTCTTCATCGTCAAGTGAACTTCTAGAGTGGTTTAATAGATCTCCGGGTTCTTTCACTGGATTTTGCAACCTCAGGTTTTTGGCGTGCAACAATGGCCCTCTTCTCTCACAAGATAGGCAATTTATGAATTAACAATATAAATGGTCAACCTCTCCTTCAACTGTATCAATTCCTCTCCCTTAGGAACCTTTGTCCTCAAGGGTCTATGCTGAAACATAGAAATTGTGACTGAAGTATAACCTCTCCTTCAACCGTATCTCCAGGGCTCGCCGCGCCGCCCCGCGCCGCCTCCGGCGGACTCGGGCAGCCGCACGGCCGTGCGGCGCGTCGCCATGGCTCGCCGCGCGGCCGGCGGCTGCAGCGCGTCGCGCGGTCCGAGTCGCGTCTCCGAGTCGGATAACTCGGCTGCTCGACTCGCCGAGTCGCGTCTCCGAGTCGGATAACTCGGCTGCTCGACTCGCCGAGTCACGTCTCCGAGTCGGCTGACTCGGTACTCGACTCGGCGAGTCGCGCCTCCGAGTCGGGTTTACTCGGCTAATCGACCCGGCCGAGTCGCGTAGACTCGGCTGCCCGACTCTACTGAGTCGGGTAGCCAACTTGACTTCCAAGTGCAGTTGATGGAGTTAATCGACTCGAACCAATTAGACCCACCTAACTCGGCTGAATCAACTCAACTGAGGATGACTGAGTTGACTCACCCAATCAAGCTGAAGTGAATTCATAACAACATATTCCTCATTCTTCCATAATATATATTATAAAAAAAATGAAATAACTCTAACTTATAAATATAACATGTTTTTATTTCGGTTTAATTGTCAAATAATAATTTTCAAACCACAAACTAAGCTGATTTTTGCGGTTTCTTTTGATATCAATTGAAAATTTTGGGTTCGATAGTTACGATTTTGAATTTATTTTATGGTCGCAATCTATTCTTGTGCATCTTAAACTCAACCATATTATAATGTGAGGTTCAGATTCTGCTGAGCTCAAAATTGAAACTCGGTGACGAGCTTCGCTGTAAACACAAATCATGACTAACTGGATTAGTAATTTTGACTCTCCTGTTTGGCGCGAAGATTAAAACAAGACCAAAATAGTATTAGTTTAAAAAAAATAATAATAATAATAATAATAAATAAATAAATTATTTTAATTATTCTATATAAATTTTAATATAAAAAATATTTTACTTCACATGCCCAATCATTGTTAATAAAAATATAAATTTTATTTCACATCTTAGATTAAAATACTCGATTTAAATATTTTGGTTTAGAATGTGAAATAAAGTTGGTATTTTTATTTTAAATTATTGAATATGTAAAGTAAAATAATATTTTTATATTTGAATTTGTATAAAATGATTTTAAAAATTTATTTATTTATTATTATTATTTTTTTTAAGTTAGTATCATTTTGATCTTATTTTTATTCTGTTTTGGTCCTCACGCCAAACAGGGTAGTAGTAAGAATAGATTTTAGTTTGCTTTCATCCTATTAAAAAAAATATAAAATAAAATTAATTGATTTGCTAAAAATTATAAAATTGATATGTTTTAAATTTTTTATATTAAAATTTATTTATTGAGAATAAAAAATAAATTTTTATTTTATTTTATTTTAGTTATAATTATAACCAAATGATCTCCAGATACATTTGTGATTAATATGGATCGAAAATTGAATTGATTTTTGATCAGATCGAAATTGAGTCAATTTAAACGAGCCAAAAGCTCAGCTCGGTAATGATTTCGAGCTGATTTTGAGCTTGGGTAGGCTCGGCTCGATTTAGCTCAAAATCAACTCGAATTAAAATATATTTTATATTATAAGATATATATATAATATTGGTATATGTTGCATAATATATATATTATAAACTGAGCCGGATCGAGTTGAGCTTACCCTGCTCGAGATCGTCTTAAAAAAAAAAATTGAGATTTAATTTATTTTTTAGCCGGCCGGCTCAAAAATGAATCGAAATCGACTCGAAGTCGATTGGAATCGACTCGAGCCGGCTCGAAGTTAAATCCAATCGACTTCGAGCCGCTTTTGAGTCGATCGAGATGTGATCGATCCGATTTCGAGCCGGTATTCGTTCGGCTCGAAATCGGATCGATAACAGCCCTACATTTCTGATTCTGGATTTGGTCTGTAGTCAGATTGGGAAAATAGTTTCCATCTGATTTCAGATTGAATTTTTTTAATTTATTTTTAATCATTTTATTGTCGATCTCACTTTAGTGATATAAAAAAAAATTAATTTCTTTGTGTTATTGTATTTTAAATCATTTCGTTAAAAAAAAAATTGAAGATAACAATTAATTAAATTATACCAATCGTTTAGTTCAGTCACAATGTTATTTTTGAACTAGATAAAACAAATCAAATTTTACCTTAAAATAAATACTGTTGTGATTGATTTATTTTATTTTAATATATTAATAATTCAAGTGGCATATATTTTTTATTTGAATCATTTACATACATACTCTTTAAATCATCTTGAATTACATATTAAATTCTTCATTTTTTAATTTTACAACTTAACCCCCTAAATCATCCAAAAATAAAATATTTAGGTCTTTCTTAAAATTTCTAAAAGATATTTTTTGCTGATTATAATTATTTGAATTTTTATTACCAATAATATGTATATATAAATATTATAAACATATTTGTAAATATATGTATTCTACTAGTTTTCATTATTGGATGATTTAAGGGATTAAGTTGTAAAATAAAAAAATAAGAGATTTAATATGTAATTCAAGATGATTTAAGGGGTATATATGTAAATGCCTCTTTTTATTTTTATCTTTCGATATTTTCCAAATCTATTTAAAAGTAATTATAATATTGCAATTCGAATACGAAAAAGTGAGACTTTTTGGTATTTAGATAAACTTTCTACTTAAAATTTCTTCTTGAAACTTCATGCAAGCTCCTTCCCCGCTAGCAAGACTGTTGATTATGCTCGAAGATTGATTGAAAGTTAATTCGGATTTTGAATCGAATCGAAATAGACTCGATCTAAGTGAGCACGAGCTATTTTTATGGTTTGCGATTTTTTATCAATTTAATGTTGAGTTGACGTAGGATTAGATCGAGACAGCTCGAATTTGTTCAAATTATGTTAGTTACAAATTAATTTTTTATTTTTATTTCTTATCATTAGATCAAGATGAGAAGCATGATTTAAGTTAATTGAATAAAAAGATATTTATGCAAAAGTTTTTGATTAAAAGATTGAAAATTAACTGAAAGTTAAATTGAATTTGGCTCGGATTAAGCTTGGCTCAGTAAAAATGAGCAAGGTCTAGCGCGAATCAAGATCGGATTAAATTCCTCGTATTCATATTTTGGATTAGATTGTTATCAAATTAAAAACTTTTATGCTATGTTTACTTGGATATAGTGGAATAAAATTGGAACAAATTTGTTATTTTATAACAATGAAATTATCGTTCTATTTTCGTAGAATAATAATTTTTTTGTTTACATATATGGAATAGAATAAAGTATAAGTGAGTAGAAAAAAAAATATTAGAATGATCATAAATAAAATTTAATTAAAATTTGTATTATTTATTAATATTAAATTTAATTTTACATAATAAATTATATATATATATATATACATGTATAGTAATTATAATCTGCGTATAAATAAGAATATTTTTGAAATAATATTTTTATTCTAAAAAAATAGTTATTTTATGAAATAATTATTTTACTAAATTATTAAATATAAGAATATTTATTTGATGTGAAATTAGAGTGTCATGGAATAATCTTTTTATTCAAGTAACCACACATTACACACGTAAATTTCGTTTGATTTGAATTTTTTTTTAACAAAAAAAAAATATATATATATATATATTTAAATTTAATGAAAAAAATATTTTAATATTAAAAAGTACGTAAAATATGAATATTTTATATTTTAATATTTATATTTGTATTAGATGTAAAATAAATTTAATTTTTATAATTAAAATTTGTGTTTTGAAAAGAAATTGCATGAGTTGTATAGGCTTGAAATCCAACCGTTTACAGCCCTAACCCACGGCATAAATTCCCTTTTGCCCCCTTAATAATTAAAGCTATTCTGATATTATTTAAATCATATTTCATTTATTGTTATATATATATATATATATTTTAAAATAAATAAATAATTTTATTTTATATTATGTATTATTTTTTAATAAAAATATCTTTATTTACATTTAAGTTAAATTTTATTAGCATTGAATTTTGCCATTAACTTGTATATTAATTTATTTAACAAGGTGATGAAGGAAGCTCTGCTTGGAACGGTTCATGAGGCAGTGGGGGATTTATGGGCAGAAGCTTATAACAAACTGGCTGATGCTATTAAAGTCGGTATGAAATAATAAATTTAAAAAAAATTTATATCTGTCATTTTCAAAAAAGATATTTTTTAACACGTAGCATTCATATTTATAAGCAAAATTCCTTACTTTAAATATAAATTTTTTGTTATTTTAACTCAATTAGAGTTGTCATATATAATTAAGATTACATCTAGCTTTTTATTTAAGGGCTAGATGTAATTTAGTCTCACATTTTTCCTCTAAATAAAATTTATCATCTATGTTATTTCTAATTTTTTTTCTAAATCTCTGTTCTTTTTTTCATAACTTTATTGTTGTAAATTTTCTTAAAATGGTATAGATGTAATTTTAGTCAAATGTAATAACTCTACTCGGGTTGAAAAAGTAATAAACGAAAGTTAGCGTGGGGGTGCTGTCTGTAAATTCATATTCAAAATAAGAAGTATCGCATGTAAATATTTAACATAGGAGGTACTGCTTGTAAATATTTGACTTAGAAAATAACGTTTGTAAAAAGAACATCTGAGATAATAGATGTAAATTTTTTAAAACTTTGTTATTACTATTATTATTATTATTTTTTGAAGTACAATAGAACTTGTTATGTCACAAATTATAATAAAGTACACATTTATGATAATTGTTATTTCTCCTTTAATATTCATTATCTACAAAATTTGAAAATAACACTCATCGTTTTATCCGAGTTAACAGGTGTATCACACGTTTCTAGCTTTGATATCGACTTATAGGTGTATTGGAATAAGTCACGTGGATTGTAAATTTCTGTTGAATAGTAAGAAAATATTTGGTTTAATATTATTTTAATGTTATATTATTTAATTATTATGATATTTATTTGATATTTTTGAGTTATAATTTTATAAATTTTTTTAAAAAAAAATATACATATTTATTATGATGTTTATGATTATAAAAGGATGAAAAGTGATTGTCAGGTGATATTCTAGCAAAAAAAAAAAAAAATCTGACAATCACTGGTATAAAATATGGCTCTTGGTTTTAAGAGACATGAGATAAATTATTTTACATTGAAAAGAAAAGATAATTTTTAGATTGTATAAGTAAATAATGTAATTTTTAATAATATAAATGTTTTTTTAAGATAAATTTATCTTTTAGGATAAGGGAGTTTATTAGTAAAACTGAGTTGATGATGTTAGATTTTATAGTTAAATATACTTGAACTGATTTAGTACTGAAATAAATGGCTATCCTCGGAATTACTTCAGTTATCTAATTTTTTAAAGTAAAAAATAGATACTAATTTTATATTTAGATCATAAAATATTATATTTAAGTATTAAAAATTATTGTTGTTGGTTAAAATATAAAGAAGAAAAAACATTGTTGTTATAGTTACAATTATAAATATTTAAATATATATTTTTAATAATTTGATAGTCAAAATTTACAAAATTCATTATATGAAAGTGAATTCACATAAAAGAAGATGGTAATTTTTTATTTTTGTAAATTTGTGGAATCAAAGTTTTTAAGAATTAGGATAGAATAACTCCTATACTTTAGTATAGTTATCAATTTTATTTTATATATTAGAAAAATATAATAAATTAATTTTATTTCGTATATAGCTTTTCATATTCGTAATCATAAATAATAAAATTTTATTTCATATATAACTTCTCATAGCAGTATTCATTAATATATGTGCATGATGTGAATAAAATTAATTTTTTTATTTAAATTATATAAGAAGTGAAAATAGTGGAGGATATAAAGTAGAATTTTTATATTAAAATTTATAAAATAAATGATAAAAATTTATTTTATTATCATTATTATTAATATGGTGTTTATTTTAGTCTAAAATATACTAAAAAAGTATGCAAATCATAATTAAATTGATTTATTTTATGATTATTTTCCTACATGGTATTTTATGATAATTTTCATGTTAAAATTACATTTTTTTTATTGGTATTTAACTTTTTGTTGGTTGCAATTAAAATCTATTTTTGGAGTAAAATATTAATTTTTTTTAGTAATGGCGATATTAAACTGTTAAATTTAAAACCATATTTACTTATACATTTTCCATTTCATTCACTATATATTGATAATTAAAATTACTTGTTAACATGTAAATAATAATTATGAAAGTAATTAATTAACATTATTAATTTAAAAAAGGGGAAGAACTCAAATTAAAAAAAAATTGTAGTCGTTCTCCCTCCAATGGCTTCTTACTGAAAAGTTAGAAAATCAAATTTAAATAATTAAATGTAGAATTATATCAAAATCTCATAACTTGGGATTTTGAATTTTACAAATTTTTTTTACTAATGTTAATAAATAGTTACTGCATATCTGGGCCTGCAATAATTTGGGTCTACATGCTTAACGGGCCGTGATAGGCCCATCTCATTTGTACGGCCCGCTTGGCTAAATCGCCACGTGTGGGGTCGCAGCAGAGTGCAGCTGTCCTCTCAGCGGTACTATCGTAAATTGGACAAATATTATGGGCATTTTTTCGTAAAGTGGTTAGCTTATATCGTGGCCTGCGAACCAGCGGCTCTCCCCGGCCCATCTCACTTCCCCCAGCCATGGAAGAATAACGAAGGCTTCATTACCTGCTTCTCCTCCCGGCGGCGGCGTCGCTCTTCTTAACCTGCTTCGCCGGCGCAACATACCGCCCGGACGACGATCTCTTGATTGGTGAGGTCACCGACAACGCCGCGACGGCGGCGTCGGTGGCGGCGGAGGGGAGGTTTCGATCGTTCGTGCGAAGGTATGGGAAGGAGTACGGCAGCCGGAAGGAGTACCGGCGGCGGCTGGGGGTGTTCGCATGAAATTTGGCGCGGCCGGCGGAGCACCAGCTGCCGGACCCCACCGCTGTGCACGGAATGACGCCGTTCTCCGCCGCCGCATGAGGTGGCAGCCTGGCAGGGCTGCCGGAGAGGTTCTATTGGCGGGAGAATATGGCGGTCACGGAGGTTAAGATGCAAGCAGATCTCTCTCTCTCTCTCTCTTGATTTTATTTAGGGTAAATTCACCCAGTTCCCTGAGTTAGGTCCACGTTTTTTTTAATTTATATCATCAGGTCCCTAGGTTTTCAAAAAATATCATCTGGGTCCTTTTTTATTTTTTTATTATTAAAAAATATACAAAATTACCATTATACCCATGCCCTCCCTCCCTCCACCAGATCCGGCAGGTCCGCCGCCCCGCGCCGCCTTCGGCGGCCAAGCACGGCCGCACGACCTCGAGGCCGCCGTACCGCGCGGCCGCACGACGCAGCCGGGGGCGGCGTCGCGCTGTCCAGCGACAGCGCTCCACGGTCGCGCAGCTTCCAGCGACAGCGCTCCACGGTCGCGCAGCCGGGCGCCGAGCGGCTGCGCGCGGCGAGCTTAAGCGGCGCCGCGCGGCACGGGAGCCGCGCCCGGCTCGCCCGAGCGGGGCGCAGCGAGGCCATGGGTGGCCGCGCGCGGCTCGCCCGAGCGGCGCAGCGCGGCCACGGGGGAACGGGCGGCCGCGCGCGCGCTCCTGAGCGGCGCAGCGTCGTGGCCGCGCGCGGCGCGCGCGAGGGCGCTGGCCGCGTGGCCGCGCGCGCGCACCCGAGCGGGGCAGCGAGGCCACGGGCGGTCGCTAGCAGCGCAACCGAGCGGCGCAGCGCGGCCCGCCGGCGGTGTCGTGCAGCCGCACGAGGCCGCCGGCGGCGGCGAGGGCGGCGCGGCTGCCGATCCGGGAGTTGCGGCTGGGTTTGGGCGAGAGGAGGGTGAAGCGGGGCCCAGGGGGGAGGGTAAGGGTATAATGGTAATTTTGTATAATTCTTAATAATAAAAAAATAAAAAAAGGACCCAGGTGATATTTTTTGAAAACCTAGGGACCCTGATGATAGAAATTTAAAAATGTGGACGTGATAATAACCCTTAAAGTCAGGGACCTGAGTGAAATTTACCCTTTTATTTAATATTTAAGATTTAATTTATTAATTTGTTAATTAATTATTGGTTTAAAAATTTAAAATTTGTTTTTTTTTGATAAAAACTTGTCATATTCTGTTCTCCAATTTTAAATTTGCTCATAACTCACTCGAATTTTGACACGATTGAAAATCACTCAAGTATTTTCGAATCAAATTTGACTTGCTCAAAATATATTTCATGTTAGATTGGAATATATACTATATATTTGTACTGAAATATAATATTGCGATTTATAGATAGCTCTATTGATAAATATTTTATCTATGATGTAGGTAGTCACATGTAAATAATTGCTTTTATTAGTAAAAATATTTTAAATGATCATATTATTATTTAATAAGTTTTGTTATTAATAAAATCTTATAAAGTAAGCTCAATATTTAATTCAAACTGATTTGACTCAAATTTATTTCAAGTCGAGTTGATTTAAACTCGAATTAGTTGTAATTTAAATCGATTCAAATTCATTTGAACTCGATTCATTAAACAGCCGTACAGGCTACAGCTAAATATTAATATCTTGTACGCGACGCGTGTCCTTTGGCGATTCCCTCACTCCAGTTCTTCTCTCTTTCGCTTTTGCCCACCTGACCACCTCTCTCTCACTCTCTATAAATACCTTATCGCTTGCTGCTCTATCGCATATAACCGTCGAAATGACGAAGCTCTCGTTCTTCCTCTTCGCCGTCGTCATCGCCGCCGCTTTTTTCGCCGCCGGCGAGAGCTCCGACGACGGTATCATTCTCCCGGCTGGCGCGGGATTTCCGGCGTCCACCGCCGAGAGGCTCATCCGGTCGCTGAATCTCCTTCCCAGGGACCCTTCTCCCGAGTCTTCCGCCGCTGCCTCCGATTCCCGGCCTGGATCGATCGTCGAGAGGCCGATAAGCTTCTCCGGTCTTTCCGGCGGGGTTTCTGTTGATGATCTCGGGCATCGTGCCGGCTACTACCGCCTCCCGCATACACACGATGCCAGGTCACGACTTAGGGTTTTTGTGTGGATCGTTTATGCGGGGAAAATAAGATCGGCGATTTGTTTTTGCAGGATGTTCTACTTTTTCTTTGAGTCGAGGCACAGCAAGAAGGACCCTGTCGTTATTTGGCTGACAGGGGGGCCGGGGTGTAGCAGCGAATTGGCTGTTTTCTATGAGAACGGACCTTTCACTATAGCTGACAACATGTCGCTGTCTTGGAATGAATTTGGCTGGGATAAGGTATTAACGAAGGTCTTCGGTTAGGATTATTTGGTTCCATTGCTATTTGGCGACGCCACTTGATTTTTTTCTAATTTTTATTTGAACATGATCGCAGTAGCTTTTCTTCCTTGTTAGAATCAAATTGAGGTTATTTGACTGATGGTGTCTTTTTCAGATCTATTTTTAACTGATGGGGATAGTTTTTTCCTTGTAGAAAAGCTTTATGACTTTTGTGTCCTTGTTTAAGTTATTATTTTGTTGACATATTTTTGCTTTGCCTCAGCCTAATGCTCCTCTAATGGCTCTTTGTGCGTAAAAAAAAATTTAAGGGGTTTTAACCCATATGACACAAAAAAATTGCTTATTTATCTGTTAGACACCTAAATATTACATTGTGCACACCCATCTATTCTAATTTTATAAGCAACACACTCTGGTTCAAAAACTATTTGAATCTGTTAACTTCATGAAATATTTTGTTAGATGTCATTATATTAGGACCTATGTCACCTCTTGGGGTTTACTAACTTTGAACATCGACTTGGACGGTAGGCAATTCTCTCTATCTTTTTGCCACTGTAGGTGTGGCGGGCAATGATCTAGAGTTGTGCAGTCATAATTGAGGTGGCATTGAGCTTTCTAGTGATCTGTAACTTTCCAGTTGAGCTTTTTGATCATCTCCTTGTTTGACTGGCTTGTGTGGGCAGCAACTTGAGGTGATATAACTCAATATGGTTTACTCAAATAGGATTTAACAGAAGTAGGCATGAGTGTAAAACTTGTAAAACTTAATCCTATGAGTGTATATTATGTAATATTTAACTTTGGGTTATTTAATAAGTAAATATGAGATTTTTTGTGTCATATGGGTAAAAACCCCAAAAATGAATCAGGCTTTGTTTAACTCATGATAACATAGTCATGGCCAAAAGATCATGGAAAATTGTACATGATCATTCTAATGATTTTTAGTCATGACTATTTTGCCATGAGTCAAACAAAGCCTAAAAAGTTGAGTAATAGAGGTGAAACATGTCAACTTTGAATTATGTCTCCAATGAGTTATTAAGTTTTTATCTCCATGTTTTCTACTATAAATTTCCTATATTCATAGAAACCTGAATTCTTTTACAAAAAATTTGTGAGAATATCTTTATCCTTTTTTTAATTTATGAATATTAATCTTGAAATTAATACATTCTGTTTTCTCAATTTCTTGTAGTCTTCAAACCTTATTTATGTTGATCAGCCCACTAGAACGGGTTTTAGTTACAGTTTAGATGATCATGACATTCGTCATGATGAGAAAGGTGTTAGTAATGATCTGTATGATTTCTTACAGGTATGAATTTAAATTAAACATTGTTTATGCTATATTAATTTTTTTTACATGTAAATATTAGCAAAATCATGCTATATTGACTATAACAAGTTGACCATAACAAATATTCTGCTTGTTGCCATTTTCTTAGTAGCTAAATTTACTTAATTTTTTAATATACATGATTTTCTTAGTAATCAAGCTTTTTTTTAAGTAGTGTCTACTCTACTTTTAAGTCCCTGAAGTTGGTTTCTGCCTTTTTGCTAAGTCCTTTTAGACGAAAATCATGTATATTAATACAAATATTTTTAAGGATACAATTGCACTCTTTGCCTTCTTCTCTCTCAAACTATCCCCCCTCAATGGTTGGAAGCTAACAAAATTAAGTTATTTACTTTCATTTTAACAATTGTCACTGTTGGACCTCATAGCAACACAAAACCCTTACATGAGGGAACTAAATTGAGAATTTTAAAAAATTGAGACCTATTTACATTGCTTGTCCATTCTTAGGGGCCCAAATGCAATTTATTTGAAATTTTATTATTTTTAAATATAGATAAGATTTTTATAAAACGTAAAACCAGCCATATAACTAACAAACAATCAGGTGGTCTGTGGTCCTATAGAAAAAGATAGATTACCGTTTAAAAATGTAGCAAGTCTACTAAACTTGAATGTTATGACATTATATAACATCAACAAGAAACCATATAAGCTTCAAAAACTGTAACACTACCATTCAAAACTCCAACATCTACTACACGGGTGGGGTTCATTTAGTGCTTGAGGACCATGAGAATGGTTTCAGAGATCCATGTTCTTAACTAAAATTTTCTATTACGTGGGGCTAACTTTTCCATAAAATTAGGAAAATAATATAAAAGAGTTTTAGAATCATAAACGAGTTTGATTTGGGCACCATTTCCTCATGACATGATAGAAGAATAGAAGCGAAGTACTTAGATATTAGATTATTACTCTGGAATTCTATTCAGCTATGTGATATGTATCATATCCGCAGGCATTTTTTTCACATCACCCTGAGTATGTGAACAATGATTTCTACATCACCGGAGAATCATATGCTGGGCACTATATTCCTGCCTTTGCCAGCCGTGTTCACCGAGGAAACAAAGCTAAAGAAGGCATTCACATCAATCTTAAGGTTCCTCCTTGCATTGTTACATCTCTTTCGCTTGATGATCGAATCATTTTTACTTGAGTGTGGGATGTGTTCAATCAGGGTTTGGCAATTGGCAATGGGCTAACTGATCCAGCAATCCAGTACAAAGCATACTCAGATTATGCATTAGAAATGGGAATAATTACACAATCTGACTACAAAAGGATCAACAAAATTTACCCAGCCTGTGAGATGGCCATTAAGCTTTGCGGTAATGTGCTAGCAGGTGTCTTGTCTGTGAATTTCTTTTTCACCATGATAGTTTTCTGTCACTTTGATGTCACCATGATAGTTTTCTGTCACCATGATAGTTTTCTGTCTGAGCCTTTCTGGTGCTGCTTTTAGGGGTGTCAATTTGGGTCGTGGGGCGGTATCAGCTCCATCCCAAATTTGACCTAACCCAAAACAATTCTCATCCAGCTCAGAACTTAAATTCTTAAAATATGATTTGAGAGGTATGTGAAATATATATTTGTGATTTCAACATAGTTCATGTACACAAGGGAATGAATTCTAACTGCTACGTCGTGTTGCTAATTCTGGTTGACCTGTATTACCATAAAAATAAGGGTAAATTATTATAAGGTCCCTATAGTTATACCATAATTACAAATAGACTTAAGAAATAAAAAGCTTTTGTCTAGATCTCTATAATTTACATCATTTGACAAAGTTGGGTCATTCCATCACTTTACTTGTTAACCCAATATAAAATTCTCAATTTACTTCAAAAAAAATTCAATAAGGTCCTTGCACTTTAGTCGATATAACAATGTGGATCCCTATAGATAAAAATATTAAATAAAATTAACTCCAATATTAAATTAGAGAATAATATTTAGTCTATATATATTACTAATAAAAATATATAGTTTATACAAACATTATGTATATAACATATAAATAAAATATAAATAAACGAATTGAATATAGTTAAACTAAATCAAGCTAAGGTATTTCTACTTTTTTCTTTCTCATCCAAGAAGTAATTGAATTAACTATTCATATATGCAGTGGTAGATTTGACCCCTCCCAAATTTTCTTTGTTAAAACATTAGCATAAGATGAGCCTAAGAAATGGAGGAGTTTAAAAATTTGTGTAATGGTGCAATATGTGGATAACTCAATCGAAAAGAACATTATTATGTTGTACAAAATCTTTTTTGATAACATGTAGTTCTGGTGAAAAGTATACATCAATATATAGGGTACTAAGTATGACTTTCTCTTAAAACAATAACAAATAAAGATTGAATATATTTATTTACAATATTATATTTATAAGAATATTATATATTCATATTAGATAGTGCATAGTTATATGCTAGGGGGCGTTTGGTTCATTGTTATCTTAGTGTTATGTTATGTAATCTAGATGTCATGACATCTCGATGTCATCTTTTAACTAATAATTTTATAATCTAATAGAAGATTATTTATAGATGTTATTAAACTAAATGATTGCTTTCTTTGAATAACATTGAACCAAACGCCCCCTTAGTTTAATTAAGATAACATGAAAGTTCCAATAGTTTACTAATATATGCAGTTAACGGCTAAAATTAATAAAAAATGTTAACAAGACCTACTTTGTTAAATAACATAAACTATTGAGACCTTACAGTAATTCACCCTAAAAATAGCTACAAAATAGTATATTCTTGTGTGGGATGAAGCTGTCGCAGTGTTTTTGAGTCATAGTTGCTTTACTTGAGCTGATTCGAATTTTGAAATTTTCTAAACCCAGAATTTTTGAATGGATTCTGTGTAGTTGGGTTGGATTTCATGACACCTCAAGTGGTCTCCATGCTACCCATAATTATGTGATTTCTGCCCCATTGTTCACAGAAGTTTTACTTAATTTATTGTCATTTGGCGGTATTTGCACTCAAGTCCACTAAGTTCTATGGAAATATTATGTTTCAGGCACATCTGGAACAATGGCATGCATGGCTTCATACTTGGTTTGCAACACCATATTTAATTCAATCATGAAGATTGCTGGAAATACCAATGTTAGTAAACGTTACTGTGATTTATATCAAGGTCCATCTTCTTAAATATTATGCTCTCAAGCGCTTCTAATGGCTGTAATCCCAATGTCTACAGTACTATGATGTGAGAAAAGAATGTGATGGGAGTCTATGTTATGATTTTTCAAACATGGAGAAATTTCTCAACCAAAAGGTGGTAAGACAAACCCTCGGAGTTGGTGATATCGAATTCATCTCATGCAGCCCCAGAGTATACGAAGCCATGCTTACAGATTGGATGAGAAATTTGGAGGTGGGCATCCCTGCTCTTCTAGAGGATGGTGTAAAGCTGCTTGTTTATGCTGGGGAATATGATCTCATATGCAACTGGCTCGGTAAGTTTAATATACTGCATTGGGTTAAATATGTTTCAAATGTGATTCGTATCTGCTTTATTATGAAGTTTTATTTCTTAACCTCCAGTATGATGACTAGTCTAATTGAATAGCACTGGATATGACTAAGGGGGCGTTTGGTTCAATGTTATCTTGATGTTATGTTATGTTATCTAGAGAAAGTAATTGTTTGGTTTAATGACATCTATAAATAATCTTCAATTAGATTATAAAATTATTAATCAAAAGATGACATCTAGATTACATAACATAACACCAAGATAACAACGAACTAAACGCCCCCTAAAAGAATAATAGTTGAGCAATAATGAATAATGATGTTGATGTTGGTTGCGTTGTAAAAAATGTTGAGAAGAAAATGGAAGGTAGAGAGAATTGGGGAGAATATCTTTTGAAAACAAGATAATACAAGGTGATTCGGACGTTTGTTAGCACGAGATGCATTACGGTGAGACATTCTTAAAGGTAAAAAAGAGGATAGCTGAGAGTAACTTGGGCTGAGATTTCACAAGATGGGTTGCATTACTAAATTAACGCATATGAAATATATAAAGATACATGATTGGCCGAAAAAAATTATGAAATCAGATCTTAAATTGTTGAGATCGGGTGCCTGTTTGTGTTTTGTGAAAATTATATAGTTTACAGTTATATCGTAACCTTAAAATAATCATTGGTTTAGTGCCTTTCAGGAAATACATTGTTATTTTGTGCAATTTGTTAATATTTTAGAATTATCACTCAAAAGATGATATTTAGAAGTCACAACATGTAGATAACATGTATATAACATTAAGATAACATTGAACTGTATGCCCCTTTAATACGTTGTTGTGGGCTATACAACACTTGGTAGTAATTTCTACTAAGGCTTGCTCCTGGTTTTGTTGAGCAGGGAACTCGAGATGGGTTCACGCCATGGAGTGGTCTGGTCAGCAAGCATTTGTCTCGTCATCGGAGAAGCCATTTCTCGTGGATGGCAGCGAGGCTGGAGTACTGAAGAGCCGCGGGCCTCTCACTTTCCTCAAGGTACTAGCGACTTCTTACCCCATTGATCATCAGCATTATCTATCTGTTGAGCTTGAGATCATTTTCTTTCGGACGCCATCTAATCACGTTCAATTAAGTCATTCAATTCACAATCCAAGTTTTTCATTTCGAGTTTAGCATGATATGAATTAAATTTGGAATAAATTGCATTTAGGTTCATGAGGTTTGAGGGTTTTTGCATACTAGTCCAGTTTTTCATTTCGAATTTTCTTCTCTCTTACCAAATTATATTATGTGCTTATATACCATTCATAAATTAGTTCTCTTAGGATCAAACGGTAACAGTTCGATAACCTCAAGGGCCTAGACTCAATTTAACGTTACTCTTAAGTTGAGCATTATATTTATTATTTGCCTATATTGAATCTATTTCGCGTCGAATTTTTTTTCATTCCGCGATCATCGAGACTTTTCTTTGTCCTCATCTACTCCCATCACTATTATTTAAGGATTGGCTTTCCAAATTCCCTTTTTAATACATATATTGTCAACTTATTTATAAAGTTTAACATTACATAATCAGCATAATATTTTTTTAACTCATAAATATTTTTTTGCTGATCAGGTCCATGATGCAGGACACATGGTCCCAATGGATCAGCCCAAGGTTTCACTTGAAATGCTGACCAGATGGATGAAAGGAGAATTTGCTGAATCCTTCTCCCACTATGATACTGCCCTGGCTGCTGATATGTAATATTTTAATAGGGAAATGTAAAATAAATTTAATTTTTAAAATTTAAAATTTTATATGATATAAAATATAATTAATTTTTAATATTTTATTTTATGTATAGAATAAAATAAATATAAAATTATTAATGAAAATATTTTTAAGGAATTAGAAGTTTGTTTTATAATCGTAAAAGGCCTTAGATAATATTAAAATAAATATATTATTTTTGACTTAAAAGGTTTTCTTGTATAGTCTCGTCTGCTTCCATGGTAAAATATAATTATTTTTGTAATATAATAATAAATTTATAATATAAATATATTTATCATTTTAAATATTTGTAATTATTTGTGCTGAATATTATTATTTCTATAAATTTTAAATTCGGTTTTAAGCTTCTCATAATTCGAGAGGAGAGCGATAAGAATCCAGATCGAATGGCGAACAGAGACCGGACAGAAACCCTAACTCCGGCGAAGCGGCTGAGGGTCGAGGCCGAAGGTGTTCGTGTCGCGGAGGAGCAAGAGGAAGTCGAGGAGAGGAAGATCCAGGAGCTGGAGAGGGAGGTGACGGAGATGGCTGAGAAGATCATTGATTTCCGGAGCACCGTCCCTCAACAGTTGGCCGACGTCCTCTCCCCGGCGTTGCTTGCTTCGCGTAGGCCGAACGTTCCGGAGGTCAGACTGCTTGCTTCTCAGCCTTCCGCGGCTGAGAGTAGCGCTCATGCGATGACAGGTATGTGTACCTGTGTATCTCCATTGTGTCTTCCCCCTTCAGATGTCCGTTGGCTTCCGCTTGCTCTATTCCTATCTTTTTCATTAGGGTCTTCGATCCGCATATTGATTCTTTTGCAGCTTTGCTTAGCACGTGATCCGCTATCTTGATTCACCTTGTAACCGATTTGGTGCGAATAATGTCGGAGCTAATGAGTGTTTGATCCCCCATTTTACTGTTTTACGACAATGATTTCTTTTTCTTCTCAAATTGTTATGCTATTTTCTTTAATTCTTAACATGAATGTTGTTGTGTAAAAAGCATTTGCATGAATTGGATTGTCTCCATGTGAATCAAAAGTGCTTATGGACACAATGTGAAGTGCAGGAGAATTAGGTGTTTGTTTTAGATGATTTGACTGTTCTAGTTTTATGCTTGGCACCAAGCAATTCTAATATGATTTACACATTTTTTTGCCAACTAGATGATACATTGAATAAAGAAGTATATATTTCATTTCCTATTTGGGTAGATGAGTAGCCTTTCAAGGGGAAGTTTTGTGTCAGTCTACTGGGGAAAGGATCTTATGAACAACTTTTATTGAAGGAAAAGTAGTTTCTGTGTTATCTAGCTTACATCAACATGAATTTCAGGAACGTATGGGGGCTAGGAAGGCTTCCTAGATGAAATGGGTTAAAAGATGACATTAGTTAGAGCACGAAGCTTATCAATAATACAAATTATGGTAAACTCCAACATTGAGACAGACCTAGCTTTCCATCAAAAAAAAAAAAGACAGACCTAGCTGTATAGAACCAAGAGGGTTCAATCTTGATTTGTTTCATACCATTCATTGATCTCAACTTCAACGATGACAATGCAAATGAAGGTTTTTAAGTTTGTCATCTTTTCATGTAAGTGCATATGTTTTGATTCTTTGAATCCTTTCATGTTGGCCATCAAAGTCATTCAATCATTTCATGTTGGACCTTTTATTTGCATTTCCACCTTAGTAAACTTAAATATACTATTCTTCAATTCTCTCTCTCTCCCCCCTCTCTCTCTACTTCCTCAAAGAAAGGACGAGGGAAACGGGGTAGGAGAAATGATTGATTTTGGGGCTCATAGAACTTCATTTGGGGATATGCAAGACTCAACAGCAAAACGAAGCTGACGGAGCAATGTTAAAGCTGATAGTGTGATGTATAAGCATATAGTACTACGTCTAAAACATGATATGTGATATCAACATATAGTGATTTTCAGCTTTTTGGTTATTGTTGCTCCATTAGTTCAGCATTTCTTCTGGTTCTTTCATATGCATGCGTCGAGCATTTGGTTGGTCCCCAAAAAGATGAGGTGTCACGTGCCCCAACCAAATAATTTTTGGGATAATTACCTACATGCCACACCATTTAGTTTTATTTATGCCTTACCCATCCATTCTTAGTTAATTACGTTATGCACACTCAAAACATTATAAAATCTTACATACACACATTTTAACTTATTTCTATTATAATGAGTAATCATAATTTTTCAATAATCTAATTATAATTAGATTACAAAAAATCTGAGCCGTTCATCATATTATTTTAAGGATATTTAAATATATTTTGAATGAAAATTCTAAAAGCTTAATGTTTAGGTGGCGGCAAAGGAATGAGACATCCGCGACGTGAATTGATTTTAGAACAAATCAGCGCTTTAGTGTGGTATTGAGGAAAAGAAAAATATGTACCATTAAAAGTAAAAATATAATTTTAATGATTTACTAACAGAATTTTTTTTTTCAAATAGATTTTGATTAAGTTTTAACTCAAGTGTGTGTATATAAGATTTTATAATGTTTTGAGTGTGCATAGTGTAATTAATTAAGAATGGATGGGGTAAGGCATAAATAAAACTAAATGGTGTGGCATGTAGGTAATTATCCCATAATTTTCGGGGAGGGAGACACTTGAAAGGACAAAGAAGACAGGAGGGGTGATTTGGCCAACATGGACTCAGCTTTTAAAAGGACCACATTGAAATATTTGTTTCTCATATCGCGTGAAACAAAACTGGAGGGGAATAACCGAAGTGAAACAATTGAAAAATGTACTTATTAGTTCAGATTGCAGAACGAATAGCGTTGATCTAAAGAATGTATTTCTTTTCTCATTCAAACATCACGATGCCTTGGTGTGAGAATCTTCTGTTCTTGATTTCTATCACAAAAACTTGAAGCAGTTTTCCCTTTTTACCACAGAGAAACAGCAGTTGAAATCGCCTGACGATTCATCCCTTACTGAAGCTGATGAACGCATGCATGAAAACTTAAATACTATCAGAGAGAAGGCACTGAGCAACATGTCTGCAGCTCCCCACGTTCTGAAGAGAGTGAATGAATGCATCGAAAGGATCAACAAAGTTGGACGCTTCAATGTTGAAATACATTCTGTTTTTAAGAGGAAGAGATAATTCCAGTTTCTGACATTGGTGTTCTTGTATTTCATGATAACTCGGTATGTGGTTTAACTATGGTTTGCAGTTTTTAATTTCAGAAAAACTTTCTTTTTGTTATAATTTGGTCAGGTTGATAGATAGCTCGTTATGCAGTTAACTCTGGTTTGCATTTTTGTTAACTCTGAGTGAAGTCAGCTATATGAATTTTTCGTTTTTATCTTTTTCTTTAAGATATGATAACTCAACTCTTCTTGCTGGAGTTTTTATCAGTTTATAATTTATATATGATAACTGCACCATGCTCACAACAGCAAGAAAGTGTCATTTCGAGTCATTTTCTCGTTGTTTTTGTATTTTTTTTTTTCATATTTTTGCAAATTAAAAAAAAAAACTTTTTGCTTGATGTATATGAATTTCACCAAAGTGAATACAAAATAAAATAAAAAAATATGAAAAAATGATGCGAAATGTCAAGAAAATAATACGAAATAACGTTCTCATTATTGTACATAGGGCTCGCGTGCACACGGCACACTGATTGGGCACCTCACGAGTGACAGGGCCCACTGCCCGCACCTAACACGAGTTTGTTGAGCATATAAAAAGTGAAAATTTAGTATTGCTATATTTTGTACAAGTGCCACCATTCCACAATAATGCTTGCGCGAATCCTTGAATACTACTATATATGTGTACATAAATACATACATAAATATATTTATATTTTCATATATGTTTGTAATTATATTTGTAAATAAATAGACAATGTATTTATGCTAACATATAAATATATTTATAAATATGTAAATACATCATATACATTAATACATATTTATAGACATAAGTACATATAATACATAAGAAAAATGAATACATATAATTGTGTGTGCACAAGACATTTAATGTACTTCAACTTAGATTAATGATAACTTCCTCTTAAACTATACTTCAAAACTTTATTCACTTATTTTTTCTTAAAAAAAAAAACTTTATTCACTTGTGGTGCTCTCTTAATTTAGTGAAGATAAAGCTTATTTAGGCATCAAAAGTCTCAAATTAGAATCATATTATTGTAATTTTTAAGAAAAATAAAAAAATATTGCGTAAAAATAATAATAGTAATAATTGGATGTGAAATATTATATAGTGAAGTAATAAAACTTCACAAATGAATGCATGATTTAAAACATTA
Source organism: Apostasia shenzhenica (assembly GCA_002786265.1). Taxonomy (NCBI): domain Eukaryota; kingdom Viridiplantae; phylum Streptophyta; class Magnoliopsida; order Asparagales; family Orchidaceae; genus Apostasia; species Apostasia shenzhenica. The sequence goes on from KZ451980.1 coordinate 848,603, forward strand.
GACTGGACTGATCGATTGAATCGGTTAGATCGTGAACTGGTCGATCAAGTCTAAGCTCAAAACCGAATGTGCCAAAGAATCACTTTAAATTAGCTAAATCAAATTTGTAAGCTATTAAATTTTAATTTTTTAATGAATGTATTTTACAAATGCTATTTTTGTATTTTACAAATCAAGATTTTATTTTATTTATTTGATAAAAAGGATTTTATTGTTGTTGTTGATAAAATTATAATTTATAACTATTTATTGAATTATTAAACCTAGACTCTAATTTAACTCTTTAACTCCAGTTGACTCTTAAAATTTTAAAACTGTCTTACCGGTTTCAAGCCGATTTTCAAAACCTCGAATGAATGTGCTCATAAATGAAATCGATTTGGCCAGCTCAGGATATGAAACTTGAAATCAAAAGTCTCGCATTCATTATGAAGAAAAGAAGCAAATGAAGTACAGTTTGAGCGATACGCTCTAGGTTTGAGCAAATGAAGACCGGACTAATTGGTTGAAAAGTTACGTCGAGCACTGGGCCAATAATTTGAGCGACACGCCCTAAGTTTTGTTCTTCAAGTGTAGAAACCACAGAATCCGAAAAAGTACAGTTTTCCTCATTGAAGCAAGACATTGAGTCAAATCTTTGCTTATGGAAATCCTCAGAAGAAGTTCTACAAGCAAATCCATCTATCAGGGGAATAATTCAATACAGAAAAGATAAAAAAACTGAAGTTCTAAATTTCAAATGGAAGTGACCTTGCAGTCAATGACTGCTAGATCATTATGAAGACAAGGAGCAAATGAGGATCCAACCAGCATCCCCTCAACCTTTCCAGCCACATCTAAATCAACCACAACTGTGCTCAGATTCTGCCCAATGATAAAAATACTGCTCCCCACTGCCACAGTCTGGCACGGCGGTTTTGTCAGCAGCTGCGCAAGCCTCCCCAGCAGTACCCACTCGTCAGTTTCCTTCTGCCACCTCATCAGCCTCGTGCCACAGGTCTCATCCAACATGTACAGGATACCGTTGACAACAACAGTCGGACCACGTCCGCAGGATGTCATCACCTCGTTGGCATCCTCCCACCTCTCGGTCAAGGGATCATACACACGAGCATATTGGGTTTCGATCCACGTCTTGTGGATGGTGTATAGCTTGCTCTCGAAAACAAAGAACTTTACAATGTCGGGGATGAGAGATGGATCTTGACAGGAGCTCCAGTTGTTTGAATTGCCGTCGTAGATGTCCCAAGATTTGCAAGCATCCCAGCTCAAGCCGACGCCACCAGTAATGTATATTTTACCGTCTATGGTTGCCGACAAAAAGTAACACCTGCAAGGCTGCTGATAAGCAATCGACTGAGAAGCAAAGTTCAAGAATGCATTCTTGGTTTGAAACAATCCATGGACTTTTGCATTCAGCTGCTTCAATGATTTTCAGAAAATTTGCTCCTTGTTTAAAATATATAAATTCTGTCAATTGTAAATAATGTCATATCTTATTAGCATTTGCCCAATTAATTTCAAGGTGGCCATCACCAGGTATTGCTTTTGGGCACAGGCTACAAACCGAAACATAACAATTTCGTATATTATACGTTGAGACAAGATGAAATGCTAAATTTTATGCCTTTTCAGGCAGTAAAGGCCAAAACTGATTCGAAAATCTAGCACCCTATCTGTTTCGGAGAGTTTTAAATCCATGCTGGGGATGATCAGCAGGTTGTCTCAAGAATCAGTTTATCAATGTAGTGATCAAAAGCAGAAACCTATAAGAGTATGGAAGTAGAACCAAGGATGTTGATACCTTGCTGTAGGCATACGGGCAGCTTCCTCCCATTTACCAATAGAAGAATCATAGCAATAAACTTCATCAGTAGCATCTTCTCGCCAACTACAACCTCCTAATAAAAATAGTTTCTTTCCTAAAGTTTCCATAGACATGCCCTCCCTGCACACACATCGAGACGGGATAGGTTGAAGACACTTCCAGTACCTTCTAGGAAGATTTGGATCCAACACATAACAGTAATTAACCCTGTATTTGCTCATACACATTGCATAAACCCAGGTTTCCTCCAGATTCAGCCTACGGCGGCAAGAACGCCACTCATCGCTGCAGAGCAAGGCTCTCCATCTTCTAGAAACACAACTAAGGACACGATGGAATTGCCGAGGGACCCTCGCCAGGCAAAGAATAGCCAGATGATCAGGAAGACCATATAAAAGGGGGATGTGCCGATCCTTTGCTTGCTCAGGTCCCTCCAAGATGATAGTCTTTGGAGAGAGCATTATGATCAGCCACCACAAGAGACCTATCATACAGAAAATTGAAGGCTAGAATGAAATTGTAATTTGCATTTTGTTTATGGAAGTAGTAAATAACTAATTGATAAAAATTATCCAAAAAAATGACAACATAATATTTCCTTTACTGTATTTGTATATATTGCATTTAAGAGGAGTTGATATTCTCTTTAAATATATATATTATATTGAATCTTATAGTTTTGTCTCTTTTATGTTTTTGTATAAGTTAATTTCTTTTTCCAATTCTGTGGACAATCTTTATAAAGCCCGACTTACTAGTATTTTAGTGAATCGAACAAAGAAAATTGTCTTCTCATATTCTTGGACGTAAAACTGAGAAATGAAGGTATAACATCAAAGCAAGCAAATAATATGGCTCTATCTTATTCATCTTTCCCTGATTCTTCTTCCCCTTCCTCTCTTTTCTATTTCTCATTCCCTCCTCCCTTAGAATTCTACATCTGAAATTTTCATTATGTACCTAAACAAACAATTAAATCACTGCATGATTTCTGAAGATAACAACGAAAAGCATACTGTATTCACAGAATTGTGTTCAGGAGTGTCTTGGAATATTATTATATCCTCTCTAGCATGCTCTCATTCACTTGGTGAGTCCGCCGACCCGAATGCTGCGCACGCAGTGGCCTCGTCACCGCTGTGTGTTACATGCATGTTGCCAGCCCATCTGCACGCTAGGCCTCCCTCCAATCTGATTGCACACCTGCGAGATCCATCAGCCAATCTCCCATAGATCCCAAGTTGCGTCCCTTCCCGTGAGATCTTTCTTGTACTTGCCTCCTATGGGATCTGTGCCTCCTCCTGCAGATAACTCTTGCATGCATCATCTCGAAGAGATCTAGTAGTGCCTTCCCGTAGAGGGTGCCTTTGGGAAAAGTTGTGACTCGTAATTCTCAGAGTGGAAGACAAAGTTCTTTGCAATCTTCTATTTCTCCCAGACAGAGCACGCAACTCTTCTTGTTGTAAACTAAACCTACAAGAATGCTTTCACACTTTTCATCTAAGTTTTTCAATGGATTTTTAGCTTCATCAAGTCATGTTATTCTATCCAAAACGAAGTATAATCGTCCCATCCAGTTGTCTCGTTTTGCTTGTGAAATGATGTGGATAAAGACTCTCAAAGAAAGATTTGATTTTTTAATTAAGTACTCCATGATGATGCATTGTGATAATAAGAGTACAACATATATAGCCAAGAATCTTATTTTCCATGAGAGGATGAAACATATTAAGATGGTCTGTCATTTTATCAGGCATGTTGTTCTATCAAAGAAGACAATCACCTCTCATATCAACGTAGATGACCAACTTGCATATTTCTTTATCAAGGCATTGGGACCTTTTCATTTCTCTTTCTTGTGTAACAAGTTGGATCTATTAGATATATGTGCACTAGCTAGAAAAGGAGTGTTAAGGAGTGTTTTGTTATAATATTATACATGAAGGCTATTATTGTAATGGTATCATTAATATCTATTTGGAGAGATGTTAGAGTTTTGCTCTAACTCATTTTCTACTAGAATTTCAACAGATTAAACCATGCAAGAGGTCACTATGATACTAGCTGAGAATTTTTGCATTCAAAAAGATTGTCAACAGAATTGTCAATAAGTTTAGCAGTCATTGCACTTATTCAATAAAGTTAAATAACCAACTACCACAACAACAGGTACGTTACAAGTTTGTAAACAAACAAAAAAATAAACCAAATTTTCATTTATGATTACGTCCGTATGATTCAAAGATATGAATATTTGAAAAAAAAGAGGACAATAAGATGTTAGAAAATGTGAAGGCGCTGTGTACTCTGGGTTCATCTAAAAGGTATCTCAAAGAGAAAAGAAAGGCCTGAACTGACCAACTTTAGCATGCATAAAACTCTTTCGCGATCCCATTATCACTCTCCCATTGTTAATCGTCAAGTCTAAGCATAAATCGTCTTTTATATATGAGGCTTTTTTTTTTAATTGTATGAGCCAGATCAGTTGATCTAATAGTAATCATATTCTTGCTCAATATTTCTCAATACACCTTGCGGCATATCGGGTAAGTATCAATGAAGTATCAGAGAGTATCAGTATCTGATATAAATATGATACAGATGACGCATTAGGATTCATGAATATCAGTGTTTCATAGCTTTGAACTTTGCCTAATACGTAATGGCTTACATCTACAATAAGGATGGTTCAATTTCAAGCTATTTCGAGTTATGATAGTGAATTTATACTTCTTTTACAAGACATACACTCTATGTGTGCTTTTACAATTTGAAGTCTATCTTATCATCATGTTCTTCATCATTGCTTTGCTCTATCCACAGTTTTCACCTTCGCTGTCCATTCATTTAACAGCGGAAGTGCACACAACTCAAATCAACCATCTTTTAATGGAGAGTAAATCACAGTAGAAATATGGTTAAAAAAGGTGGTAATTTCAATATAAAAATAAAGTTTAACTAACTGGACTTTAAATTCCAAACAGGATAAATTTCTACTGTAAATCCATTCACGTTGAAGAATTAACAAAGCTAGAAAATCAGCTCTCCATTAACTTCCAGATTCCCTGGCGGCCAGACAATAAGGATGAGCAGCATCCGCATCCAAGAAAACACGTCGGCTCTACATCTCTAGAAGCCGTCCTTTTCAATGAAGGAAGGAGAAGGTAAAGCAGAAAGAAACCTAAATGCGTCGGTAATGGAGCTCACCCTGAAAATCGTGCGATTCTCCTCCTGGGCAGCCAAGAGAGCGAACAAGATCTCAACTTGCTTCAGACTGAGAATTCGATCGCTTCCATCGAAGGGGAAGGATCAGTTCTCCAGCCGAATGGCACCGGAGGGAAGAACCATGCTACCATACCCTCAAAAAAATTGATAATTAGGGCTAGGGCTGCACTTTCGTGCGAAAATTGCACTCTCTCGTATTTTCTCGATTTATTCGACTAAAATTTAACCCAATTAAAAAAAATTAAATTATAATTAATTTTTAAATTTTTATAGATAAATATTATATATATATATATATATTAAAGAGATACAATTAAAATTTAAAAAGAATAATTATAACGAAGTCCCTGAATTTAACACTTAATAACGTGCAAGTCCATATTTTTAAAATTATAATATCAAGATTCAGTTTTAATAGATAATCAAATGTGTCCTTCTTTTTAATTTTTTATTATTAATTTTTTTTTTAGATTATCAAAATACCTCTCAGCGACTCAGCCTCTCTCTTTTCTCCCCGCCTCTCTTTCCTCCTGATCGTAGTGCATGGGTGAGGCACCGACGGGTCCGGCGATCGCGCAGCGTGTGCGACCCACCGGCGGCCGCGCGGCGCCCGTGCGTCGGGATCGGGAGGAGAGAGAGGCACCTACCGCCCGTGCGTCGGGATGGGTGACCCACGCACCGGGATGGGGAGGAGAGAGAGAGGCGCTTACCTCTCTCCTTCTGATCCCCACGCACAGGTGATGTCGCGGTCGCCGGACCCGTGCGAGACTGGCGCCCGCACGGTCGCCGTCAAGTCGCACGGCCACCGTCAAGTCGCATGGTTGTCACCCGTGCGCGAGGATCGGGAGGAGAGAGAGGGGCTGCCTCTCTCTCCTTCCGTTGCCACGCACGGGAGACATCGCGGGGTCGCCGGGTTCGACGGCCGCACGACGTGTGCGACCCCTCGGCCGCCGCGCGATGTCCGCGCGATCGCTGGCACACGCCGTGCTTCCGATGTCCGCGCGACCCACACACGCCGTGCTCGGCGATCAGGAGAGAAAGAGGCTGAGAGGGTATTTTGGTAATTTTAAAAAAATAAAAATAATAAAAAATTAAAAGAAGGATCTATTTGATAAATTTATGAAAAACTCAGGACCCTGATGTTATTTTAAAAATGTGTTTATTTTAAGTCTCTATTTAGAATTTTAAAAACCTAAATGAAAATTTTTTAAAAATATTAAAAATCTAAATAAAATATTTTAAAACATATGAATCAAAATATAATTATCAGTAAATTATAGAGATCTATTAGTAATCTATTATATATTTATTTATTTAATTCAAGTTAAATTAATTTTATTTTGAATAAATTAATTTTAAATTATAAGAAATTGAGTTACAAATAGTTTCGAGTTGATTTTGAGTGAGTCAAAACATCGAGTTTGATTGTTAAATTTTTTGTAATTTTAAATTATTTTTTGAGTTAAATTAATCTAATTATAAATTATATTTTTTATAAAAATATTATTATGTATATTAAATATATTTAAATATAATATTATAAATATAATTTTAAATTGGAATAATTACACTCAGATCCTGAGTTTAACGGTTATTATAATAATTATTATTTTTTATGAAACTTTCCTTTAATTCTTTTTCCCCTTTTTTTCTCTTTAGCTTCATTTTTGCTCTTCCCAACAATTTTTATTTATATTATGAAGTAGAGGCATAGGACAAAGTGAGCAAACAAAACAGAGATCTAGTTACAAATTGAAATATATTTTTGAGAGATATTAAATTTTTTGAGAAACAAAAACAAAACTTTAATGTCATAATATAAAATAAAATTATTTTATTGTTAAAAATTGGGTATAAAATAAAATTAATTTTTAAAATTATAATTTGCATAAAATGTGAAGTAAATTTATTTTTTGATATTTGAATAAAATAAATATAAAATATTAATAAAAATATTTTTTAAAAATTTTGATGTGTTTTTTTATTTCAATAAAATAAAGTCAAAGAATTTCACAAAATAAATAATGAGAAAAGTTTTTTTATTAGTGAAATAATTTTAAAATAAATTTAAGCTGTTTAACTCATCTACACCGCCGAGCACTTAATTCATCTTCTAAAATTTTTTTTAGTAATATTTTTTATATTTATTTTATATTATATATAAATTTAAATATTAAAATTAATTTTATTTTTTATTTTATGCAAATATTAGTCATAATAATTAACTTCATTTAATAATCCACACATATTATAATAAAAAAAATTATTTCTTATTTAACATAATTTTTAATAATAAAATAATTCATTTTATATCATAATATTAAAAATCAGATTTTTCTATCTCAACAAAATTTTAGGTATATTGAAAATACACTTTAACTAAATAAAATTTTAAAATAATTTTATTTTATATAATAATATTAAAAAAAAAAATTTTTCTCAAAAAAATTTTAAATATTTTCAAAATATACTTCAATCAAATTTTATTTTATATAATAATATTAAACATTATATTTTTTTATTTTAAAAAAATTTAAATATCTTCAAAATATATTTCAACTAAACAAAACCTTAAAATTGCTTATAGTCAAAGCTATTTAAGATACAATTAAAACTTTAAGCGGTTTTTGAATAGAATCTTATTCGACTCTTAGTTAAATCCATTTAGATTATTAAAGTGAAAATTCTTTCGTAGGTTAGATTGAAATAGAGTTTTTTTTAATGAAAGGATTAAGGGTGTTAATATGGATCGAAGATCGAAAATCGATCGAAAATTGAATTGATTTTAGATCGAATCGAAATTGATTCGATCTAAATGAGCCGACTAACGAGTCAAAAGTTCGGCTCGGTAATAATTTCAAGCTGATTTTTAGCCGGGGTAGGCTTGGCTCGATCCAGCTCGAAGTCGGCTCAAATTAAAATACATTTTATATTATAATACACATATATATAATATGTATATATATATTATAAGCTGAGCTGATCTCGAGCCGGATCGAGTTGAGCTTTCCCGGCTCGAGATTGGCTCGAAGTCGAGCTCGAGTCGATCGAAATGTGATTAATCTGATTTCAAGGCAGTATTGGCTCGGCTCGAAATCGGATCGATAACAGCCCTAGAAAATAAAATGTGAAAATTTCCCAAAAAGTTTAGATCAATGTAAAAGATGCGCCAAATGCAAGGTCTCAAATGTAATTTAGCCATTTTACCTCCACCGTCTCTCTCTCTCTCTCTCCCTCTCTCTCTCTCTCTCTCTCCTCTCTCGAGCACTCGCTATCGGGCTACTGTTATTATCGTCATCGTGTTTCTTCTTGACCTTTTCTCGCAGGAGCCCTAGAAAACCCCTCGCCGATTCTCTTTGCGAAAGTGCTTTTGAGCTCTCTTCCAGATGGGAATGGCGTTGCTGATGAGCCCGACCTCTCCGGGCTTACTCCAGCTGCGATCAGGTCGTCGGTGCCGAGAATCTTCTTCGGTTTTCCTTCGGTCCCGATTCAGGCCGTACCGTTGCCGGATCCTTCTTGTTTGTTCTGCTGTAGGGCATAATAGTGAAGAAACCGAAGGACAATCGTGGAGCAGCAAGGACGCCCCGTCTGACTCGTTTGCCGGATGGTTTGGCTCAGATGGTGAGGGCGGCGGGAGTTCATCCAGCAAGCGCGGGATTGGAGGTGTGTGCTGCCTTTCTGTTCGCTGAATTAGTGTTTCTGTTTTAGCTGTACGCTTGTTAACTTTCACTTGCTTAACAAACACCCCTGTCTTGGTTGCTTTTGATTTACGATTGTTAGCCGTTTTGTTTGAGAGATGTAAATGAAGAAATGAATAGACAGTAATACTATCTTTAGGCGGTTCAAATAAGATGGTGATTTCGGATGAGTCGTGCCTTTTGAGATGGAAAGCATGGAATATAATGTGTGGATCTTGAGCAAAGGAAGAGCCAGTCCTATCTAAGAGCGATTCTGATACATCCACGTTTATAGGTTTCAAATTGTACTATCACAATAGAAAGTTCATCTTGATGATGTAGCAAGGAGCCGCAGATATTCTCTTTGATCATACTTTCTAATACTGATTGTCGCAAAATGGACCATTATTTAGGATTGTGCCACAGCCGAATATTTGTTATTATTTACCTTTCTACATTAATGACATGCACCGGTTTAGTACTTTTTATGAGGATTCTCTAAAAATCATTGTTTTCTCATGTCTTCTAATTTCTTCTTCATTATGCATAGCGTACTCTTCTTTCCTATCATGGTGGTTGTTAAGAAGGGATGTTCAGGTTATGAATTTCAAACTGTTATGTGATTAACTGCTGCAAGAAGGATTTTGTGATATTGAAAAGAAAATGTGTGTACCAACATCTAAACGAAAAGTACATATAATCAGGAATCTCTATTCACAAAGAGGTTAAATAAAGATAAATAAGTGCAACTGATTTTAATGGGATGAAAAGTTAGAATGATTGATAAACTGATAGCACATAGGAGGATTTATGATTGCTATATGAAAGACTGAACATGATATGCAAATTTATTAGGTATGGATTTAGTCAAGTGTTAGTTAATCATCATGGAGAATGAAGTAACATTAGGTGTGATAGGTAAGAACAAAAGAATAAGAAAGTCTTAAAGATTGTTATTTGCTTGGTTATAAATTGGTGATGCTGTGTTGGTTTGGATGTTGAGAAACCAAGATGTCTTTAACAATTGTATGGTAGAATTTAAAATGCATAAGACATATCTGTGGTAAGATTAGAATGATGGGTTGTGAATAGATATTGTCAAGTAGACACAATGTTACTGCATAAAAAGGTGAAATTAGACTTAATTGATTTTAGAAATGCACATGAATCGGAAATGGGCCACCGATAAGGTGGGAGATGTAATTAAAATGAAATAAAAAGTAATTTTAAAGATAATATTGCTAGAATTTATCGAATAAAACTTCAAGAGAGATTTTTGAGCGCATAGAATATTAGCATATATTAATGATTGAGAACTATCTATGAAAAACTCTAAATAGCTGAGACCAAGCTAATGGCACAATGATGATGGGCACGAGTACAACTTGATTCTGATCAGATCGGCACCATGCAAACTTGGATGTAAATCAATCAGGGTCAGTTCCACAATTTCAATAGTTGGAATTGTATTGAGTTCCTATGGACCGATTAGATCTCGATTAGATCTAGTTTGATTCTGGTAAATATACTTAGAGACATTTGGTTCATTATTATCTAGAGAAAATAATTATTTGATTTAATCACTTATAGATAACCTTATAAAAAATTATAAGATTGTGATTGAAAAAAATAATATCGAGATGCCAGGACATCCAGGTAATATAACATAACTTCAAGATATCATTGAACCAAACACTTTCTTTATTAAATGTATTCAAGTATACTTGATTAGGTTCATTTCAATTCTTAAATGTATTTAGTTCTCCAGCCTTGCTAACATAAATAAAACAAAGAAGTAAAATGACAAAAAAGATAAAGTAAATGTATTAATAGCTTGCTAAGTGTCAGCCATTAGTTTTGTTATATCTTTGGCAACCAATTAGCGTAAAAAGCTTTATGCTCATAGATTATGAGTCTATGACCTGAGAAAATTTTAATTAATATTTTTATATGTTCCTCATGTGCATGCTCATTTTGACTTTGAAGTGGGATCCAAAGCCGCATGGTTCCCTCTCTTTTTTGTAACCATATACTGGAAATAATCAGAGACACTAGAGCTTGATTTGGAGGCCACTTGCTCTGATATCATGTTAATTTTTTGGTAAACTGATGACCTACGATCTTAAGCTTGTAGTTTTTTGCCTGTTAATATTTCAATATTCTTATAAGTTTAATAGCAAATTCCCTTTTGATCTCTTCTGAAATATTGTAGATAGGATCCGGAAATGCTTCAGTGTCATATGTTATCAATCTAGCTGTGTTTTCATGTTGCGCAGCTCTAATTTAAAGTTTCATCTTAATTAGTAATTTTGGAGTACTAATGACACTTCTCTAGTAGCTCATTTTCAGGGATGCTAGGAGCAGGGCTTGCTGGTTTTTTTTTCATTGGAGGAGCTTTATTTGCAACTCTTTCTTTGAGCAACAGAATCAGCAGTTCTTCTCGGATAGGTAAATCTCTGTCACATTGAAATTTTAAATCTCAAGTATTCTTTTCTGCAGGATGGGTATAAGCATTAGATAGTTTCTTAGTTTATGTGCTCTCTTTGACTGTTACAACTGATTTATTGATACATTTTTGATGTTTGGCAAGCAGGAGTCAAACAACAGATGAGACCTCTAACTACTGAACAAGAAGTTCTTTTGTCTGCTGATGATAAGAATGCAGAAATTGTTCAGAATGGTGATGATATCAGTGCGATCTCATCAGAAAAAGAGACAAAGCTAAATGAGCATAATTCAGATTTTGTAACAGGTACAAGCAAGGAATCTTTTCCTTTTGAAAATTTTGATGCTACTGAGGATGAACATCATAGTAGTCATCCATCTGCACAAATCTATAACTCAACTAGTGATAATGTTGGATCTATTGATAGCTTTCAGAAAGCTTCAAGTCAAGAAGGCCTGCAAGCTGATAATAATGTTGATGAAACTCTTTCACTTCCAGCTTCTAATTCATTCTCACCTGAATTGTCTGCAAACAATGCTGCTGCTTTAACCCCTGATGCTTCTAATTTTATGGAGTTCCCAAGTACCATGTTTTCTGGTAAACCATGGTCAGTTGAAAGTCGCTTTGAGAATGTGCAACCCCGCAATCACGTTGATTTGTCCTCTTTAGAGATTGTTTCAACGGATAGTACCATTGGAGAGCAAGATACAAGTCTTGAAAAAGTCAAGTCCAGTGCTTCCTGGGATATTTCAAACAAATGGGAGGATGGGTTCCCTAGCGAGTCATTGGCATCCATTCCAGTAAATCCGGAGTCAAGTAATAATGTAGAGTCCCTGTTCAGCACTAGAAGTGTCGTAGAAACTGTATCTTATTATGATCATGATGGTGTCCTCCTGTTTTCTCCTGAAGCTAATACTTCAGCACCAGTTGGCTACACTACAACTAATTCTGTTTCTTCAGAAATTATTTCTGGTTCAGATCTTGGCCAAAATGAGGCCTATTTGCCACCAAGTCACTCAACCAATAGTGAAGAATTGCGTAAAGCTGATGAAAGTACCTCTATATCATATTCTGATCCTGTATATTCTGATTTCCCTGGAAATGAACCTTATACTGGAACATATAATCTAAACAGAGAAGGCTTTGCATTTGAGTCAATACTGCCTGAAAAATCTCTCCCTGGCATACCTGCTCCATCTCTAGTCTCTGCAGCATTGCAGGTGTCTCCAGGAAAGATTATACTTCCTGCAGTTGTTGATCAAGTTCAGAGCCAGGCCTTGGCAGCCTTGCAAGTTCTGAAGGTATATTTCATTGAATTTTAGCTGAAGCTTTTGTTATTTTACACTTACAACAACGCTATAGCCTATGGCTTGGTGGTATGATAGAAGAGTTTTTTTGTGGGTTCTTTTAGTTCATTGCCGGCTTGATAATTCACAGAGAATGATTGAATATTGATTATGTTGTAAATTCTTTTTTAGTTTTCATGGCAATGTAATATTTTTTCTTCCCGTTATAGCCATCAGATGATAGAAAACTGTATTACGATGCAGAGTAAGAGATTGGATATGTCAGTCATTATATCTATGCCACATACTTGATTCTTAAGAATTATCATGTAAGATGATTTTGTTAAGGGCTGTATTGAAGACGCATAAATATTTTCCATAGTATTTTGAATAAAAATCTGGCAACCCCTTGGATACTTGGACTCATAAACTATTTTTAACTTTTTATGCACTTGGATATGTGGACCAGGCTTATCAATGCCATTTTGAGAGTGAATGTCTACATGCTAATGTGTGACCTCATAAACTAATGTTAAATTTTTTTATGCACTGATGATTTTCTGCACAATGCAAAAATATATCTTGGCAAAAATATATTGAGACATCAATTGCAAGAACATAAACCTAGAAAGAGCAGTGAAGATGAAATGTGCCAACGCACACCAGAACCAAGTTATAAAAAGGGCTAATCAACCCATAATGGTGTAAGAAATTTTCTTTAATATAAATTTATTTTCTTTTATTTTCCCAGAACGGGTTTGTTTACTCTTAGGAAGTCTTTCTTGATTAATGTTTGAGTTTTCTCTTTTTGATATATGATCATTTTATGAGAATGATCTTGTCATCACATTTCTTATTTTGTCAATTCAATTACAAGGTGATTGAGCCCAGTGTCCAACCAGGAGACCTATGTGTTCGCAGGGAGTATGCTCGGTGGTTGGTTTCTGCTAGTAGTGCCCTCTCAAGGTATTTCACAGTCTTTGTATGGTGTGTTTATTTGGATAGAATAAAATAAGGTTGGAATTGAATTGTTCTTCCATTGGGAATAAAATGACAATTTTTTTATTTATTTGGATGTAATAGAATAAAGAATAAGAACTGAATAGGAAGGAAAAGTATTAAAATACCTATGAATATAACTAAATTAAAATTTTATGTTATTTAATATTATTAAATTTGATTTTGCATGTTTTCAAAAAAAAAAAAGGATTTTACACAAGCAATTGAATGCGTGTATACTTATATAAGTGTTTATGTATATAAACATATATATATTTATACATATATATATGTATATACATGTACATGTATTTACATATACTCTTGTACATGTATATACGTGCATACCTATATATATATATGTTTCATTAAATGTATATGTATGTATGTGCATATGCGCACACATGCGCGTATGCATATGCGTATACCAATTTAGATGTGTGCATGTATATGTATGTGTACACATATATGTACGAGAATAATATGCATACAAGTATATGCATGCGTATGAATATATGTATGCATATGAGTATACCTATGTGTAGATGTATATATACATGTATGTGAATACGTAGGTGAACACAAATACATATGCAAATGCGAAGATATATATATGAACATGTATATGTATACCTATGCATGCTTTGTATACATACTCATACGTGTACGTTTACATACACATACATATTCATATTCGCACATGCATACATTCATATACGTATGCGTATGCATATACATATATGCATGCATATATGTACGCGTAGATATGTATATGTATATGTACATATGTTTTTTTAATAAGGTTAATTTTTATGGAATAGCTACTCTAATGAAGTTACACAGGGATAATTATTCTATAAGGAATAAAGGTGAAATAGATTTGCCTTTTCATTCAAGTTGATGACCCCCTTATAACTAACAAATACCATGTTGGTCAAAGAATATACCTATATAAAACTTACTGAGTTACTAAAAATAGTATCTGCGAACCAGGTAGCCTGATGATATTATTATTATTATTATTATTTTTAGGGATATTACACCCAGGTCCCTGAGTTTAAGGCTTATCATACAGGTCCATGTTTTTAAAATTATAACATCGGGGTCCCTAATTTTTAAAAAGTATCATACGCAGTCGCCGCGCCACCCTGCGCGGCCGCCGGATCGGGAGGAGAGACAGAGGGAGAGTCTCTCTCTCCTCCCGATCCAGCGGTTACGCCACCCCGCGCAGCCGCGCACAGTCGTCGTCCGGCCGAGCGACAACTGCGCGTGGCTGCGCAAAGCCGCCGAAGGGAGAGGACGTGGTGGCGTGGCCTCCGGATCGGGAGGAGATGCGCGACACCGCCGGCGGGGTGACGCGGCGACTGCGCGCGGCGTCGGCAGTGTTGCAGTCGCGGGATCGAGTGGAGAGAGAGGTAAGGGTATAATGGTAATTTTAAAATTTTTTAATAATAAAAAAATAAAAAGGACCTGTATGATATGTTTTAAAAAATAAGGATCCCGATGTTATAATTTTAAAAACGTGGACCTGTATGATAATAAGCCTTAAACTCAGGGACCTGGGTGTAATTATCCCTTATTTTTATCATCCGACCATTTTTATTTTGGTGAATATAAAAGACATGTTAGGCAGAGCAACAGCCTCTTCTGTGTCTTTGCCCTGATTAGTTAACTAATGATAAATTACATAGGAACCCTACTTCAAAAGTATATCCAGCAATGTATGTGGAGAATGTTACTGAGCTTGCTTTTGATGATGTCACCCCTGAAGACCCAGATTTTCGTTCCATTCAAGGTGAAATTTTTGTGATTTGCTCGCTTGGATTTATTTGTTATAGTGGATTAGAGGAATATCTGCTGATGCTCCTTTTCTTTTCTGATGCTGTTGTGACCAAAATACTTCTCATTGATTTCAAAAGGTTTGGCGGAAGCTGGAATAATCTCTAGCAAACTTTCACGTTATGATATGAATGGCTTATCCACTGACAGTAAAGATCCTTTTTACTTTTCCCCTGAAAGGTGTAACTTCATGAATTACTTTAATGTTTGTCTTCTGATGGAAGCAATTTGTACTTGTGGCTGATGAAAGCTTGGCTGCAGCCCTGTTTCTCGACAAGATCTCATTTGTTGGAAGTTGGCTTTAGAGAAAAAACAACTTCCAGAAGTTGACAAGAACGTAAGTTTCATTCTTTTAATATTTTTGCCAAACTGGGATTTTGAGACTCATTATACAATGATTCCATTTTTTTTTTATTACAGGATGTCTACCAGGTAACTGGCTACATAGACATTGATAAAATTGACTCAGCTGCATGGCCTGCACTTGTAGCTGACTTGTCTTCAGGAGAACATGGCATTACATCTCTTGCTTTTGGTATCATTTCTTTATTACTATTTGAATCCTTCATATTACTGTAAACAAGAAAGTGGTTTCTTACTCTTTTTCTGTTCAATAATGATGACTCGTAGGTTACACCAGATTATTTCAGCCCAATAAACCTGTTACAGAAGCCCAGGCTGCCATTGCTCTTTCTACCGGTGAAGCTGCAGAGATTGTTGGTGAAGAACTTGCACGCATTGAAGCTGAAACACTGGCAGAAACTGCTGTAAATGCACATACTACTCTGGTTGCCCAAGTTGAAAAAGATCTGAATGCCAGTTTTGAGAAAGAACTTGCAAAAGAACGGGAGAAGATAGAAGCTGTAGAGAAGCTGGCTGAAGAAGCACGACTTGAATTGGAAAGGATAAGAGCTGAAAGAGTGGAAGAAAATAATGCTCTCCTTAGAGGGCGAGCTGCTGTGGAATCTGAAATGGAAGTCCTCGCTAGACTGAGATGTCAAATGGAGGAGCAGTTGAAAGATCTTTTGAGTAGCAAGCTGGAAATATCATTTGAACAAGAAAGGATTAACAAACTTCAGAAAGAAACAGAAAGTGAGAATCAGTTAGTAGTTCAGTTACAATATGAGCTCGAAGTTGAGCGGAAGGCTTTGTCTATGGCAAGGTATGCGTCTCTCACGTCAATTTCATATTGTATCAAAATTTTTATTTGTCTTTATTTTTTCATTAGTTTGTCTAATTTATCTGTTCAATCTACCTTTTAGACTACTATTTCTTCCTAGATGATGTGTGTGTATGTGTGTTGAAGGATGAAGGGATGAATCCTGAGGGATGGGAATATGGAGATGCGATGTATGCTCCTATAAAAGAAAGAAGAGATGAGAAAGAAGAGAAAAGAACAGCCAGTAAACCACACAGGGGTATATTTGTGGTTCAGAGAGGTCCTCCTACATCTGTGTGCCAAGCCAACGTAAAAAGTTCACTGGTGGTAAAATGAGGGTCTTCGAAGGCAATTATAGGATTTTGTTCTCTCAGTATAGATGGAGGAAAGAGGAAGAAAAAGACTCTTGAGCTTTTCACCAGAAGGCTGATCACTAAGTATTTTGAACCATATATCCTTATAAATGGAAGAATCCCACTATTTATAGATGAGGAGATCGAGGATCATGGAGGTCCAAGAGAGGCCGATCATGATTGATATTTTGGTAGAATATGTGCTTGTAGTGTTTAAAGTAATGCTATGTGTCCCATGATCTATTAGAATATGTTATAGGTCAACTACGATCGAATAATCTTTAATTGGAAAGAGAATGTGGTAATGATTGGTGGACGAACTACTTGTAAATGCTTGAAATTAGTTGTGGATTAGTTGTAGGCATTGAAGGCGATCCATAGAAGATATTAACAATATTCTTCGGTTGGATATGTCGGTACTAGGTTGAACTAAAGAGTGACATGGTAGGACCCTGTTGACTGCGCAATAAAATCTGAACTTCCCTTGTTAGATGGACCGGGTTAGCATTTGAACTGAGTTCATTCATTGGTTGTTTTGTCCGAATGATTGGTTCTTAACCCCTAAACAGTATATTTGTATATTTGTTTGTCTTACTTTGGACGATGGGAGAGAATCTGCCATTTTAAGGCCAAATAATATCAAAGGGATTTCTCAATGACAAATTATGTTTATTCTCTTTAAATTACATGTCATATCATATATATAGTAAGCGGTCTTTCTTTTGTTTATCCAACGGAGTTGAAAATTCAAATATTTTAATTAGATGGAGAAGATGATTTAGGAGGTATTTAGTTTAATGTTATCTTGAAATTTGTGTTATCTAGATGCATGTGCTATCTCTAAATTGTTTTATTTGATTCAATGCTATTATATTAAAAAATAATAGAAAATCAATCCAACTTCACATTCTTCTATTACAATTTAAGTGACACATATATAGATGTCATTTTAGTGCGACAAGTTTGGAATTTTTTTCATCTGCCAATTAGAGTAACTGAAGCAGTTGAGAGATTGTTGTATAGATGACTTAGATCTGGTAAGCACAATGGATGGATTTGAATATTTCAAATTTTTTAAAGAGGTTTAAGTTATTTTTTCCTTCTCATTCCACCTCAACTGAATTAAAAGTTAAAGCTGTCATTGTTGGAGGCATTATTAATTTTCATCAATCAATATTTTTCCTTCCCAGAACATGGGCAGAAGAGGAAGCCAAGAGAGCTAGGGAGCTAGCAAAAGCTCTCGAGGAGGCTAGAGAAAGATGGGAAAAACACGGAATCAAAGTCGTAGTCGATGGAGACCTGCAAGAGGATGCTTCGGCTGGAATCACATGGGCTACTGTTGGGCAGCCGACGCCCGTTGACGAAGCGATTAGCAGAGGAGAAACTCTGGTCGAGAAACTAAAATCCATCGCTGCCGAGTTAAAGCTTAGATCTTCTTCCTTGATCCACAGCATAATTCAAAAGATCAACGCTCTGATTTCATCTCTAAAACACATGGCATCTGAGAGCTCCAATCGCGCCGTCGAGCTCCAGAATCAGATATCCTTCAAGGCTGGAAGGTCAGTTGAATCATTCAAAGAAAATTCTTCCTTAATCGGCTCGAATATCGGGGAGAGGGCGAGGAGGGTGGCCGATGATTGCAGAGAGAGCGTCGAGAAACTCACACAAAAGTTTAAGGCATGATTTATGTGCTGTATATGCTGGAGGCCTCCACAGATAATAGAGCGATTAGATTCCAAGTAATAAATTAATTGCAGCTGATGAACTCAGCTTTGTATTTTTCTATAGAACTTAAAAAAAAAACATGGAACAGTTGGGTGCTAATGTGAATAAATTGTCATCATAGTTCATTTGGTTGAATGAATATAAGAACTATGTAACAGCAATACGATTGTTTTCGGAGATATTTGATTCGATGTAATTTAAATATTAGTGTTATCTGAATGTTTATTTTCATGATTGTATTATCTTACTGCCTTGTGATGACTCCTCGCTGGCAATTATTTGTATTTTTTTGGGGTAAATTATGTTTTGTCCTTGAATTTAGGGTTTAATAATATTTAAATTTATATTTTTAAAATTATAATATTGTGGTCCATGAGTTTTAATATAATTATTAATTTTTTTTTTATTTTTAATATTAAAATTTTTAAAAATTACTATTATACTCTCTATTTTCTCTCTCCTCTCTTTCCTCCGGATCACAGCTCACACTTCGACAATCGTTGTGTGCACCGGGCAAGGCTGATTGCAGCCTCGTAATAATTATAAAAATGTTTAATAATAAAATAAAAAAATATTTATTGGATAATTATAAAGTTAGAATTTTGAAAATATGAATTTATGTGTTATTAAGTCCTAAACTCAGAAATATGAGTATAATTTACTCTTTTTTATTATTTGTTATATATAATATTGGTCACATAAAATTTAAATTAGTCAGCATATAAGTCAAGTATATGATTTCAAAAAGATGTTATTTTAAGCTAAGAGTGTTTCAATAATTTTAAAAAACTATCTCTAAGCATAAGTTAATTAACACTTTAATTTTAATTTCAGCCCTTAAAATAATCGAAGGGTAAATTACAAATCTCCAAAAAAAAAATACTATTCAACTTATATTTTTAAGGACCTATAAAAAAATTTTTAGGACTTGAAGTGAACTTTTTTCAAGTTTTAAATTCAATTAATCTTCAAACTCAATATCATTATTCTCAAGATTCCATAAAGTCTCTTACCAATCTTTCTTGATTATCTTTCCTTTTCATAAAATTATCATTCTAACATTAAATTTTAAGTAATAACTACATATTATTTTAAAATTATAATTTTATAACTTTTTATAATATTATTTTAAAGTTATATTATTATATTAATATTATTTTCTTGGATGAGTTGGAAGTTCTGTGCAGCCACTCCTAACTTTCTATCTTATAAAATATCAATAATAATAATAATACTAATAATAATAATCTATCTTATAGAGCTAACAGATTTTGTGAATTTTAAATTATTTTTTATTGATCATTAAGATCATCAGTTGTTTGTGGTTGATATTATTTTTAATTCAAATCCAAAAAGGTTCATTGAATTTTATCTTTTATTTTCTTTTTTGCTCTCATTATTATTGTTTGCCAAATTTAATAGTTAAATTTCTGGTGAATTGCATTATTCACAATAAAATTTAGTAATTTTGTACTTTTCTTGGTATTTTGAATTCCTTATAAATTTTAATTTTGATAAATTATACCTTCAAAACACAACTTTAGAGTGCAACTTACCTAAATTAATAATTCCGAATAGGATTGTAAATAAGTTTGATTTTCGATTCGATAATTTGACTCGATTTGTTTGTAATTACTGAATTAAATTTTGAATTTATCTTAATTAGATATAGATTTGACTGTTTAAGTTATTAAACATATATTATTTAATTATTATGGCAATGTTTTAAATTTTTTTTAAATAATTAATGTAATTATATCATTGTCTGACATTGCCACTTTTTTAATATTTATTTATATAACTTTATTTTGATAATATTATATATAAATGAAAACTAGTTCTTACATTTTTTTTTAAATAATTGATGCATGATTAATGGAAATTTAGACTCGACTCAAATTAACCTGAAATTCAATCTAAAAAATTCGATCTATTGTAGGTCATAAATCAAATCTGGCCTAATCCAGTCGGGTTTCAATTATGATTCTAACATTTTGTGCAAAGCGCGCTTTTTGTTTCAAAAAACTTAATATTTTGGTATACTAATTTCTAATAAAAATATCCAAGACGGTAGTATTTTTTAATTAACAGAGTATTATAATATTTATCAAATGTACTATAACAAGTTTTTGGAGTAAGAATTATGATCTTACATAGTACAAATAAAACTGTCTAAATCGAAGAATTTAGTTCTTGTCACTCGTGTTTTATTCTATTTGAATTTGACACGATTGTCACTCAACTAGAAGCCAACTCTAAGTTTTCATGAGCCAACTCATTGAAAATAAAATTAATTCGACTTATAGTTGATGCAGGAGTCTTCTGATTGGGCGCTAAGTATTTATTTTAATAAATTTTTGGGGGATTTACATACAGAATATTAAATTCATCATAAATTACGTATTTCATCATCTTTTAGTAAATATTATACATATCATATTCTTTTTACATTTCTATTATAACAATAGAAATGTAAAACCCATAAGCAGAGTGTGATATGTGTAATATTTACTAAAAGATGGTGAAATGCGTAATTTGTAATGAATTAAGTGTTCTGTATGTAAATTCCCCTAATTTTTTTTGGTTAAGTTATCAAACATATAATTCATGATTAAATCTCTTAATCATGTGAATTAAATTATTTATGAGGTCAATTATCCAATGAATTTTTTTTATGATAATTAATTAATATCTAAAAAAAAATTACTTAACGTAGCGGTGATAATGATAGTTGGTGTGAAAAGAGAGCTAGGGAGCTAACACGTCCTACAGACTTCTGTCCACGTGTCACACGTTCACGCTCTTCTTCTCTGAATATAAACAGAGCTAATCTCCCTTACCTCACAGGAGAGCGAGATCTCATCAATGGCGGCCATCGGGAGGAGCCTGCTGGGCCCGCTGCTGTTCCTCAACTTCGCCATGTACATCATCGTCATCGGCTTCGCTAGCTGGTGCTTGAACCACTTCATCAACGGCCAGAGCCACTACGGCGGTAAGTGATTTCAATTAACAGTGGCGGCGGCGATGGGGGAGGGGGGGGGCTCTAATTGATGGCTATGAATGAAGGTGTTGCGGGAAACGGGGCAACGTTCTACTTCTTGGTGTTCGCCATCCTCGCCGGGGTGGTCGGCGCGGCGTCGAAGCTCGCCGGGGCGAACCACATGCGGGAGTGGCGGAGCGACAGCCACGGGGCGGCGGCGGCCTCTGCGGTGATCGCCTGGGCCATCACCGTCCTGGCGTTCGGGCTGGCCTGCAAGGAGATCCACCTCGGGGGGTACAGGGGATGGAGGCTCAGAATCCTAGAGGCCTTCATAATAATCCTCAGCTTCACGCAGCTGCTGTACGTCCTGCTGCTCCACGCCGGAATGGTGAGCAGTAGGTATAGACCGGCTTACGGCGAGCGGGAGTACGGCGCGGCCGCCGGCCGCGAGCCCGGCGTGGAGGGCGGCGTTAAGGGCACTAGGGTTTAGGGCTTCAGCTGATGTCGTGAAATTAGGGTTTCGCTGCTACCAGCTAGGGAGCAATCTCGTTCGTTCATCTCTGCTGTTGGAACTGTATATAATGATAGCTTTATGTATGTATGCATGTATGTATGCATGTATGTATGCATGTATGTATGCATACATGATGCATGTATGTATGTACATGATGCATGTATGTATGCATGTATGTATGTCTTTAAGGGATTTATGTGTTAATATGGCAACGTATTGTGTGGTTTTAAAATTGAATTTTAATTTTCTTTTAGTTTTTAAATTAAAAGTATCATTTTTTTTATAGTTTTATAGTACTTAATTTTAAAATGTAGTGATGATTTTTTATTTTACTCCTTAAAAAATTTTAGGTTATAGAAATTTTGTTCCAAAAATACGTGTTTTGAAATTATCAAAAATTAAAAATTGTGAATTTATTTTATTTCATGATTTAAATATATATATTTATAAATAAATATTTTATCATTAAAGCTTTAAATGAATCGAGCTAAACTTAGTAGTTTAGCTTCGTTAAAATTAAGTTTGAGCTTATTTTGAGTTTGGTTTGCGAACATAAAGTCATGTTTTGATTTGATTCATATAGTTTGTTAATGAGCTCATAATGTTCTTGTTTACAAACACGAAATTTAATGTGTCGAATATATTCATTATTGTTATTTATGAATTTTTTTATTAATAAATAAAATATAATAAATTTTCAAAAAAAATTATATGGAGCATTATGATTGATTGAATAGTTCAAATATTAAAGTATGTTGAGGTTCATTCATTACTAATGAGCTTTCAAAATTATTATATTTAAGTTTATTTATAAATATTGATGAATTAAATATAAGTGAATTTTTATTAAATATTATGTGTTCGTAGAATGTTTGATTCATTTTCGGCTCTATTAATTCAAGTTGATGAGGATTTGGTAGCACTAAAGTTAATTATAATTTCTAAATTACAAGGATAATGCTGTAATTTCTACAATTGCAGGAATTTTTTTTTATATTTATTGTTACAATTGCATTTTTAATATAATTTTGAATATCAGCATACTCCGCGAATCAAATTATTTTTTATAAAAAATTATCAATATTTTAAAGTAATAATATTAAAATATAATTTAAAGATAGATAAATATTTATTTGGATAAGAACCAACTGCCCCCACATACATTTTTTATTTTGTGCGGGAATACATTGATTAATATTTTAAAGGGATAATTATCTATATGTCAAATAATTTAATTTTATTTATAACTTATCAATTTATTTTTAGTTAATTACGCTATACACACTCAAAATATTATAAAATTTTACATACATATATTTTAATTTTTTTTATTATAATGAGTAATTATAATTTTTCAATAACCTAATCATAGTTAGATTACAAAAAATTTGAGTCGTTCATCATATTATTTTAAGGATATTTAAATATATTTTGAGTGAAAATTATAAAACTTTAATGTTTAGGTGGCGACAAAGGGAAGGAAACATCCGCGACGTGAATTGATTTTAGGACAAATCAACGCTTTAGTGTAGTATTGAGGGAGAGAAAAATGTATCATTAAGAGTAAAAATATAATTTTAATGATTTACTAATAAAATATTTTTTTTAAATAAATTTTGATTAAGTTTTAATTCAAATGTGTGTATGTAAGATTTTGTAATGTTTTGAGTGCGCATAGCGTAATTAACTAAGAATAAATGGGTAAGACATAAATAAAATTAAATTGTGTGGCATGTAGGTAATTATTCTTATTTTAAAATAAGTAATAATAAAAAAATGTATTTATATAAGTAGGGCCAAGTCTTGATAGCAAGCTCAAACTAACATTTCATATTATTATGATGTTTTGCAAACTTAATTCATGCTCTACATGAATTGCAAACAAGTTTTCAAAATAAGAAATCATTATCCATATATTTATATTATAATTTTGAACTTTTAGTTGTTCGCAAAATAATCTAGAGTAAATTTCATCCAGACGACTAATATCATCTAGTTTCACTATTTTAAAAACTATTCATTTAGGCCCTATTTGGTAGAGGACTAAATTCAGAATCAAAATAATACTAATTTTGAAAATAATAATAATAATAAATAAATTTTAATATTAAAAAATAATATTTTATTTCACATGCTCAATTATTTTTAATAAAATTATCAATTTTATTTTACATCATAAATTAAAATATTCGATTCGATAGTGTTAACACTTTCCCAACTCGTCTTTTTGCTTGAGGGCTTGGCAACGATTGCTCTAGATAGCCTTTTAAATCTCGACGGAAAACAATTGAAAAGTCAAAACACTTGATAGACTAAGTATTTCAGTTTTGATCTTCTTATCACACTTGTGCTCATAGAAAATGTTATTTTCAATAGCTGAGTAGAATGTTAACAATTTGATCTCGAGCTAATTCGAGCTCAGCTCAAGATTGAATCAAATTGAGGATTAAAAATATGAACAAAAAGAATTCAATCTGGTCTCAATCCAAATTAGGTTTGATTCGTTTATTATTAGTTTAAGTTCGATCCAATTTTTGATTAATTTTCAAATTTATAGTTAAAATATTAAGTATATTATTTTTGTTTAGTCAATCAAATTAATTTTTGTTATCTATGACATCCCGTGAGGGATGCACCTTAAGCAAATTCCATGTCGCCAAAATACGAGAGAGATGCTGGTATATATAAAAAGACATTTATACCTTCGTAGACGCGTTTTGATGTAAAATTATGAGACTAATGATAAAAAAATTTTGTAATTAAGTATTCTAGGCTAAAATAATAATAAGATGGATGAATTTTTTAAGAAGCTTGTTAATCACATAATTTTTCAGAAGCCAAACCAGATAATATTTATGATGATCTGAGATGCTACACTATCCGTCTCGAATAAAAATAAAAAATTAATATAAAAATATTCTAGTGTAATCATCCATTAAACTATTAGGAAGTTCTAACATAATAAAATAAGTTATATATATATTTATAAATAATTTATTTTATTTTTTCAATCAACCTAATTGTGAGTTGACTCAATCCGATTCTACGTTAGCTTAAGATTGAATTGATAAAAGTTTCGAACTATAAAAATATTTCGTTATTTAGCTAGCTTGGATCGAGCCGATCTCGATTCCATTTAAAATTCGATTCAACTCTCAATTGATTTTCGATCTTCGAGCTAAGTTAACAGCCTTCCTTCGTTCAAATCAAACTGCTGCTGCCACAAATGATCTACTACGGAGTGATTCCCAAAGAACACTAAGATCAACATTACCTCCAGAAAGAATGATCCCAATGCTCTTCATCTCGTTCCAGCTTCTCTTCTGCTTGAACTGATCAGAGAGAACAGCGGCAAGGCCGACGGCGCCGCTCGGCTCTACAACCACTTTCAGGACCTCAAAACAGAGCTTCACGGCTTCCACAATCTCCGTGTCGTCAACAGTGATTATATCCTCCACCAGATCTCTGACCACTGGCCTGGGCACATATTTTATCGAACAAATGCATTAACAATTATGACAACGTAACACCATTCTTGGACAGTAACCTATGAGCTTAAGCTTTCAGGAAAGTTGGTAATCAGAGATTTAACATGATATTTGAGCCAGAAGTCTTGAATTCAAATTCTGATGACCCTCAATGTAACATCCCAAAAATATGATTGGTATATTTAGAAATTAGAGCTGATTTGGATGTAAAAAGAATAATTTTGGATCTATTTAGTAGGAAGTTGCAAATTGTGATGTATTTTAGACAAACAAAGTATATTTTGCATGGATAGATTTTAAAAGTGAAGAATTTTTATCTCTAACATTTCGTTTGTTAGTAATCTGAGCTAGTAATCTGAGCGCGGAGATGTAAGCTCAGGTTATTGGCGGGCGGGATGTTACACTCAATTATCTCTAGCGTAGGGTAAAAAAAAAAGTATGCGCTAAATTGTATCCATGCTTTTGAGCAAATTAGCTTGCACATTAGTCATAATCAATGCGCTTAAGCTTTTATGTCAGCCAGCAACCGGAGATTTAACAACAATAAAGTTTTTCAAAAAAAAAATGGTTAAAAGCATTGCTATGTGCAATCATGTTTAACGTACAACAAAAATCATATTAACATTCTAAACATGTTTATATAACTCAGAAAATTAAACGGTGCATAAACCTTCTAAGAATGTCGCATTCAGGAATAATTTTTTTCGACTTGCTACAACTTCTACTCCTCATACTAATGATATGTGTCCCACAATTTATAAAAATGTCTAACAATGAATACAACATATTCTTAACAACTTTCTTTCTCAGAAGTTAGCTACAGTGTTGTTTACAAGTTTAAAGATTTGCCCAATTTTACGTAGGCATAACACTGACTCAGAGGAATGGATATAGGATGAGATATATCATATTGACCAGTTTTGGCATGCAGCACACAGATTGAAAGAAACAAGAAACTAATAAACAGAAAACAAGTTACAAATTATGGAAGCAAATCATAAGCAGCATTAAGTATGAGTTAATTCTTGGAGAAAGGATTCAATATGCAAAGGTATATTGTAACAATTTTCTCATAGGATACTGGCATTAGTTCAAAAAAGCAAAATTCTTTTATCTTGTATTAAATTTGAATAAGGGTAGCGACAATTTTTTATCAGTAGAGTGCTTTCTTATTTTCTTCTTACCACGTTAAGTCTCCAAGAAAAGCTCGGAGGCCATCTGCTATCGTGTTTGTCTTGGGAAGCATGATGATCCTTCCTGCAACCTTCGATCTAGCAGCATCATCGGCACCCTTCGGTTCAGCCGCAAAAACTCGAATGGCAGGATTGATTGACTTTGCAGCCAATGTGACCCCAGAGATCAAGCCACCACCTAGAAATATGATGTTTATCTCAGATACTTGAAATACTAACCAAGAAATGAAACTAACATATTAAGAAATTTATGACCTATTAGTACAAACCACTAATTGGTACTACAATGGTATCGATTTCAGGTATTTGCTCCAGAAACTCCAATGATACGGTGCCCTGCCCACTGCCAAGCAAAGATATAACTAGTTATGCCTAATAAAAAAAAATGAAATGTATTTCATAAAAGCTTCACAACAGCTTATCACATAATTGTGATGGATTATGTAGGTCTCAATGCGTTGATTCCAAATAATGAGCCCATATATGTGTATCTTTTTGACTAACACAGAATAAGAAAGATTCAAAAGTTCCCATAAACCAGGATGAACATAATAAAGGTAACAGTTTACTGATTCTGTCGATGGCAATAGAGAAGATTGTATCAGCATCAATTCTAAAATTATATTCGAACACAAGTTTTAAAATAAAAAAAACTACGCCATGAATAAACAATTTGCAAACAGCTTTAATACACACTCATTATCAATTCGTATCTTGCAACATATCCTTTCTTCTCAAGCCGAAACATTGTAGCTGCACATCAGGCCCTTTTTTGTACTTTCCCTATTGCTGTTTCTATGACATGCTAATAACACCAGCATTAATTTCAAAAGAAAGCAAAAACTTCCATAAAGAATATCACAAGCATTATTTGATTTGACCTGAAGATGCTTCATTGAGGAGAAATAGGCTTTGGTACTAAAGTAGTAATAACTGATGATGTAGATTTACGCCAACAAGGGATAGATAATCAATATTCCCCCGTTTTTTAAATGGGATATGCTATATAATGTGAATGAAAGTTGTAATGAGAATTTTGAATGTTTTAACATTCATGAGTGCATATATTGAAGTCCAAAGCCTAATTCCGTGCAAACCCGCATTATAACTTGATATATTAAAGTGTGAATGCTCACATGACAGACGAAAATTCATCAGTCTACATAATCCGTGTTACTTTTTCTCCTATATTATTTATTGTTGATCCTAATATGTTAGAATTTATTCATCTACAAAATACAAAACAATACATGGGCTGCCCCGAAGATGATGAATAATAGAGAAATGCATGGAAGGTTAATAAAGAGTTAGTTTGTGTCTCAAAAAATTTGGCGATCATACTTGAAAAGTCAACAAAAACTTTTTGGCATACACAATCCAACTACTCTAAGTTTAGGGTGACAATCAAGCATCAATAAAATAGTAAAGTACATGCCACATAAAATTTTAAATGTCATACCCTCTTTTAAATATATGTCACCCCATTATTCGAATTTTGTGAAGAAAGTGTCATGTAAGTAATATTCAAAGTTTTTTTTGGTGTCATGTAGGTAAATATCCCAATAGCAACTCAATGCAAAATGCAATAAAATAACTTGATTCCAGATGAATTACAAGGTAAAAGGATAAGTGAAGCAAATCAATTTACAAGTTTACTCTTTCAGCAATGCCCTATGAATTTGAAATATACAGGAAAACAAGTTTGACATGCTATGTGGAACAATCTATAAAAATGGCACACCACATGCCTTATAGTGCGCTTATCATTGAATGGATGGATCAAAATTGCACCAGTTTCTTCCTGTACCTTTGATGCAACGCTCTCTCTAGACTGAATAGTTGAATCACTCCAAATGACCTGACCACCATAGCGCTTGACGTTCTCAACCTTACATATTGGAGCATTTTTTGGTATAACAATATAAGCAGGGATTCCACGTAGTTTTGCAGCCAAAGAAACTGCTGCAGCATGGTTACCACTATATGCAATAAAATGTTAGAAACTTTGTCAAACGAGAATTTATGCAATTAAAACATCAGTATAAATAGTCCATGACCCAAATTTTCTATTGCATAAGGTATAAAAAAATGTACAGGCATTGAAATCCACACTATAAAGCACAAAAAGCTTGAAGTTGCATGTGAGGGAGGATATTAGAATATAAAATTATTCTTGGGTCATAATCTATTAGCTTAAGCTTTTAAGTTGGTAACCAGAGAGTCAACTAGAAGAGAAGAAAAGAAAGGGGGAGATAGATAGATAGATAGATAGAGATAGAGAGAGAGAGAGAGAGAGAGAGAGAGAGAGAGAGAGAGAGAGAAATGAAAGGAAGAAGAAGATTTCTGGGTAAACATTATTTAATTTTCTGAAGTTACAATCGGCAAAGTTACAAGGCTATTTATAGTGTCAATCCAACTAACTAGAGAAAATAAAAGCAAAAAAAATAATTACTAAAAACAGAAAGATATAACTAACTCCCCTTGTTTTCCAAAATCAAGTACCAATAATAATAATAAAGATAACTTTTCATCAAAAAAAAGATAATAACTAAATCTTCCAATTTAAAATATTTAAAATCAAACAAACTATCAGCCCTATAGTATTTAAGTTATTTTTTGGGTCTATCCGAATCCGCATCACAATGTTCAACTAACCTGCTATGAGTCACAACTCCTTTAGCAGCCTGCTCATCTTCAAGAGAAAAAATAGAATTTGTAGCTCCTCTAATTTTAAAAGCTCCCCTGACAAAGAAAAAAATTCCACAATCTATGATACAGAAAAGAACACTTTCACTTCATGAAAGCGGAAGAGAAAGAAAGTGAATACCAGCAGTAACCTGATAGTAGATTTATAAGTCAATGCATTCAAGCAGACTCATGACACCAAAAGAAAAAAAAAAGAAAAGGTAAACTAAACAAAGCTTCATAAAGCCTCTGACCCCTTCTGGAAGCATTCGCATTTGAAAAACAATCGTTTCCCAGAAAGTGAGTCTAGAGATGTTGAGGAGACAACAGGAGTCCTGTGAACATAAGGAGCAATGCGGACTTGTGCTTCTTTTATTGAATTAATGTCAGCTGCATACTTCTGACTATCCAACTGCTTCTCTTCCTCCATTAGACTGAAGTGTACTACATCATCATCTAGCTCGAAAAATAAATAACTTGTGGGTTGAGCTCTAGCAAAATAGTAAGATAAGCATGTTATGTTTAGACTTGATGCAAATCCAATTCCACAGTCCAAGGTCCAAACAAAAATGCTTCATTAAAAATGGCACAACATGACGTTTCAACTTTCATGTATAAAACATCCTAGTACACCGCATGAAAGGTCTTGATTCATGGTTGGCCATAGATTTCAATTATGGGCTAAATTTCAGAAACCAAAAATGGTAAATATATATAAAGGCAATTCTTAATTAAGGCAAAATAGTAAGCCTATATAATTTTAAAGTAAAAGCTAGTATTCTTTGACAACAAAAGTATACGTGCATGCAGCTATTTCTAATTCAACATTAGAAGAAAGTAAATGTGAAGCAAAAGAGTAATGCTATGCAGCTCTAATAAATGACCCCAAATTTTAAAGCTAATTAAGATTTCTTGAAACTTAAGCTAATTCAAATTTTCTATATGATATCATTGCCATATAAGCAAACTAATGTTTTTATCTATATAGATTGCCACATAAGAATCCTAATTGGACTCAAAGTTTGGGGTTATTTATTAAAGCTTCAAAGAAGCAAAATGATCAATTTTTTGTAAAAGTGAGCCTTTTACATAAGATCCAATCAATTTTAGTTAGAAAAGCTCAAGTGGGAAATGCATTCTCAACAGAACAATTACATTAAGCAAAAGCCTAAGTCCAGGATTACAAATCAATAACTACTAGTTTAAAGAGAAAGTTGAAGTAAATTGTATGCTGCATTGTGACCTTGCACCTCCATATAGCTTTGTATAAACATATATACATACTAGATCTTAAGCTATAATAGGATTGAGAAAAATGAACATAATTTAAAACATTCAAAGTCAGCTGCATAATTCAAAGCACTTTTGCTAGGTCATTAAAGATTGTGATTCAGGTGAATGTAATCCCCAAATCTTCCTTTATGTACAATATAAAGAAGGAATTAAAAAAAAGGGTATCGGGCAATGAAGCTGTGAAGATCCATGGCTGAAGAGACAAAAGAGTGATTGTTGGCTGATATCTCAGTAGAAAGGAAATACTAGTGTAAGAAGCAGCACTTGGTAGACTTTTAGGCTTAGTAAGAAGAGCACATGGGAGGGACACAGGAATAAATTGTCTCACATTGAAAAATAAAGGAAAGTTCCTGGATGATATATGTAAAATTGTGACTCTAAGATGTTGAGACGGATTTGGAAAACAAAACTGTGAGACTACAGTCAAAGCAGAAAATATCTTAACAACTGGGGCCGAGTTGTGACGGAAGCACAACAACATTGAGCATAAAAAGGAAGGGGGCGGGGCGGATGTTACATGGTGAGATAGAAAAGTAAACATTATCAGCAAACTTTAGCTTGGTTAAGATAATCACAACTGGAATCTCCACATCAAATAAGCGAAATAGCTTTTCTATAGATCTTAATGCATGACCTAGCTTTCGTCTGTAACACTATATTACCATTCTAATTCTAGTGATTGCTTGATCTCAGAAAATATAATCAATGACGAAGATTAAAGTTGCAACCAAAACTACAGAACAGAATCAAAACCCTAAATGGTAAAATCAGTAACCAATATAAGCAAAGAAAGCTCTAAATTCCTTTCAAAGATATCATTTACTGCATATTTATGAAAGAATCTCGAGTTGAGATTCACACCATGAGATTTCTGCAGATCAAACAGAAGAAATCAAAGCTCGGATGACAAAAAAAACTGGGTTCTCACCTTCTGAGGTATAGAATTCAGCCTCCGCACCAGAAGGAAGCAGAAGCTGAAGCAGCAGCGTCTGTAAAGGCGGGGGCTTCAATTGCCTAATTGGATGAGGTAAAGCCGGCCAATGAAGCGCTGCCACCTCAGTATTAAGCCCACTCAATGATGACGTGGCATCTACCCATTGCCAACCAATGCATTTGTCTTTTTATTTATAATAATTTCATTTGACTAATAAAAGCCCACGAAAATAAAAGAGCAAATTGCATTTAAAATTTAAAATTGGGAAAACATTGTAAATTAATTTTAATTTCAAAAAACATTTATAAAAGTGCTGTAATTTTGATTTCATTTAAAATTTTATCTTTTTCTGTCGCCTTTTCAGATAAAAAGCATAAATTTTAATTAATTTAAATTATTCATATGTAGAAGAAAAAACAAGTATGTCATTCATATATATTAGAATAAATTTATTATATGAAGAGAATATTGAATTCATCCATTTTTGAAAAATTTGTGATGCATTTTTTAGTTCAAATGATATTACTTGCTATTGAAGATGTTCAAATGGTGTTGAAAATGCTGTTAATTCTTTAGATTTTTTATCTTTAATTTTTATTTGCCAAAATCCTGATTTAGTATCAAATTTACTAAACCATTTTATTTCACTAATATTTTTTATAATATTTTCTGTGCTTGGAATAAAAAATACATCAAATTTGAGATTGTCATTTAGTTTTTTATAATTTGTGACCATTCTGACTTTTCCTCTTTTTTCTTCAGTGTAATTTCTTACCATAAAAGAGGGTGAAGAATGAGAACTATATGAATTTTCTATTACGCTAAATTATTTTAATTCTATAAGTTGTTTCTTAAAATCTTCAATATCTTGAGAAGAATATACCAATGATTTTACTCTTATAGTTTTTTTATCATCTAGGATTTCTAATTCACAGAATCTTGAACTTCTGTTAAAATGTAATAATGGGTTATCAGAGAATAATTCTTTCAAAAAGTCTAAATATTTAATTTTATAATTTTCAATTAAGGATAAATTTTTTGGCTTATAGTTTATTTTAATGAGTTTTAAATGGTTAAAAATTCTAGGTATTTTAATTGATTTTTGTTCTATCATAAATGTATGATAGGTTTTGTGAATAGTTATAGGTAAATATTAGTTTAACACGTCCATTCCTATAATCATGTCACACGAAAAGTCTTTGCAGATATAAATAATGGGAAAAAATAATGCAATGTAATTATTTTTGGCTTGAACTTTTAATGTTATATTTTTAACATATTTTAATATATTTATAGTACTATTTATTTCTGTAAAATAGACTTTCTCTTCTAATTGTTTAGAGAATTCATCTACCCAAAGTTGTTCATTAATTATACTTCTAGTGGCACCAGTATCTACTAAAGCATAAATATGAAAAGATTTATATCATGAGAATTCTATTTTGATACAAATTTTATTTAAATGTTGGTTTACTTCATGAAGATTCATATTCTAATTTTGTGATTGGAAATATTATTAAATCAAATAAGTTATAATTTTTTTTATTCGAATCAATGTATCTTGTTTATTGTTTCTTATTACAGTTTTAATTTCACCTTCATAATCTGATCTTATTATTCCTTCTATTATAGTCATATCGTTATTAAATACCTAATCATTTTTTTCTTTTATGAGCCCATAATATCCTATACATATTTTAGCGCTAATACCTGTTCTTATTTTAGTGAAAGTATTTAGTTGTATTATAATATCTTTAAAGGAATAAAATTCATAACCTATGTCAACCTCAGTAGAGTTTTTTGCATATTTTTCTATCTTGTGAAAATATATTTTATTATGATTATTTTGAGTTTCATCATTAGTTAGAACATTTATGGTATGTAAATTGCACTCTTTAGCTCTTTTAATGTATATTATTTGTTCTTTTATTTTTAACTGTATTGTTTCATAATTTATATACAAGGAATATATTTTTGTAATATATCTTGTCCTATTAATATATCAAATGTACTTCTTTCATCACTATAAATAGTTTCAAATTCTAAAACATAATTCATTATGGGTATCTATAATCATTAAAATATCTATGTTTGCTTTATATATAAGTTCATGAATTTATTTATCAAAAGTATAATATCTTTTCTTTTCTGCTTTTGATATATTATTTTCTATTAATTTTGATTTTATATGGGATAAGAATGCTCCTTTGTCTATTAGGGCTTTAAGTGCTATAGTTTTATCATTAAAACTAACTAAAACTTGTATTATACTTAAGTCTAATTTTAAATTATTAGTTTATAAACTAGTGCTAGAGCTAAGCAGATCTATATCATCTTGAGTTAAGTTTTTTATTTGTAGTCTTATATTTGTTATATTCATAAAGTCTGTTTTTTGTAATGGTCTATTATATCCTATAGACAATCTTTCTTCATTTATTTGAAGTTGTCTTATTGGAGGTTTTTCTATTATGTGATTTTTTCTAATTTCTTTTAAGTTAATATTCCATTCTATAGGAAGTTGTATGTCTTTATTTGTTAATTGTTTAGGATATATGATTTCAGAATATTGATTATGTAGATCATCTAATCTAATGTCTGAAGGTATTGATTTAATTTCTATATTATTAATTTCTGAAAAATATTCTTAAAGATTTGTTTCCTTTTAACATAGGAATATTTTCTAATTTATAGAATATCATTAGACTTTAATCTATATTTTTATCTGCTAAGCTTATAGAGAAATTAGGAAAAAATTTAAAATTTATTGCTTGATATAAAAGATTAGACTGTATTATTCTCATTAAAGATTGTTCTGTAGTTATTAACCTATTATCGGAGATTATTAATGTTATAGGTGAATCAAGTCTTGCTCTAAAATTAGCTTTGATGGTAATTTGTATGCATCCTAGGTGTAGATATTTGATTCTATCAGAATATTTAACTCGTTTTAATATTTTACTAATTTTATTTTTTGTAATAATTTGTAAGTTAGTTACGGCTGTTAGTTCTTCAGAACTATCAATATAACCTTCAAAATATTCAATAAAATGCATTACACGTTTTGAGATTGTAAACGAAATTTTTCTTTATAAATATCTTTTCCTTTAATATTATTTTTAAATTTGATAATTTTTTTATATAGATTGTTATCAAATATGAATTATTCATTATGATCGTGTTTTGTAATATTGATTATTTGTTCAATGGTAACTTCTTCATTTTCTTATTCTTTTAACATGAAAATATAGTTTATTTCTTCTTCATCTTGTTCTTCTTCTGATAAAGTTAAAGAGTTAGAATCAGATTCACTTTCTGAATCTAATGCTAAATTATCTATGTCTTCAATTGAAGAGAGTTCATAATCAATATCAGATAAACTTGAAAGATTGTGTCCTTGTATTATGTCATAATATTCATCTATTAACTGAAACTGTTGTTCTTCTATTATTTTAATATCTTTTTTACAATTATTAGCATAATGTCTTTTTTCGCCACATTTAAAATATTGACATACTTTTTTATTATAACCGAGTTTGCGTCTAAAATATTTTTTATAATTATGAATATACTTAGGTTTGTATCGTATATTAAAATGATGTTTATTTTTATAGTTAAGCCAAGGTTTGGTAAATTTAAACTTGTGACGGCGATGTTTAGTAGTGTGATATTTACATTTATGTCCTTTATGTCCACCACGCTTGTTGCGTGGAGGAAGAATGCCAAATTTATATGTAGGTAGAACATTGATACAACAATGTTTATGACTAGCTTTAGAACGGTCTTTATAGATAGATTTTCGTAACTTTTGATCACGGCAAAAGTCCATGAATAGATTCATGACACATTTGACTCGGAGAGCCAAAGTATCAAATTTTAAATATTCGATATCTTCGGTTAATGCTTTATCTATAAATCTAGTATATTCTTTTTTATATTTTTCATCCCACGGTGCAGGTAGTTTATTAAAGTATATCTGAGCCCAATGATCATATTGTAAAAGGGGTAACTTCCAAACATATTCCATATAAGTTTGTGAAAATTCTTCTAGAAAACAGATATTACCGATCTGCATTATGGAGAGAATTGTTTCTATGCGTTCTATGTCTTCTGTATTATTAAGAGATCCTCCAGTAAAGAATTCTAATGGGAATTTTCCTGAGAGAATTATTGCATCATCCTTAACCTTTTCATCTTTTATTTTTTTTAAATTTGGAGGTTATTAGTTCTAGTAATTGTTGTGTAGTCATATATGCATATATATATATATTTATATTTTTTAGTCCTCTGACTAGTTGTATCCATTGAAAAATATATTATTTTCTTTCTAGAATTTGAATTTTATCAATATTAAAGATATATGGATCATTTCTTGAATATTTTGTTTTAAAAAATTTTGTTTTTTTATTTGTATATATGTCATCAAATGGATCTTCTTCTTTAAGATCTTCTTTAGGATGATAATATTTATCACTGAATTGATTAAAATATTGATCTTCAGGTGTTGAAGATCTTTTTCTTGTATTAGGTTCACCGACTTCTATATATATATCAGTTGAGTTTTCAATTAGTTGATTATTAATAGTTTCTGTATCACTATTTGTGTTACTATTAGTTTCAGAATAAAGTTCATATTCTAGTTTATAATCATATTATTGAAAAATATGTTCTTTTGATTAATATAATTCTTGAATAGCAATTAGCTTTTTTATTTTAGAATTTGACATATATTCCTTTATTTTTTTTTAAGATTTATTTATTTATAAGGAAAAGATTATAGATTTCTTCAAAGTCAGTGAAATCTTCTAATATATTTATCTCATGTAAAATATTTATATATTCATTTTTATCCTGAATTTTTTTCATATATTTTTTATTTAGAGGAACATTCATCCAATGATAATATCTTTCTGTGTTATCATCTAGATTTTCTAGATTTGCTCGATATTTATTATTACTAGATATATTTTTATATCATTTTTAATATCAATTATTTTTTTATTCTAATTATATAAGGATTCATAAACTTCATTTATTATTTCAATAATTAATTTAAAAGTAGTTACTAAATTGGTTCCACTTATTTCACTAAGATATTTATTCTTAATATAAAAAATGTATTCTTTAGGATTTTTTAAAATAAGTTTTTCTATTTTTTTATTTATAGTCTAGCATGAGATTTGAGGTCATAGAAATAGGTTTTGAAATCGTTTTAGATCTGTGTTAAACTTTTAAGTCTAAGAGTTATAAGCATCCATATAGATTAATATGTTGATAACAGATTTGCTTGGTACTTAAGACCGATGTTTTTATCCAATCTTTACAGAATTGTCTTAAAAACACTCCATTAATAGCAACTTCTGGCCTAGAAGGAGATAACAGATAAATTATGAAAGAACGTATGAGTTTTAGCAGATTGTATCATATTAATCTTAAGGCATGAACTTAAAGTTCATTATCTTAGCAGTTTAACAGATCTAAAACAAAAAGGTTTAAGCTAACAACAAAATGAAACAAGACATAATAAAGATAATTTTATTACATAAATAAAGTAATAAATACGTACAAACAAGCTCTGATACCAACTGGGAAGGAGGGAAAGAGACAGACGAGAGGTGCTGCGCAGAAGAAGAGAGAGGAGCAGAGAGAGAGAGGAGAGATGGGTGTTTTTCTGATGCTCTTCCACAGGCTGGGGGTCATCCTTTTATAAGCAAAAAAAAACATCTATGAATAGTACATGAACAGTAAAGAAACAAGCTGTAGTACCATTATTGCTACAGTAATACAGTATTCGTACAGTGCTTCAGTGCTCTATTATTGTTGCTACAGTTCTGCTACAGTGCTAGCTATAGTGCTATAGTGCTTCATTATTGCTCTTTTATTGCTGCTGCAGTTGCTGGATGCTTTGTTGATGCGCATTATTATGACCACCACCACCACTGCTAATTTTGCATATAATTGTCTTTGTAAAGAGAAGATGATTCATATTTTTGCAAAGAAGTCCTTCTTTAGTTGGATTGTATAGAGAGAGTGTCTGGAGAATAAGAATATCCTGGATGAATATCTGAGAGTAATTTCTCTGTTTGAGGACCCCATTGAAAATTCAAATTATTATTATCTCCTGCATCAATTTTAGCTAGTTTGTCCTCATTATATACTAGGATGCATCTATTACTCAGAAAGTGATAATTATGTCTTTTTTCATATACTATTAATAATTCTGATAAATTTTTTGTTTGTTCATGATCCCAGAAATAACCAAAGAACTCTTTCATAATTGGCCGTCCACGAGTTTGCTGTCTTGTGAGACACCATATTTGGTATGCTAAATGGACTAGATATTGATCTGGTTCAACAAATATAGAAATAATTTCGAATTCCAGAATCCGTTCATATTGTTCGGTAGAAGAAATGATAGTCTTGATGATTTGAGGAAATTCACTCCATTCATTATAATTATATGTGTCAATGATAATTTTGCGGACTATGCCCAATTCTATTGAGCGTTCCATATGTGGTGTAAAGGCTAACATTCTCTGTCGGCCATCCGGTAGACTGATTAACATTTTATTTTGTGAATATGACAGTGCCTTATCTTCATATACAAAGTCCAGAATTCTTGTTTGAAGATCTTCTGGTAGTAGTGTCTTTACTTTCTTCAAACATTCCTTTCGTTTTGCTCTTTTCATATGTGAAGAGTTGATATTTTTATAGCTATATATCACCTCTAATATAGGATATAGTTCTTCATATTATTGAGAATGAAAATCCTCACATTTCTAGAGTAAATATTTTGAAAAATTCTTCTTCATGCTGGACCTTCTGTATCATATTATTTAGAGAGAGCTCCATATTTGTAAATATGAGAAATAATTTCTCGGATATTATATAGGAGAGAAGTATTATGCTGTAAGCCTTCGATTAATTTCCAGAGACTATTGATAATATTATATGTCTTAGGAGACATTGGAATGACTGACTTATAATTACTGGTAGTTGCTACCAGTGTTGATATACTTTGCTGATTATATTTATCTAAGAAGTCAATATTTATTTTTCCTTCTTAGGAAGGATGTACTATATATTTTCTGAGATGCAATGTATAAAGCTAAGTTTTTGTCTTTCTATGGATTTATCATAGTCCTGTAATTATAAATTTTTTCTAGAAATAAAATCAACAAGAATTTTAGTAAAATCAAAATTGAATGAGATATCATAGCTATATTCATTTATTTATAATAATCATTCTTCGACTATTATTATGTATTTTTTATTTCTAATTGTAAGTGAAGTTTCTTCCATCTCCTGAAAACTGGAATGTTGTGGAACTTGAGAGCTCTACTCGACGATCTCGCCCCTCAAGCCCGGAAGAGGATGACTAAAGAAGACTCTGAAGATCAACCAGGGAAGTGACTGGAACTTTTGAGGGAGAAGATGAAGCTGAAGGTGTACGCAGATCGGCTGTCCCAGCCGTCACGGGCAGTCATAATCTTCTGCAAGTACGTCTTCAAACCCTAACATACCATATTTGCTCGATCAACGGATCAGTATCCCTCTACAGTGACATTTCTATGAGATTTATTTCCCTTTCATTGTTTCAGAGTGAACGGAATTGATTTTGAAGAGGTGCTAGTAAATCTGGCAAAGGGAGAGCATCGATCTCGGGAATTTAAAGGTTCCTCCTCTAATCTGATTTTATAAGTTATGCATGCCTGGTCCGGTGATCTACTTTGGAATGAGCAGTAGTCATTTACTTCGTTAAATTGAGTGAGAGAATGTTGACGAACTGATTCTCTAGCTTTAGAAACCGAGATGTTTGCACTTTTTACCATCTGTAAAGCTTGACGCTTTTTCTGATTATGTGTAATGTTCTGTTGTAGTGTATGAACATCTTTGTGATCATTTTAATTTTATATTTCTGCTATTTGTTTAAATTCAAAGGCGTGAGAATATATAATTATTGATGGACATAACGTAAAATCTCAAGCTTTAGGTCATTGGTAACCAGAGATTTAATGAATTGGGTTTTATTGAGCTTTTCTGGTAATCTGTGTTAGCCTTTTGTTTCAAAGAATGAATCAATGCATCCAGTATAATTTGCATAACACATCTATATTCATATTTCAGAGATAAATCCAATGGGACTAGTTCCAGCAATTGTTGATGGAAGGTTTAAACTGTTTGAAAGGTATTGCCTGATTTTCTTCAAGTCGTTTGTAGATCAACACTGTCATTCTCCACGATTTCATGTGTCTTGCAATAAAGATCACTGAAACTTTGAATTCTTAGGTTCTTTTTTCATTTTATTTAAATTCTATTTTCCCAAGTATTACACTGCCGATTATTTATGCTTAGCATTTTAACATGCCTCGAATCCTATCTCGTTGATATTCCTATTCAGCTGTCATTATACATTATGCTGTTGTTTTTGATGATTAGGCATGATTCCCCGTGCATGGGGTGGAGGTCTAAGGGTCGGCTCCCCCTCACAAGCCCCAAAGCAAAATTTTTATGGAGGGGAATTTTGGGAAGTTGTATATTTCAAAATACTATATAATTTCTGATTGGGTTAAGATTGAGGCAAGATTTCATCTAAATTAGGATATCTAGCTATCCTTGTTTGTAATCCTGAATCATTCATAATAGAAAATTTCTGTGTTTGTTGTTGCATGAGAACGTTTTGGGGTAGATCTTGTTAAATCTTTGTGTTTTTATGTGTGATCATCTTACTTTAATTAATTCTAACAAACTTTGCTGGGGACTCACTTGAGATTTTGAAATCATTAGTAGGACATTAATACAACACAGATATCTGACCAATAGCTAGAATAAAAGGTACTTTTGGTTTTAGTCCACTGGATTTTCATTGGATTAAGGGTTCAGTTAACTAGATATTCCATTGGATTAATCCAAAAAGTAGCCTTTGGGCTAGTTTTGGTTAGATGTTAAGGGTTGCATATCATTTTTCTCCCTATTTACCATTTCCCAAGGACATCGCCTAATTTGGGTTAACCTCATAAATCTTGGTGTTCGTGTGTTTCTCTCTATTTTGTCGTTTTACTAACTTACTATTTGGTCACTACATCTCATTAGATAATTTTTTTTTCTTTGCTCAATTGCTGAATCAAGTGCCCTTTCTTATTAATTATATCTTAACGTTTATTACTATAACTAAAATTACATCTTAATGTTTATTAGTGTATCTGGCCTTAGTATGCTAATGGGATCCTTATGACATGCTCTCATTATGACAGACTACAAGGCCTCATTTAGTTCAGAACTAAAAAATCCTCAAACTTCTTCAAAAATACTTTCATCAATATTTTATATTTACATCATATCATACACAAATTTAAATATCAAATATTTTAATAAAAAAAAATCAACTTCATTTCACA
Source organism: Apostasia shenzhenica (assembly GCA_002786265.1). Taxonomy (NCBI): domain Eukaryota; kingdom Viridiplantae; phylum Streptophyta; class Magnoliopsida; order Asparagales; family Orchidaceae; genus Apostasia; species Apostasia shenzhenica. The sequence goes on from KZ451980.1 coordinate 889,622, forward strand.
TCTATCATAATCCTCGATAATAAAATAACTTTATTTCACATCATAATATTAAAATAATTTCTTTTCTTTCTCTATCTCATAAAAATTTAAAATTTCCTTAAAACATACTCCAACCAAATGTGGCCTAAATATCGAGTTATTTCATGTTAGAAATCTCCCTTCTTTAGAATATAGCTCTGTAACTATGTGAATTTGCTATTTCTGCAGCTGTGTTGTGAGACTTATCATTTTTCTCATGTGTTCCTAATTTTTTAATATTTAGATTCTCCCATTATTATAACTTACATCATGCATGTTACTTAAGAGAGTAGTTTGCACTTTTCATATTTTTACTTATGTTATTCTCATTATCAATTTACCACCGTACCTTTCTCAAGTACATTTTTTTTCCTTTTAGTACTTGCATTTTTTGTCCTTTATGTTCCTAAATTATATTTAAAAGATAGGTAAATAGCATTTGAGTCCCTCTTATTTTCCCTTATGTGCATATAGGTCCATTGATCTTTCAAATTAAGCAGGTTTGTCCACCATTTTGATTAGATGTGCATATGAGTATTTTTGTTATATAAAATGTTACTTTTATGAAAAAAAAATTTATGATCACAATTACTTTTACAATAGGGTTGGGTGGGGATTGCCGTCAGACAATTGTCACTATTGAAAGCTATGAAAATAGTTACCTTTTTGCTATAGAAGAAATATTTGTTACCAAAAGGACTCATTTGCATTTTTTTTCAAACTGGTGGACCAATCTGCTGAATTCGAAAACTAAAAGGATTTATATGTACACAAGGGAAAACTAGAGGGACCCAAATGCTATGTACCCCTAAAAGATTGTTTTGCTTCATGGTGTAGTCTGAAAATTTAACGTGCTAATATTTTGACCTTTTATTTTTGTCTTAAAGTAGTTTCTTGTCTCCATCAAAAAAAAATGTAGCTTCCTGTCCATACATGTTTCTGCTTGTCTTTGCATGTTTCCCTAACATCACAAATTTTGTCTTCGCAGTCATGCTATTCTGAAGTACATTGCCTGTGGATTTCCAGGAATTGCTGACCACTGGTAATTTAAACTCGTTGCTTCTGTAGTTTATTATTGTTATAAGCATTCCATGATCTTTTACTTGTTAAAAAATGTATGATTCCTATTACCTGTTTATATTATTGACATACTAGTCTGGCAATATGGTTGATACTTAAAATCCTTCCGTACAAAATTTATAAAATCCTTTCCCTGAGGTTTTTGCCATGTGTTGTTTATGGAAACATTCACAAAATTATATGGAAGTTCACACTAAGTTCATGAATAAGGCTAGCCATCCTTTTTGCTGATATTTTAGTTCGAAATTTGACAGTTCTACACCCGGAGGTAACTCACTTGACATTTTAATTTATAAACAAATAAAGGATAAATGCAATTTGGATATTTGCGTCTCTCCATGGAATGGTGTATTACTTGTGTCTAGAGTATTATGAATTCTGTAAAGAGATGAATCAAGCTTCTTAGGTCTGCGGCAACAGCATTTGGCAAAGTGCGCCTTATTTAATTACACTTCTGATATTTACAAATGTATGAACTAGGGCTTCGCCTTATTATGTGTGACACCACCAACTGATCAATTATGCATCTGTTATTCATAAGAAACTCTGAATGGAAGGAGAAGCTACAAGTATGCTGTTGAATAACATATAAACAGAAAGCTACTCACTTCCTACAAAATTTGACCAATGTGTGGTAGGTTGCTCATTGAAGCAAGACTGGATGGAAAGAGATAATCTATTCTTATTTAGTAATAATCGTCTCTTTAAAATGATCTAAACAATTGAAAAATGCTAGGTTGGAGCTATCAATTTTCATACCTAGACATTTTAAGTCATGAGTATGAGAAACTTTTTTATTTTCCTTGTTATACAACCATCACCTTCGTAATTGACTCTTATTTCTTTCTGCTTATCATCAAGGTACCCAGCTGATCTTTTCAGTAGAGCTAAAATTAATTCCATTTTGGACTGGCATCATTCAAACCTACGTCGTGGTTCAAGTAATGCATGATGAATCTCTCATACCAACTATCTTTTGAGTAAATTTATTATGTGCTTCCAAGTTTTATTAGCATCACTTAATAGTCCCTTAAAATTTTCAGTTCAAGTTTAGAGACTAGGATAAATCTTCAGTTGCCATGTCTAGATATGTTCTAACTTGATTTCGTAAGCAACCCTAAAGGCTTTACTGCTCTAGTTTAATCACAGATATTGCAGATTCACAAATTTATGGTAAACCAAGTAAAACTTAGCATATATTTCATCGAACAAATACAGTACAAAGTTTGTTTGCTCTTGATCTAAGGTGTTTTGGAGCTAAAATATTAAGGATAATCTCTTGGTACATCTCATTGCATGTGGGTATTCTTCTAGAACTTTCAAAACTACTGGAATATGCGTTTACTATAGGCTTCATAGATGAAAGTTGAAGGAAGGGTTTATTCTTTTGTTTGTTATTTCTCCATCCTATTGATATACTTGCTGCCTTTATATTGATAATTCTGAGTGTAAATGACCTATCCTTATGCAATAAAACTTGTGTACATGAGCTATTCCCATGGACCAAAAATTCCCTACTCATGTTCTTCAGTAATCTGCCATTTGCAGAGGCTTTTTTTTTTTGCAGTAAAAATGGTTTATTTATTCAGTTTATCAACATACTAAATATTCTCTGTATTTTTGACATACACTTTGTTCAGGAAGCCTACACAACTGCATGCTACTTGTTTATATGCATACGATAGTCTACAACTCAGATCCTTTCTCTTTTTCTTCTGGCTATATTTATCTTGGTGAATTTGTGCACTTAAACCTTTTTTGGTGTTTCACCATGCAAAGCAGCTACCTTTGTTCAGAACACTGTACTGGCACCTCAATTTGGTCGTCCATTGAATCCTCAATCTGCAAGTGAAGCTGAGAAACTTCTGTCGTCGTCTCTCTCAGACATCGAATCCATTTGGCTTAAAGGAAATGCCAAGTTCTTACTTGGAAATCCCCAGCCATCTATTGCTGATCTTATCCTTGTTTGCGAAATTATGCAGTTTGAGGTAAAAATCTTGGTATAATTTTATCCGGACTATCATGTTAAACATCTTATCGCCATGATAAATATGAGTATTTATCTTTTGGGTTCATCTGTCTTATTATTGATAGGGTCGCGGCTATGGATGCGACCTGCCAATCTGACCTTGTTTACTAGGTGTGGATAGATTGTATACAACTATAGGTTATAATCGAGTTAACCAAAGCTGTCCCACATAAATGGAGCTCAGGTTTGAGTAGACAGGTTGACTCAAAGATGACTCAGTTAAACTCGATTGTGATTTTCCTCACCTTAAATTAACTTTGAAAATGCATAGGGAGTGCTCGGCCAAATGGCACTATGATGTTTCATGTTTGAAAAGGCACATTTTTTTAAGAAGATAGGAGAGAGGTTGGTAGCTGGGTGCAATTATAGGTTGATTGGTTGTATTTTTGGTAACTGTAGTAAGACCAGCGATGATATATGGTGCTGAATGCTGGCCTGCAAAGAATAAACATACAAATAAAATAAATGTTGCAGAAATGAGAATGTTAAGATGGATGTATGGATATACACGAAAGGATAGAATGAGAAATGAGTATATCCGAAAGAAAGTTGGTGTTGCACCAATTGAGGATAAATTTAGAGAAAGTCGGCTTCGATGGTTTGGACATCTAAATTGTAGGCCAATTGAAGCTCCAGTTAGAAAAATTGAATTATTGATTTTGACCATGTACAAAAAGGAAGAGGGAGACCAAAGAAGACATGGTAAGAAACTATAAGGAGTGATCTTAGTTACTTAAACTTAGATAAGAATTTGGTAACTGATAGAACGCAATGGAAACAAAGGATTCATGTAGCCGACCCCACCTAGTGGGATTAAGGTTTGGTTGTTGTTGTTGTTGTTGTTGTTGGTTGTGTTGGTTTATCTGACACAAAAGAGTCCGGTCCTGCGGTTCAACCCATTTATTAAACAGATTCGGTTTAGCTTTCTTATTAATTTATTAGCTCGAATTGTGATGTCTCAAACCTAACGTGTCGGCCTGAATTGCTGCCTTTAACCGATAACGCCATACTCTAATACCAGGCTGTGTAATGTGAAGCCGCCCTCATAGCAGTCATAAACGCAATCATTTTTCTTTTGCTCCGAGCTTTTCTTACTACTGCAATTTTAACCTTGGTTGTCGATCCTGCATCAGCTTTTGTCAGAAAAAGATCGGGAGAGAATACTCGAACCTCATCCGAAGATTTTGCAGTGGGTTGAAAATGTGAAGCATGCAACTAATCCTCATTTTGAGGAAGTCCACCTTCTGCTTTACAGAGCCAAGGAGAGGTTTCACAGCATTCAGGGTAAAGTTTCTCAATCTTCATCAAAGCTCTAATAATCTGAGCCCCAGTTTGATCTCAAGAAAACTCCATGTTAATTAATTATTAACCTAATGTTGCTTCTAACTTTATACTGTTTTGTTATATGTAGCTATTTTGAGATATTCTATCCCCCTTTCTTTTCTGAAAATGTGGCCGAAGCGTCTATTAAAATCAAAAGGTACAAAAAGTACAACTTAAGTCGCATCCTCATTGAGGATGTTGCAAAAATTTTCTAGTGTAGCTGGTGAGCTAAGTAGTTAGTAGCATTATTGATGTTCTTACGAACATGCGTAGGTTTACAAAATTGAAAATAAAAAACGAAGGGGGAATCTAATGTTCCAAGGTAATTGACAATTGGCGCCCATTGGGTACTACAATTTTAGGAGCTTTTGGTATAGTTTAAAGTCCGCCTCATCTAGACTCACTATAGAGGTGGCAATGACTGTCGGACCGTTGGTGAAGGAGACGGTTGGCCATGCGCGTTGTAGTCAAATTTATCGAATATAATCTTGCAAAAAAAGGTTAGAGGTAATGTAGTTCTTTTGTAGCTTCATCCTCACTTCATATGTTATCCCAGTTGTTTATTATTATTATTATTATTATTATTATTATTATTATTATTATTACATGCATATTAATATAAATGGCTTATTTATGATCTGTTGATTTTTCATTAGTAAATTTAGTGGAATGATTCATTTATGGCTTTTTTTAGTCATGATAATTATGTATGGGCTTTTTGTAAAATATGAAATAAGATTAGTTTGTAGTATTAAATTTTGCAAAAGATTTAAAATAATTTTTTTTGGAATTTAAAAATAGATTGTGGTTTAAAAAAAGGAATTTTTTGTGTAGCAGACCAACTCAATGGAAGGTTTTCACACTTCATGTATATCATCAGCATTATTTTTTTGATACTTAATATCAAATTGAGTTTGAGTCGAGTTTGATTCATTTTGAGCATGTGTTTTTTTTTTAATTTTCTTTTTATAGCTATTAATGTGAACTTTTATCCTATCTATGGGTATAATCTCTTTTTTTTTTAAATTTTTTTTACAATTTTATTTCAAAGTTGTGGTGGTATAATTTCTTTAAGTATTCGAGTAAATTTCTCTCGCTTTTTATTGAAAAAAAATTTTTCACATCACTTTTTTAATGGCACATAGTTTTAGATTTGAACTAAAATTTAAAATATACGCAGGAAACTTAAAAGGGGAATTTACATACAGAACACTGAATTCATCACAAATTACGCATTTTACTATTTTTTAGTAAATATTATACATATCACACTCTACTTATGGGTTTTACATTTCTATTGTAACAATAGAAATGTAAAAAGAGTGATATGTGTAATATTTACTAAAAGATGGTGAAATGTGTAATTTGTGATGAATTCAGTGTTCTGTATGTAAATTCCCCAACTTAAAATTGCAAAATATATTTTTTGTGGCTTCCAGATATGTGGGATAATTATTTTATTGTTAGACCTTTAAATTTACGTACGCAATTTGACATTCATCTACTGTTTAGCGTGAGGATTAAAATCAAATCAAAATAGTACTAATTTAAAAAATAATAAAAATAATAATAAATAATTTTTATTTATTTTATATAAAATTTAATATAAAAAAATATAAAATTAATATTGTTATTAAAAATTATTGAGTATGTAAAGTAAAATAATATTTGTTTATATTAAAATTTGTGTAAAATAATTAAAAAATTTATTAATTTTTATTATTATTTTTTTAAAATTAATATTATTTTGTTTCTTGCATTAAATATGACCTTATAAATGTAAAATTTACAAATTTTCAAATTGTAAGAAATTTCTCTTAAACGTCTAAAATACTTTATGATTTTTTTTATAAAAAAAAAACATTAGCTGTTTCTGTGATCATCATCATCATTTTTTATTTTGATCCTTTTTTTTTCGAAGATATCAAAATTATTTTATTATGGCTTAAAATAAAAATGAATTTTAAATAATATAATGTTGTAAACAATTTATCTTAATTATTATTAAATGATGATTGCTTGGTTAATATTATATATTTTACAAGCATTACAATATGAATTTTATGCCTCAGTTCACATTTTGCTTGAATTAATAATTGCTGGCCTCTAATCAGGGGCATTATATTAAACAAAAAAAAATTACTAATAGATTCCTACGATTTACTAATAATAATTATATTTTATTTTATATTTTAGGCCTTTATTATTTTTTGAAATCCTTAATTTGAGTTTCTATCTATATATCTTTATTAAAGATGGTCATGATGAACAAATTGGATTTTCATTTTTGGCCTGTTGATAAATTATATATCTCAATTTTATCACTGTCTCTCTCCTCTATCTCTCTCTCCTACAGCTAACTCTATTTTATTATTTTTGAATTAACAAATAATCTTTTCATTTTTGCCCTGACAAATTAAAACAAATAGACTTTTCATTTTTGCTCTGACAAATTAAAGATGATCCTGATGGTGAACAATAAATTGAATTTTCATTTTTGCTAAATTAAATATCTCAATTTTATCACTATCTCTCAATTTACAGTATCTGTCTAGCTTAATAAAAAAAAAAAGATATCAACAAAATACAACATACATGGATTAATATGTGTCAAGAATAAAAATACATAGTATATATTAAACATAATTAATAATATCTTTTATTTATTTAAAATTAGGTTTTCATTTTTGCCCTGCTGATAAATTAAATATCTCAATTTTATCACTATCTCTCAATTTTATTTTTTCGAAGATAATCTTTTGCCTTTATCTGCTTCCTCTCTTATGTCATTTTCATACTTTACAGTATCTGTCCGGGTTAACAAAAAAAATAGATGTCAACAAAATACAATACGTATGGATTAATATGTGTCAAGAATAAAAATACATAGTATATATTAAACATAATTAATAATATTTGTTATTTATTTAAAATTAGGTAATTCATTTAACAAAGACAGATGTCAAAAAAATAAGACATATATGAATTAATAGCTATCCAAAATACAAAATATCTATATTAAGAATATATTTAATTTTATACAATACACTCAAAGAAGAACAATTAAATTTCTGAAAAATATTAAGGAAAAAAAAGCAGAAAAAGAATAGTAAGTCTATTAGACAGCTCTTAATTTCCTAGAATATTATATCAATGGCAACTTTCCATCTAGATTATGTTAATACTAGGATTATTAGTAAAACAAATCTAGCTTGGTTCCACAATAACTTACAAGAAAATAGTTATGAGATAAATGCAAAAAAAAAAATCATACAAAAAATTAATTCAAATAAAATAATATTACCAATAAAAAGATTTCAATATACAGGTAGGAAAATATGTTAGCATATACCCTTAATTTTCTTTTTCGTTTTTTTTTTATGATAGGTCTTTATTTGATAAAAATAATTGCTATATATATTTTTCCTAAAAATAATTATTTTACGTACCAATGATACCAAACAAAGAGTTGGGGAGACCAACCATCTCTTAAATCATGGTATGACCTCCAAAAAAAAATGGCATGACATGTTGAGATTTCTTCATACATAATTGAAATGGGAGACAACATTAATTTGAGTAAGTAAATAAACTGTTTAAAAGAAAAAGCTACTAAATATAATATAATTATTTCACATTTCCTATAAGTCATGAACCATATAAGTTTCGAATACATGAACAAAATTATTATCAAATTGGATCTTTAATTTCAGAATATGGAATGCAATCAAAATATGTTCAATTATATATTTATGAAACTGAACATGAAATAGAAAATCGCATGAAGTTAATAGAAGGAAAAAAACATAAATAATGATAAGAAAAAAGAATATGTTATGTTTATTATAAAAAAAATTAAAACTATGCTTGATAAAAATAATATATGCTAAACAATTTTATGCAGTAAGTAATTGGTATAAATATATATTTATGATACTGAACATCAAATAGAAAATCACATGAAGTTAATAGAAGGAAAAAACATAAATAATGATAAGGAAAAAAATATGTTATGTTTATTATAAAAGAAATTAAATCTATGCTTTATAAAAACAATATATATGCAAAACAATTTCGTGCAGTATGTAATTGGTATAAATCATATAACAATATTGAACTTAAACTTAACATTATAGAGACTCGATCAATAAACGACAAACAATATACACAACCATCAGAAAGCGAAGTTGCTGCTCTTGTGATGGGAGATCCCTTGCAAAATATAAATGAATGTGATGTTATTGTATATAACAATCAAAAAGAATTTAAATGAATTAACGAAACACATCCTACATATATGCCACTATAATCCTTACAAGTAAATACGTGCACGAGATAATGCATTAATAAGTGTTTTAACCTTCATAAACATTTGCTAAGGAAATTCTACATGATATATCTTTATCGTATTATACTCATACTTATTTCTTTTACAGTTTTCTATACCTTCATAATAATCTGCAAGAAAATAACTCACATAAATATTATTTAATAATAATACATTGTTGATCCTTGCAGGAAGAAAAAATAAAAAGCATATTAAGAAAAGGCAAAAGGTACACAAAAAACAGTAAGTCTATTACTTGATCTTACAACTACCTATTTTGTTGACTAGGAACTTCATTTACTTTATACAATAAATATAACATAAATATATATTATAGAAGATATATAGATGGATAAAAAAAAGAAAAAAAAAGTATTATCAGAAAAACAATGCAAAAAAGAAAAATACAAGATCATATAAGATATCAAGAAAAACAAAAACATAAAACTATAACAACAAAGAAATGTTATTTAAATAATAATATAAAGACTCTAAATAATCAAAGTTTTTATGCTTCTACTTAAAAAATAATAATTTTCTTACATGGCCCACCTACAATAACCTGTCCAAAATGCAAAACTATTACTTAGTTAGAGAAAAGTGTCAAACCAACTAAAAAAAAAATTTTATTTCGGTTTCTACTGTAAAAATAGTAAAGTTTCTTTGCCTTTATTACACAATACACTTGAACCTTTAAATTCTCTTCTAGATCCAAAAAATTCAAATCTCATTGCTAAATTATTTCAAAAAAATATCCAAATATTCAACTCAATGTTTGCATTTTCTTCTCTTGGTACAAAAATAGACTATGAAATATTACATGGTCATGGACCATATAATTTTCGTATACATGGACAAAATTATCATCAAATTGGATCTTTAATTCCAGAAAGTGAGATGCCACCAAAATATGCTCAATTATATATTTATGACACTGAACATGAAATAGAAAATCGCATCAAGTTAATAGAAGAAAAAAATATAGATAATGATATAGAAAAAGAATATGTTATGTTCGTTATAAAAGAAATTAAATCTATGCTTGATAAAAATAATATATATGCAAAAAAATTTCGTGCAGTACGTAATTGGTATAAATCAGATAACAACATTGAACTTAAACTTAATACTATAGAGACGTGATCAATAAATGACAAACAATATACAGAACCATCAAAAAGTGAAGTTGTTGCTCTTATGATAGGAGATCCCTTGCAAAATATAAATAAACGTGATATTATTATATATAACAATCAAAAAGGATTCAAACGAATTAGCGAAACACATCCTGCATATATGTCACTTCAATATTCATTATTATTTCCGTATGGAGAAGATGAATGACATATATATTTAAATAAAAATATATCTAATATTAGGTACAAAAAAATTATAATAAAAGATTTTTATGCATTTAGACTTCAACAACGTCATGAAGAAGGTACTACACTCTTAAGGAAAATTATTACTTGTTTAGAATTTAAAATAGGTACTTAAAAGCAAAGTAGGGTAAAAAAATAAATTAAAATGTAATTATTGATAAATATTAGGGACCTATTAGTAATATGCCCTATTGAAAATCCCTCAGTTGCTCCTCATCTTCTATGCTCATAGTTCATGCTTCTATGGACCTCAATTCTGAAGTCGCTGAAATTTTCTTCCTCGCTCGCAAATCTCAGTCTTTTTGAAGCCCAATCACTCCGATCGTTGCGAATCGAAGCTGAAAATCACAATCGCAGCCACGTTCATTCGTTGCTCGTGAAGAAGATCAAGCACTCGGCAAAAAATGGATCCTTTGAAGAAACCCTCCATCTCCACCGTCTTCTCCGTGCTTCCACCGCCGATTCGAACCGCTTACCGTTCGTTCACGTTCTCAAGGCGTGCGGAGGCCTCTCGGCGCTTCACGAAGGCCTTTCCATCCATGCTCTCATCATTAAAGCCGGTCTTCATGGGCAGCTCTCCTTCGCGAACTCTTTGATCGAGTTGTACGCCGATTTGGCTCATCTGGAGGGCGCTCGACAGGTGTTTGATGATATGCCTCAAAGAAATATCGTGTCTTGGAACTTGATGATGGCAGCCTATGCCGCTTGCGGCCAGCCTTTATCATCCCTGATCTTCTATGCATTGATGAACAACAAAGGAATCGATTTGGATGCGGTTGGGTTGAAGATTATTCTTCCCATCTGCGGGGAAGTTGAAGCGTTGGAACTGGGAAAATCCATCCATGCAAGGTTACTGCATTCTGGCCTCTCTGGAATTAGAGACCTTGCAACTTCAACTTTGGTGTTCTATGAAAAATGTGGAGATTTAGGAGCTGCTCGAAAGGTGTTTGGTGAAATGCCAAACAGGGACGTAGTAAGCTGGAACGCCATGATCACAGCTTATTCCCACGCGAGGAAATTTAAGCCAGCTCTTGAGCTTTTTGCCCAGATGCTTGCTCAGGGTATCAAGCCCAGCATCCCGAGCTTGCTGCTAGCTCTCCAAGCCTGTACTAATCTATCAGGTCTTCAGCTGGGAAAGGTTTTCCATGGCCTTATCATAAGAATTGGATTCTATGCAGATATCTCCATTAATGGGCTTCTTGTAGATATGTATTCAAAGTGCGGGGAACTTAGGTCAGCTTGCGGAGTTTTCATGGAGATAACCAGAGGAAACGTAAGTTCATGGAGTTGTATGATCAATGGCCTTGGGATTCATGGCCACTTGAAGGAATCACTAATGTTGTTCTTTGCCATGTTGAAGAAAGGTATCGAAGCTGATGATATCTGCTTCCTTTTGCTCATTTCCTCTTGTAGCCATTTGGGGATGGTAAAAGAAGGATTGAAGGTTTTATACTACATGACATTGCAGTTTCAAATTGAACCCAAAGAAGAGCATTGGGCAAGCGTTGTTGATCTGATTGGGAGAGCCGGTTGGATTGATGAAGCTGTGAGATTGTTGAATGAGATGACATTGAACCCAAATAGCAGCTTGTTAGGGTCTTTCCTTGGAGCTTGCAAGATCCATGGGAAGGAGGATGTGGGGAAGATGATTGGGGATTGGTTGATTCAAGGAAGATGTAATATCCCTGGTTTTTACAAGCTTTTGGTGAGCATTAATGCAGGTAATGATGAATGGGATGAAGTAATCAAGTTAAGGGAAGTGATTGAGGAGAGAAGGCTGAAGGGAAATTCTGGAGCTAGTTTGATAGAGGTACGCAGATCATGGTGAGTTTGGTTAATATTGAATTGAGCTAATAGTTTGTTCGGTTATTCCTCAATATGAATCTTTGATAAATTCATGTCAAATTCGAGTTGGATCGAATTGAGTCAATCCAATTGGCTTGCTTTATATTTATGTTACACGTTTTGGCTTCAAATGACATTTGTTAAGATTAAAACGGCTATCATGTTATAGGCAAGGCAAAATGTTAGCTGCACGCATTCGGGAAATTTTGTGAAATATTTTTATTAGTTGAGAGAAACATAGTGCTGAATGCTGGCCTGTAAAAAGCTAACAATAACAACAACAACCAAGCCTTAATCCAAGTAGGTGGGGTCGGCTATATAAATCCTTTGTTTCCATTGCGCTCTATTAATTATCAAATTCTTATCTAAGTTTAAGTAACTAAGATTACTCCTTATAGTTTCTTGTCATGTCTTCGTTGGTCTCCCTCTTCCTCTTTGTACATGGGCAAAATTTAATAACTCAATTTTTCTAACTGGAGCTTCAATCGGTTTACGATTTATATGTCCAAACCATCTAGTCGATTTTCTGTAAGTTTATCCTCAATTGGTGCAACACCAATTTTCTTTCGGATATACTCATTTCTCATTCAATCCTTTCGTGTATATCCACACATTCACCTTAGCATCTTCATTTCTCCAATATTTATTTTATTTGTATGTTTCTTCTTTGCAGGCCAGCATTCAGCACCATATATCATCGCTAGTCTTACTACAGTTTTATAAAATTTATCTTTAATTCTGGATGATATTTTTCTATCGCACAACACACCATAAGTATTTCTCTATTTTACTCATCTTGCTTGAATTCTGCTAATAAATATTACAGAAATGATGATGCTAAAGTGGATGTGTGGATATACACGAAAGAATAGAATGAAAAATAGTATATTCGAAAAAAAGTTGGTGTTGCACCAATTGAGAATAAACATAGAGAAAGTGGGCTTGGATAGTTTGGACATATAAATCGTAGACCGATTGAAGCTTCAGTTAGAAAAATAGAGTTATTTGATCTTACCCATGTTTAAATAGGAAAATGGAGATCAAAGGCATGCATGACAAGAAACTATAAGCAGTGATCTTAGTTACTTAAATTTAGATAAAAATTTGTTAATTGATAGAGCGCAATGAAAATAAAAGATTCATGTAGCCGACCCCACCTAGTGGGATCAAGACCTGGTGGTTGTTGTTGTTAGTTGAGAGAAACATGGGCATTTCATGACTTAAAACATAATTTGAATATGTTCATGTTTTAGTTTTGAAAAATTTTCAATCAACTGTACTCATAAAAGTTGTATGAATTGGTGGATATCGATGTGGGTTGCTGTGAACCTAAAAAGGCAGAGTTAGATTGTCGGCATCATTTGAGATTTGTGGAGAATGTGATATAAAATTAATTTTTAATATTTTAATTTATGTATTATGTAAAACAGATATAAACTATAGTGGAAGCATTTTTTTAAGAGAATTCATGTTTGTGTTTTCATGAGATTATCATGTAGGTTTTTTCGTACATTATTCTTATCCTCTATTATGACACAGAGGCAAACCTGCTAGTAATATTATAGTTGACTTGTTTGGTTGGATGATAAATTTGGATAAGAAAAAAGAAAATATTTTATTTTGTAAAGTTGATGAGAAAGAAATTTATTTTAAGATTGAAATTTGTGTTGGATGTGAAATAAAGTTGATTTTTAATATTGGAATTTGTATTGAATGTGAAATAAAGTTGATTTTTAAAGTTGGAATTTGTGTTGGATGTAAAATAAAGTTATTAAAATTTATAATAAATAAAAAATATTATTATTATATTTTTTCCCAATTCTCGGCATTTGCCAAACAAGGCCGGTTAGGCCGTTGTTAATCCTGCTTTAGCTTTTTTTCTTTCTTTCAAATTCATTTAGGTGAACCATATCGAATTATATATATAAATAATATGGATAGAAAAGAAAGGAAAAAAAAATAAAAATTACAGTAATAGAAATTGCAGAATGTAAAGTGTAGTAAGTAAAATTACAAAAAAATAAATTGTAATAAGTAGATTATAAAAAATATATTTAAGTGCAGAAAAATAAATTTAGCAATTAATTAACTTAATTATATTGGAATGGATAAATCAGTAAATTTTAATTTATTTGATGTACTAACTCTCTCCGTTCCACTGATATAGTTAAGTTAAAATATAAATTTTATCTTATGGATAATTTAATTATGGTGGAATGGATAAATTAGAGTATTTCTAATTGCAAGGTTTTTTGTCAGGCAAATCAAATTCACTTAATGAATTAACTCGATTTCGTTCTACTGTAATAATTAAGTTATATTGAATTTTGGTCAAGTTAATTAAGTTTGGGTTGTGAGTAGATCCAAAGTTTAATTAATTGACCTACCAAGTTCAGTTTTCTCATAAAATTTGGACAATTTAAACTATTAATTATTTTAAATTTGGTCAATTTATATGTCTAAAATATGATTATTAAAATTTTATTTTGAGGCTTTAAAAATTATTTTAAAAACAAAATCTCTATCCAGTACACCTGCTTTTAAATGACATAAAAAAGCCTATTAAAATAAAGGAAACGATGCAAAAATAAAACATGACACATGATGCGTAGTAGTTCAGTTATTCTCTTATCTAATTTACTGTCATTTTTCTTCGGGTTCAACTATTCCAAGCTTGTTATAGCCAAGCTTATGCTCTTGTCAAGAAAGAAATTTATGCCTTCTCGGTTCAAAGGCACAAAAAATAGAAAAAAAATAGTTTAATATTTGAAAGGGTATAAAATGTGAAATAATTTTAATTTTAATATTTGTTTTTACGTTAAATATAAAATAAAATTAATTTTTATAGTTAAAATTTTTATTAGGTAAAAACAAAAGTTCAGATCAAATAAGCCCTAATATATGTTGTTCTATACATGACTAATAACCTTTTATTTGAGGTTTGCTGATATCCAAAGAATTGAAAACTGACCTAAAATCGAATCGAATCAATGAATTTGTGTCGAGTATAAATTTATTTGGGTTAGTTTTGGGTTTTAAAATATGTAGAACCGATTATATGGTTTGGTTCTTGAGTCTATGTATAAATCTAACAAAATTGAATCAACTCGGTTTATATAAATAGTAATATACAAAATTCTAAAATAATTTCTTGCAATCAATCTTATTTAATTTCTTTATAATTTAATTTTGAAAAGAATAACTATAAAATCTCATTTTGAGATATTAAAATAACTATTATATCTTAATATTAAAAATTTATTTTTTAAAATTTGTGATTAATTTTTTAGTTATTCATATGTTATAATACCCAAATTTAGATTGAATTTTTTTTATTATCTTTAGCTCTATCATACACGTTCTCTTACTAAAAATTAAATTGAAATATTTTTATTATAATATTTATTAGGAGATTTATATATCACATTAAAAAATATTTATTAGGCCAAACCTAATTAGAACCTGACCAAACCCAATAGTTTGGGTCTAGAATAAATATCTTTTTTATTTGCTATTATCTTTTTTTTGTTGTGAGTCAACAATAATTTCGAGTGACTCCTTACTCGAATCGACTCAAGATTCTTTTATGTCACAAATATGAATCGATACTCAATTTGAAATTTAGATTTTAGTACAAATAAAAAATCTAGTAATTTTGGAGCGACCTCAGTTGAAGCGATCTTAAATTTTGAGCAACATTGACATGATTTTTGGCTATACATGTAGAAGAATGTGTTAAAAATTTGAACAGGTTTTATTGCAATTTTGTTTTTTCTCTTGCAGCTTTCATATTAAAAAATAAAAATATATGAAATAAAATGAAATTTTCATATTAAAAAAATGAGAATATATGAAATAAAATGAAATTAACATTTGCTTGCAGGTGAGATTGTGGGGGGTATTTGCAAATTGATTTTTAACTTTTTAAATTTTTAAACTTAGGTCTCTGGGGGTTAAATAAAAAGTTTTACTATTTTATATTTTTATATCAACTAAATTTTCTTTTTCTATCCTTTAGGTAATCACTTTCTTCCTCTCTCTCCGCTCCCTCTCTGTCCGTCTCTTCCCAACTCTCTTTCTCCTTTTTATTCATCGCCTTCCCTTTTGGTCACACCAGAAGGCGGCATCAAGGAGGGTCCGTGCATTTTTATTTGATTGCTTGAGGGGCATTTTTATCTCAAAAATTATATTTTTTATTTTTCTGTTAAGATTAATTATTTTCGTTCGAAAGGACTAGACAAAAAGATGAGAATCATGCGTAAGGATCCAATAGGAATGACTTAGGGGCTTAAGTTGGAAAACATAAAAAAATTAGGGATACTAATTTGCAAATAGTTCTCTACTTTAGGGACTTGAATGCAATTTATCCCTTTTCCCCTAAAATTATTCATTATTATAGCTCTTAGAAGGAATATGCTCCTTTTACTTATTTAACATCTACATCTACGTATAATTTACATATATCTTTTGAGAGAATTACATACATATCCCTTAAATCATTCTGAATTACATATTAAATTCCTTATTTTTTAATTTTACAACTTAACCCTCTAAATCATCCAAAAATAACATATTTAGGTCTTTCTTAAGATTTTTAAAGTATATTTTTTGCTGATTTATAATTATTTGGATGTTTATTACCAATAATATATATATACAAATATTATAAATATATTTACAAATATATGTATTCTACTAGTTTTCATTTTTGGATGATTTAGGGAATTAAGTTGTAAAATTAAAAAATAAAAGATTTAATATGTAATTCAAGATGATTTAAGGGACATGTATGTAAATGCCCCATATCTTTTTATATTTTAAATGAATAATTAGAAATTGCATCTTTTTATATCGATAAATTAGATTTTCCACTTAATAAATAAGATAAAAAGTTAGATTTTTCTTAATTTAATAAAAAGATGTAGTTTATAATTATACACTTCCCTGTTTGGCGCGATGACCAAAACAGGATTAAAATAGTACTAGTTTAAAAAATAATAATAATAATAAATAAATTATTTTAATTATTCTACACAAATTTTAATAAAAAAAATATTTTACTTCACGTACTCAATAATTTTTAAATAAAAATATAAATTTATTTCACATCTTAGATCAAAATACTTGATTTAAATATTTTGGTCTATAATGTGAAATAAAGTTAATATTTTTATTTTAAATTATTGAGTATGTAAAGTAAAATAATATTTTTTTATATTTAAAATTTGTGTAGAATGATTTAAAAAATTTTATTATTATTATTATTATTATTATTATTATTTTAAATTAGTATCATTTTGGTCCCCACGCCAAGCAGGGCCTTAAAATATAGTAACATGTATATGTAAATATCTAATCTTGGGGGCAAAAGTAATAAAATAATTTCTTTAGAGGTGTCAAATGTAATTTTTCCATCATATTATTGATAAAATCAAGTTTTTAAAACTAGATTGGAGATTAAACAGGTCAATTGATAGGTTTATAGACTAATCATTTCAACCAGAATGATTTAATAATTACATCATAAGTATTTTTTAATTTTATAAATATTATAAATAAATTTTTAAATTATTCAAATTATTATAAAAATAAAATAATGAAGAAATTTTTTTAAAAAATACTAATGGGTTGTTACCGATCCGATTTCGAGCCGAGCCAATACTGGCTCGAAATCAAATTGATTACATTTCGATCGACTCGAGCTCGATTGGGTTTGACTTCGAGCCAGCTCGAGTCGATTCCAATCAACTTCGAGGAGATTTAGATTCATTTTCGAGACGGCTCGAAAATGAATAAAATTTTAATTTTTTTTGAGCCAATCTCAAGCTTGAAAATGAATTGAAATCTCAAATTTTTTTTGAGCCGATCTCAATCTCAAGCTCGAAAATATATTATATACATATTATATATATATATATGTATTATGATATAAAATGTATTTTAATTCGAGCTGATTTCGAGTTGGATTGAACCGAGCCTACCTCGGCTCAAGATCGGCTCGAAATTATTACCGAGATAAACTTTTGGCTCGTTAGTTGGCTCATTTTGATCGATTCAATTTCAATTCGATCTAAAATTGATTCAATTTTTGATCTTTTTTCGATCTTCGATCCATATTAACACCCTTACCTTCAGTCAATATTTAATATGCCATCGACTAAATTGAAAAAATATAATTAAATTTACTCGCAATTCATACAAAACCAAAATAATTAAGTTGAGATAGTATATATAAAAATCAAATAAGTTGATCTGTTATTTTAGTTTTATGAATAAATCAAATCAGTATTGCAACCGGTTGACTATTCGATTGGCAAAAAAAAAATATGAAAAGTTCAAAGGGTTTATTCCTTAATTAATAATTAGGATAAATTACACTTTGATCTTAAATTTAAAATATACTTACCCTTAGGTTCATATTTTTACAGATTTTTAACATCTAGGTTCTTAATTTTTAAAATTTTAATCTATGTATTTTTTTTTGAATTTTTTATTATTAAAATTTTTAAAATTATAATTATAATTTCCTTTCTCTTGACACAAGGAGAGTGATGAGGGGATATAATTAAAATTTAAAAAAAATAATAAATAATTTAAAAAAACTAAAATTTAAAAATTTAAAAAATTGTTAGCTAAGATATAATTATACTTTAATAAATAATATATATATGACATGATCAACCAACTCTTTTTGTTCCTTCTCCAAGCTTTCCATTTGGAGGCCACCCAATTATTTCCATGTTTGATCAAACTTTGCAATTAATAAAAAATTATTTTGACCCAATCATGTAAGGCAAGCAAATTTATTTGTAACTCGAATCTTGATTAATCGTATTTTCACAGATTCATGACTCGGTCCAGCTTCAATTTGAAAACATGTTTGAAAAAAGCTGAAAATCGATCTCTATGCATAGATTCGTTCGTATTTAGAGTTGCATCACAATATTTACGACTGTCAATGGTTCACCCTGACTTGGATTTGATCAAATACCAGCTGTTTGGGTTATGGTCAACTTAGATTCTCTCAAATCGAAAATCGGGTTGAATTTGAACTTGGGTTTATTTTAGTTTAACTCGTTTATAGTAAATGCCAATGCATTAAATAATTTTGTCGAAGAGCGTAGGAGATCATGCATTGAAAATATATATACCCATGCTATACGCTCTGACAAATCAAACTGGCAGTATATACTTCGTATGAATCCTTTCACCAATCAAAGAAATACTCATCGTTCACATCTGCGCTTAAGAGATTTATTAGTCATATCATGCTGCTTTACAGATTAGAAACAGGATTACATACTGAAGCAGATCGAGTTTTAAACAAATCAAGTCATTAGTGATCCAAATTTGATTCATTTATAAGTATATGGGGGCAGATTGGTAAATAGGGTAGGTTGATTGGTCAAACATCAAGATCCGTTTTGTGGTTTAGTGAGATCAAAACTTGAATCAAGTCAAATTATGATCCAACTCCATGACAAGACTATGACAATAGACGATAGACTAAAATATTTAGCAGATATATCATTTAAATTATAAAGCAAGACGCAGTTTCAAGGCACAAAAACGAGAGAATAATAATGCTAGAGAGTGGGCATTTTTTAACTAACATTATTTTAAATCTTACTTGGTCTTTTAAAGCAGAATCAAATGGAAGCTGTTAACACTTGGATTCAACGTTAAATTTCAGCTGTACATGTGACATCTGAAGGCTCACTTTACTTATCATCATGCACGATATTCAACTGATCGACCTTTGCAAATCTCTAACCTCGCACATTGTGGATGGCATCCGCACCTACAGCAACATCGGCGACGGGCGCTTAAGCTATATCCTCACAAACCGCTTGAACGATGCTTAAACAACACCATACTTCAACTATCAGCATCCACCGTAATATCGAGCACGAGGCTTAACCATCAGCATCCTCTATAACATTGGATATGATGCTTTCTGGCTCCAGTTGTCGCTATCAAAACGACAAGCCAGCATAGCTTCTTCCCAATAAAGGTTCCCACGGGTCGCGGAGATAAAAAAGCCCTATACTCCGGCCACTACGGATTCCTATTAGTCGCGAAGACCAAAAGGCCACCTGCTCCACCCACTACAGCAGGTTTTCTGGAGGCCGACACTAGTGGGACCGTCGGTATGAACTCAGTAGACAAATATTCACCATACCATTCCGGAGAATTCGCTGAACTCTACTACAACCTGCTTATAAATACCTCCGGGCGAGTCGTTAAAAAAGACCGAACAAGGAAGAGAGTGGACAGCTAGAAGTGAGATCCCCTGACAATCGTCAAGAATAATATTTGTAATTTACCTTGTATTGATCTTCTCATCGACTCCCCCTTTTTTGAGTGGAATCTCTTCTCACTGACGCCCCTGTGGACGTAGTGGATTTCATTCCTGAACCACTTTAAATTCTTGTGTATTTTCTAGATGATTGCTATTTTTCTAATACTAATTTTGGGTTAGAAGCGCTGTGCGCCGTTGATTCTCTGAATGAATTAAATTTGGCTCCAAATGTGGAAAAGTAGTTTGAAGATGTACACCAAAAGGCCTCTATTCTGCATGCGCCATATGTAAAGCAGCGTACGCATTATATGCATCGCACCGATCACATTCCACGTGTACGGTTCAGATGCGCGAGGCAAACTGACACCAAATATTCTCAGCCAAATGTACGAGTGTATAAAATCGTCGTCCGAGCTAAGCCCTAGCCGCAGTTGAGCAAGATCGAGCTTTCAGCGCGGCGATGGCGTCCTCCGCCGCGTCCAAGCTCTTCTTCTCCCTCCTCTTCCCCTTCGCCCTCTTCGCCTCCGGCGTGCTCGGTATTATCGACTACTTCTCTCGCTTATTTTGATTTCGTTCCTCTGGATCTGATCCTCTTTGCTTCGATTCGCAGGGGAGATCGAATGCCGGCATCTGGACCGCAGCACGTGCGCCTTCGCCGTCTCCTCCTCCGGTGAGCGCTGCGTCCTAGAGAAGGACGTGCAGCAGATCGGCCTGGAGGAGCGATACTCCTGCCGATCCTCCGGTGTGCCGGCTGCCGCCGACATCCGCGAGTGGATCGAGACGGACGAGTGCATCGCCGCTTGCGGCCTTGACAGGGAAACTGTCGGCATATCGTCGGATTCCCTGCTTGACCGCCGGTTCAGGCAGAAGCTCTGCTCGCCGGAGTGCTACGGCGGCTGCCCGAATATCGTCGATCTCTACTTCAACCTCGCCGCCGGCGAAGGTCATTACGGAAGAAAAGATCCTTTCACAATTTTTAAAAAAATATTTTTCAAATAATAATTATTAAAAGGAGAATTACGCATATATCACCCAAAAAGGTCTTTTTACACATTAAACCCTCAAATTACATATTTATATATATCATCAAATATTTTAAATATATAATTATAAATTTTACCTTCACTATTAAATTGAGATAAATGTAGTATTTCATTTTATTTAAAAAGTAAAAATTTAGTAATGCATTCATATGAAAAGATATGAAATTATAAAATGATAAAAATAAATATAAATATGTAATTTTAGAAATTAAATAAATAGAAAACACTTTTTTTAGGAATGATGTATATAATTTTTTATTAAAACTAATTTTAAAAAATAATAATATTTAATATCAATCTTAAATCAAAGATATTAATTATATGTATTTATTATGATATATATATATATGTTATTACTGGCTAATAAATGTCTCAAAATTAAAGTAAATATTATATTTAATTTGCGAAAACATAGCCGACAATTTTTTAAAGCTGATCATATATAACTCCACGAGGACTTTGAAAAATTGAAACTTGAGATTAAGTTTTGATTAAATTCAATATTATGTTGAAAATTTTGAATTAAATCTTGACATCTCAAATGGAATCTTTTAATTTTAAATGAAGCCTTGTTTGAATTCGAGTTAATTAAAATTTATTTTAAATTTTACGCACCCTCTTTATAAAGTTAGTTAATCAATTATAAACGTATGATTTATATCTGGTTTTTTTACATTTATAGTTATAGAATAGATAAAATGCCTAAATTTATATTTGGAATAATTAAATGCATAAGAATATGTGTGTATGTATATAGTTGATTATAATTTAAATTAATATAAGGGTAAATTACACTCAGGTCTCTGAGTTTAAGGCTTAATAATGTATATCTCCATATTATAATATCAGAATTCCTGAGTTTTAATAAATTATTAAATGAGTTTTTTTTATTTTTTTATTAAAAAATTATCATTATACTCCTCCACCTCTTTCTTCTACCGATCTCCGCACAAGTGCGAGGCCTCGCGGCCGCCAGCATGTTGCGAGAAGAGAAGAAAGGGAAGGGTATAATAGTAATTTAAAAAATAATAATAATAAAAAAATAAAAAGAACTCATTTAATAATTTATTAAAACTAAGGGACCGATGCTATAACTTTAAAAATGTAAATTTGAATATTAATAAGTGGTAAACTTAAAGACTTGAATGTAATTTATCCTTAAAATTTATATTGAATAAAGTTCTTGAGATCGAGCACTGACTTCGGAATCTCGGATTACAGGTTTGTTCCTTCCTGCTTTGTGCGAGGCGAATTGCGGCCGGCGGGAGATGGCTGAGATAAATAGCTCCGGCGTTCCCAAGCCGGATTACAGTACTGGAGAAGCTTTGCCGCCGTCAGCCTACACTGCTGGCCGGAAGCTGGTGGACGAGACTCCGATGGTGCCTTTCTACCCTGGCAGGGAGCAGGTGGCCGAGGGTCCGCTGTCGTCTGCCAACCCTGGCAGGGAGCAGGTGGCCGAGGGTCCGCTGTCGTCTGCCAACCCTGGCAGGGAGCAGGTGGCCGAGGCTCCGCTGTCGTCTGCCAACCCTGGCGGGGAGCTGGTGGCCGAGGCTCCGTCGCCGCCGTGATGCACGAGGCTCCGTCGCCGCCGTGATGCGCTAGGCTCCCGTATTCAGCTTTGAAATGCTTGCTATGATGTGTTAGAATTAAAATAAAGGGTAAATTATCCGTTGGTACCTAAATTCTATGTATTGTTTTATGTTGATCAATGGGTTATGTATCATTTTACTTTGATCCTTCTTAAGTTATTTTGTATTAATAATAATACACCATTTTTATCTAATTTTTTGCTTTGATCCATTGCTGACATATTGTGGCATATTTAGCAAATAGTGATTTAATAAAATATAATTAATGACTTTAATAAAAAACTACTGTATAACTTTAACAAAAAAACTACCGTATTTTTTGTAATTTTTAATATTGATTTTAGATAGTGTTATTTTGTTTTTTGGAGATAAATTTTTGAAATATATATATTTTAATATTTTATATATTTAGTACTTAAATTCTTAATATTATATATATTTAGTTATTAAAATTATATAAAATTTATTTCTCATATATAATTTGTCATAAAATTATGACATAAATATAATAATATTATAAATTTTATATAATTTTAGTGACTAATATATAATATTAAAGATTAGAGTATTAAATATATAAATTAGTTAAATTTTTGTGATATGAATGTAATTGTATTTTTATAATAAAATTAGATTTAGCAGGGCAAATATTTTTATATAATTATAAATAAATTTATTTGTTTAAGTACCATGAAATACTACACTGAATTTTATTTTGGATAGATTTTAATTATATATATATATATATATATATTAACCTTAATTCTAAATAACAATGTCAAAAATATTATACTGAATAAAATCGAGAATCATGAAAATTTAATTACTGATCATAAAAGATGGAAGGATAAATTTGAAACGAATCGTAATTTTATGAACTGAAATGAAATAATTAAATCTATATATGAAACATAGTAAAAAAGTGCCGATGGTAGAAAACAAATAAATTATCTAAAAATAAATAATCGAAGATGTGTAATTTTGTTGGCAACTTTAAAATTGGTGATATTTTATTCAATTTAAAATTATTTTTTTTATAGCTTTAAGATGACTTATGATTGACTTAGATATAGATACAAATATATATATATTTATTATTTTCTAAAGTACATTTAACAAATTTTATTTATATAGATATAATATATGGATAATTATCTACATGTCACACAATTTAGTTTTATTTATGCTTTACACATCCATTTTTAGTTAATTACGTTATGCACACTTAAAACATTACAAAATCTTACATACACATATTTGAGTTAAAACTTAATCAAAATCTATTTGAAAAAAAAATATTCTGTTAGTAAATTATTAAAATTATATTTTTATTCTTAATGGTATATATACTTTTTTCTTCCTCAATACCACACTAAAACGCTGATTTGTCCTAAAATCAATTCACATCGCGAATGTCTCCTTCCTTTGCCGCCACCTAAACATTAAGGTTTTAGAATTTTCACTCAAAATATATTTAAATATTCTTAAAATAATATGATGAACGACTTAGAATTTTTGTAATCTAACTATAGTTAGGTTATTGAAAAATTATGATTACTCATTATAATAGAAATAAGTTAAAATATGTGTATGTAAGATTTTATAATTTGTTGAGTGTGCATAGCGTAATTAATTAAGAATGAATGAGTAAGACATAAATAAAATTATATTGTGTGATATGTAGGTAATTATTCCTATAATATAATAGTTAATCTGTAGAGAATTAAAGAATCAATTGACAGATGATGTATAAAAATAAATTACGAGTTCAGAAATGAATTTACAACATATATATTTTTAATAAATATTAATTAAAAATATAGTTTAGAATTAGAACTAATTTAACTTAAAAATTGATGTCGAAATAAATTTTATCAAACTTGAATTAAATTTAGCTGAAAAGTTAATAAATTGATCAAACTCGACTCAAAGTACGTAGAGTAATTTTTGCATCTGGGCCCGGATGGTTCAGGGTCCAATCAGGTGCTGCCATATCAGCACTACAGTAGGCTTTGCTGGTAACTCGTTATATTAATATATACGATCTGTTAATTTGATTGGAATATATTTTAGAAATGTTTAAAATTTTTTAAAAATTTTGATAGATAGAGAAATTTTTTAGAAGTAAAAGGAAAGTAAATATATTTTAATATTATAATATAAAATAAATTTATTTTATTAATAAAAATTATATGAAATAAAATTAACTTTTTTATTATAATATATATATATATAATATTAAATAAAGTTAATTTTAAAGTTAGATATACATAGAATGTGAAATAAATAAAGACATAAGGTTCTCAGTAGATTGATTTTGATCTTATTTGAATCAATTTGAAATACAAATATTTAATTAAAAAACAAATTATTCATCTTTTATTTGAAATCACTCGACTTTGAGCCAATTAGAATCTTAATTATTCGAGTTAACTCAAAATTTATATTTTTTAAAAATAATAGTAACTGGAAAAGGGTGTAAGCTTGGCTACTATACTAAAATAAATACATAACTTCTCAAAAAATAAAATAATATATTCAATATATATTTAAGTTAACTCAAACATAAATATGATCTTCTTTCGAAAAAAAAAAAAAAAACATAATTTTGATCGAGTTACCTTTAACTTGACATTGACTCGAAACTCTACTTGAGTTAATTAGAAATATGACGTAAAATTGAACTCGGAATTAATCAAATCAGTTTTAATTCGAGTAAAAAATTGAGTCAATTTTGATCGAGTACTTTTGAGTTTTGATTAAATTTGCCAGCCTTACATATGACATATGCATGTAGTTAATGATCTTAAATTTGAGTTTGATATATATAAAGCCTTCTAGCTAGCTTTACACTATCTAGAAATTATATATATATATATATATATATATATATATATATATATATATATATATATATATATATTTGGGAGATTTACATACAGAACATTGAATTAATCACAAATTACGTATTTCACCATCATTTAGTAAATATTAAGCATATCACACTCTTTCTTTATTGGCTATTGTTACAATAGAAATGTAAAACTCATAGGAAGAGTGTGATATGCGTAATATTTACTAATCGATGGTGAAATACATAATTTGTGATGAATTCAGTGTTCTGTATGTAAATTCCTCTATATATATATTTTTTTTCTTTTTATAAACCAATCAAAATGATTAAATCATCTAATGAATTCCCATATACCAAGTGAAAATAATAAAAAGCAAATATTCAAAATAAAATACTAAAATTCATACATGAGATGGGAGGTTAATTGTTTTATTTTGCCTTCTTACTCTCCAAGCTTTGGAGGAAGAATGAGAAAAAGCTAAAGAAGACTTCATACAAGGAGGTTTGAGGCTTCTTCTCCGGCGAACTGCAACCTCTCCTATTATCAGACGTCGTTCCTTCTTTTTCGGTCTGCTCGATCGCACAACAACGCGTATCAGAGAAGAAGATAAAATATATAAAGCAAACTGTAATATGCATTTTGAAAATTATATCATCTGATATTTTAACCGTTGAACGAAGGATCCAGCCAACTACAGATATGAAGTATAATAAGATTCGATTCGATTTACTAATACTTACGTGCATGAAAGAATCGATGAACTTGAGCCCGACTTTAATCTCTCCTTTAAAAGTTTGATCTTCAAGCACTATGTTGTATGGGGCTGGCTTCAATTCTAGGCTTCCTCTACCTTTTGCCACTCTCAGTATCTCTTCAGTTATATGTATTCTGAAGAGTTAATTAAGTTCAACATATAATTACATGATCAGTTAATTAAATATATAATTTTAGTGAATTTTTGGCTTACGTGGCTTCACCGATGAACAAATCTTCGTCACTGAACTTCTTCTCCTTCTCCATGATCTTCAGCTTGATCCGTTTAAGTTTCTTTGAATCAGAAGCTGAAAGCTTAAAGAAGAACTTCTCGTTCCACCACGCCTTGCCGTTTTCGTCTACGTCAAATTAACTCATCGTGTCATACGATGTCGAGAAGAAGAAGAAGAAGAAGTTCAAGATGAACAAGAAGAAGACTACAAAGAAGATCTAAATGCGACACCTCTCGTCAATTTACTGTTGGCCGTCTGACTGCCGCATTCTATAATCACGTACTGGCTCAGTGATCCTACATATATACGAAAATAATTAATGGGAGAAGAACGATAGAGAGAACAAACTGAGAGAACTAAGAAGAATTTACTCTACACATGTCGATGATCAGACTAGAAAATTTGAAAAATAAGAAACGCACCCGTCATAATTCGAAGAACAAATCTATCGCGTAACGAGTTTTCGAATTACCTAAGAGTCTAGAATGCTTCAGGCCTTCTGCATGAACTAGCAGGAGCTCCACTAAGACTCCACCTGACATCTCTGAAGAGAGAGAGAGAGAGAGAGAGAGAGAGATAGTTATATATGTATAGAGGAAGCTAGCTTTGTTCATGGCCTGCTGAACGTTAGTATAGTTGAGCTATATATGTAACTTAGGGATTTATTAATGAAGGAGTAGTTCTTTCATTAAATATGATCTCTCTCTAATTAATTAAGTTCTTCTAATTTAAATTGAGTCATAAAAAAGGGATCCAAGTTTCAATTTCAATGCATTTATATTCAGGCAATAGAAGAGAAAGAACTGCTCTTTCATTAATAAATCTCTACGGTTATATATATATATATATATATATATATATATATA
>KZ451980.1:926722-1027770 GCA_002786265.1 Apostasia shenzhenica
AAAATTAATATTTGTAATATATATACATATATATATATGAATATAACCGTAGGGATTTATTAATGAAGGAGTAGTTCTTTTTTTCTTTCATGAATATGAATAGAAACTAAACTTATATCTCTTTTTTATAGCTCAATTCAAATAAGAAGAACTTGAAGGAATGGACGTACAAATAACTATAATTAATTAAAGAGAGATTATACTTAACAGTTTGTCTCCATTTTTCTCTCATCTTTAACTATAGTTATTTTCTTTTAATTTGCTCTAATTAAGTTTGGTTTGTAAGTTATGTATATATATATTTTTTTAGGAATAATTACTTACATGCCACACTATTTAGTTTTATTTATGCCTTATCCATCCATTCTTAGTTAATTACGCTATACACACTCAAAATATTATAAAATCTTACATACATATATTTTAACTTATTTTTATTATAATGAGAAATCATAATTTTTCAATAACCTAATTATAGTTAGATTACAAAAAATCTGAGTGGTTCATCATATTATTTTAATGATATTTAAATATATTTTGAGTGAAAATCCTAAAATCTTAATGTTTAGGTGACGACAAAGGAAGGAGATATCCGTGACATGAATTGATTTTAGGACAAACCAGCGGTTTAATGTGGTATTGAGGAAAAGAAAAATATATACCATTAAGAGTAAAAATATAATTTTAATGATTTACTGATGATAGAATATTTTTTTTCGAATAAATTTTGATTAAGTTTTAACTCAAGTGTGTATGTAAGATTTTGTAATATTTTGAGTGTGCATAGTGTAATTAACTAAGAATGAATGAGTAAAGTATAAATAAAACTAAATAAAGTCATTTAACTCTAATTAAATTATATTTTGATGAGACAAGTTGAGAAAATTTTAAATAGATAATTTATTGAAGTAAATTTTTAGTAAATAAGTACGGAGCTATTATTTTCAGAAATGTTGAATTGAATTCTATCTATAGTCGAGAAAATACAATATACTAGTTCAAACCCGTAGTCTTTACACCAACTTCTTATTATTATAGCAACTCAAGACGGGTTTCGAGTTGATGCTAAAGATCGATGAATCATAGCCATGATATAAGACATAACTCACCATGAAGGGTGTTGAATTGATGCTATGGATCAACTTCAATATATATCTTTTTGTTGGTAGTGAAGAGTTGTTGATCTACACTCTCGGTCCTGCATAGGCCTGTCAACGGTCGGATTCGGATCGGGTTGTCTCCTACCCGGATACAAATTCATATATGTCGGATCGGGTTATACATCGGATCGGGTCATGGTCGATCCATATCCTCTCGGGTCGGAAATCGAATCGGTTCGGAACTCAGGTTTTCGGATTTAATCCATTTACAATAAAATTAGTTATAATTTTTAAGTAATTTTCATAATTAAATTTAAAATAATGTTAAATTTATTGGAAATAAAATAAGGGAAGAATATTATATTTTTATGAATTAATTAAATATTTTAATATAAAAATTAATATTTGTAATATATATACATATATATTGTGAAATATAAACTAAGCACTATAAACTATAATTTACTAACATAATATATAAAAATCTTTTATTAATTAATTATAGTGATGCTCTTTAGTTGAGCCTTCCAACAAGAAGATTATTAGCCATAATATATTCTTGTATGAACTACAAATTGGATTACATAAACGGATCGGATTTTAAACGGGTCGGGTCAATGGTTATCCATATCCGATCCATTTATTTGTAGATGGATCAGGTCAGTAAACGGGGCGGATTGACGGGTCCAAAAAAAATTCATTTGGGGATCAGTTTAATCGGATCGGAACTCGGATCGGATCGGGTCATGATCCGATCCATTGACAGGCCTAGTCCTGCAGCAAATCTTGACCTCAATTGAAGAAAAGCTTGTATGACTTAAAGCAATCACCTCGGTAGAGATACAAGATGTACAACTTATTTATGATTGAATTAAAATATTAATGAACCAGCTCAGATTACAGTATATATTTATGTGAAGAATATTGGTCACAAATACTTTATAGATATTATTGTATGTTGACAACATGCATCAAATTAAATGATAAAGAGATCAATATTCTAAAGGGAGCTCAATAGAGTTTTCGATATGGACTTGGATTGTACTTAGCTGATATTTAGCATGAAAATATATAAAAAGATAGACAAAGAAGGGCCCTGTTTGACGCGAGAACCAAAGCAGGACTAAAATAGTACTAGTTTAAATAATAATAATAATAATAAATAAAGTATTTTAATTATTCTATACAAATTTTAATATAAAAAATAATATTTTACTTCACATACTCAATAATTTTTGATAAAAATATAAATTTTATTTCACAACTTAGATCAAAATACTCGATTTGAATATTTTGATCTAAAATGTGAAATAAAATTGATATTTTTATTTTAAATTATTGAGTATGTAAAGTAAAATAATATTTTTTATATTTAAATTTGTGTAGAATAATTTAAAAAATTATTTATTATTATTGTTGTTGTTTTTTAAATTAATACCATTTTGTTCCTGTTTTGTTCCTGTTTTGGTCCTTGCGCCAAACAAGGCTAGTTTTCATAGGAGTGACATATTGAAAAGATTTTCTAAATGTTTAATATGGATAAAATTAACCTGGTTTAATTTTAACCAGGCATATCACATCATACATAAAATTTAATATTAAAAATTAAATTTATTTCGCATCCTACACATATTACTAAAATAATAACTAACTTATATCACATCCCTTGCATATTCCAACATAATAACTAATTTTATATGACATCCCTCACATATTTCAATATAATAACTAACTTTATTTCATATCATTCATAATTTTTAATAAAAAAATATCTCTATCTAAATTTAATTTTAACTTTCTTAAATTTAACCTTACAAACAAACAGACCCATGAATTAATAATAACTAAGTCCCTCTAGTTTATGTTTATGTGTAATTTTTAGTTTTTTTAATTCTCAAATTAGCCAAATTAATATTCTAATTTGAGATAGCATGCAAATAAGATGTTTGGCATTAACAAAAGACCCAATAGAAGACATTTTTTCTAACTTGTGGATCAGTTTAGCTAATTTAAAAATTAGTTCAAAATTTTAAATGTAGACAATATCCGTACTAATCTAATAATTAAGAGATATACCTTGAACTTTTTATTAATACTAAAAGACCTATTTGCACGTAATCTCAACCTAAAAAAACCAATTTAACTAATATAAAAACTACGCGACCTAATTACACATCAACTTAAAATAGACATGCTTAATATTCAAGAGTTAGAATTTACATATTATATTATATTTGATTAGATACTTTGAAATATGTATATATTTACATACTTAACACTCAAATTGCTTATTTGTTTATAAAAATTAATTTTAATAAATTAAAATTAAATTTAGATCAAAGTATTTTTTATTAAAAATTATGAACAATGTGAAATAAAATTAATTATTATATTAGGATGTATAAAAAATAGAGATTTTTACCCGTATGACACAAAAAACTTCAATATTTACTCATTAGACACCCTAAAGTTAAATATTACATGACACACACTTATTTATTTTAATTTTACAACCAACACACCCTAGTTAAAAAATTCTTACATTTTATTTAAGTAAACCATACTTAAATTATGTTTTAACTTAAATAAAATTCATAGGAATAAAATCTAACTCTCGGTGCATCTTAACTCAAATCTTACATGTTAAAAATTATTTAAATCTATTATTTATGTAAAATATTTTAAATCTAATCGTTAGATGCTAATTTTAATGATTAGATTTAATTTAAAATACAAATGAGGTTAAATTTTATTCCTATGAACCTTATTTAAGTTAAAACATAACTTTACTTAAATAAAATATAAGAATTTTTTAAATAGGGTGTGTTAGTTGTAAAATTAAAATAAATAAGTGTGTGTCATGTAATATTTAACTTTAGGGTGTCTAATAAGTAAATATTGAAGTTTTTTGTGTCATACGGGTAAAAACCCCTAAAAAATATAATATAAATTAGTTATTATAATAATACATATATAAAATATGAAATAAAATTAATTTTTTATTTTAAATTATATGTATAATATGAAATTTTATGTATGATATAATATATTTGTTAAAAATTAACCAGATTAAAACAAAAATGCCCTTTAAAAGGTTAGAATTTACATATTCTACTCCCTAATTAGCATTATAAATTAAATATTTATATCCTAAGCCAAAAATAGTGTAAAAAATATAAAAAATATTGAAAATGAAACTATAAAATTTGCATGGAAAATCTCATAATTTCTCAACGCTCACCATGCTCCTTGTCGTTCACTAACTAAAATCGGGTCATGCTATTCGGGCCAGCCGTCGTCCCTCTCACAGCCTCGCGCAGACGATCTCTGCCGTCCATAAATGTACACGTGGCATCGCTCAAGGCGTTCGATCCCTCCCCACACTTGTTCTCTCCTCCCACGCGAGGGCATCCGTGTTAAAGTTAAGCCTAACACGGGGGGCACACACGAGCGAAACCCTAGACTCCGACATCCCTCGCGCGCCGCTTCGCCGGCCGCCGCCGGGAGCCGCCGGCAAGTCGGTCGTCCTCGATTCGGCAAAGAAGCCCTCCGCAGGGAAAATTCTTCGTGCGATCTCTGCAGGGGACGCCGGCAGAGCGTGAGGGAACCCTGCCGGCGGGGAAGACTGATGCAGTGTCAGGAAAGAGATCTCAACGATAGCGCACTTCCTATCTGTTCATCCATCGTCCTCTGATCTGTGTTACTTCCACTTCTTCGCTGTCGATCGATCGAATAAGTTTTGGGAAAGTGACGGAACTATGTTGGCTGATTCTCGGTGAAGCGCACGAAATGGATAAGCTAGGGGACACGAGCGAGGAGGATATGGATATGGATATGGAGGTGAAGGAGGAGGAGGAGGATGACGAGAGGAGCCGGGCGATTGAAGCAGCGGAGATCGGGGGCAGGTTCTTCGAACAGGAAGCTGCTTTCGGCGGGCAGATCCAGATCCATAGCTTGGGTCCGAGAAGGAGCCGGCCGAAGGAGGAGAAGGAGAGGACTAAGCTGAGGGAGCGGCACCGTCGGGCTATCACGGCGAGGATCTTGGCCGGTCTACGCCGGCACGGCAACTATAATCTCCGGGTGCGAGCGGACATTAACGATGTCATCGCTGCCCTAGCCCGAGAGGCTGGCTGGGTCGTCCTCCCCGACGGCACCACCTTCCCTTCTCGTTCTTCGCCCTCCTCCTCCCAGGTCTCTCTCTCTCTCTCTCTCTGTGCGCGTAACCCCCTCTTCTCTCTCCTCTCTTCACCAATCAGTAAATCACGCCTGCTATTCACACTCGTTTGTATTAATTAATTAATTAATTAATTATTTAGTAAGAAACAGGGAGGTTGGTTGGTATAATTTCTAATTTATGTAAATTTAAATAAATAAATTGTTTATTGATGTAATGATTTAAATGCTCAAAAAAGGTTTTCTTAAAAAAATAAATAAATTGTTTTATGAAATAAATAATTTTGTTAGATGATAATTGATAAACATACTCTTATTAAAGGTATAAATAAATTAGTTTAATGAAAATCAACAGAAATATAACCTATAATTCTGATTTCGGATGGATCTTTCTCAATTTTTTTTTTTTTTTTTTTATAATTTTGATCTAGCATGAAAGCTAATGTTGACTAAGAAGTTGAATGGAATCCTTTTCCACTTCGCTTGCAGGCTGGAAGATCTGACGAAGTTGCTTCACTGGCAGCGGCAGTAGCGTCCGGGCAGGCCATGTCGTCAATCCGGGGGGTGTCTCCTGCCGGCGGTGAGCTTCACTCCGGGGATTACCGGCAGTGCCGGTTAAAAGAAGTGTATACGCCTCCGTCCGTCTACGACGGCCGGTGCCGTCAAAGGGGGATTTTGGGTGGAGAGCGATGCAATGAAAATTCTCCTCTTATTGGAAGCAGTATGGAAACAACTAGTGACAAGCATGTGAGTAATATCTAAAAATTTTCCCTTAAACCAAAGTCAAAAGAGTGTCTTTTCGATTATTCAAGCACAGGTGTTTGAGCATTTTTGCAAACACCTTTATCAGGGGTGATTTTTTTTTTTTCAAATAAAAGTTTTGTTTCTGAGACCGAATAGTGAGTCTTAGAAAGAAGCATGTGGTTCACGTTCATGTAATAGTTAACTTGCTTCAAAAAAAATTTCTTTTGGATTATGCTAGTAGGAATGCTTGAGCTTTTTTTAAACACCTATATCAGGAGTGATGCTATATTTAAATTGATGAGTCTTGTTTCTGAAATTGATTGGTGAGTCATAGTGAGAATCTTGTGATTCACATGCATGCAACAGTAACTTGTTTGTTTACATATTAATCATCCAAATTACAGAATTTGTATTATAAAATTACAAGATTGTAAAATGTCATATTTTAATGCTTGCCATTCTTTGTGGAATTGTGTTATTTTTGCTGAGTTACTTGTAACTTGGGCTAAGATGGAAGGGAGCTGGATTCTCATCAATTTAAAAAATAAACTTACACATTAAACTTTAATATTTCCATTCTATTTGAATTGGGCAAGAATTGATCAGGTCTAATTATAGAGAATATAAAGATTACACTTAGAGGGAGTTTGAGTCAATGTTATCTTGATGTCATATCATATATTTTACAGAAAATAATTATTTAATTTAATGATATGTGTAGATAATCTTATAAAAAATGATAAAATTGTCAAAAATAATATCTAGATGTTAGAACATTTAGATAATAATGACATAACATCAAAATAACATTGAACTAAATAACCTCCTTAGTCATCTTGTTGAAATTGTAGTAGTTACATATTTTAAATGCTTGCAATTCTATGATTTAATTAATTAAATGTAAATATGTAAGTCTATTAAACTAGATTTGTTATCTCAGGTGTTTGTTTTTCGAGGTTAAAATTAGCTAACCTTATATATTATGTCATACACAAATTCTAACATTAAACTAATAATATTTCATATCATACATTATACATATATTTATAATATAATGTGACTTATAGATTTTTTTTGGAAGAGAATAAGCTTTAATCTTGGGAACTACTCAGTTTGTGTGAGAACAAGTTCAAACTTGAGAACAACTTTTGTTTGTAGAGAGTAAAGCTTTAGACCGACTAAGGCTTAGTTTGGGAGAGAACAATCTCGACCTCAAAAGTAGCTTAGGTTGAGAGAATAATGTGTCAATGCTAGTGTCAGCTTAGGTCAACAGGGATGGTGATGTAGGGCATCCCCGGTGTTGACTCTTATGTCGACATTGAGCATGAATAGCTAGTTGATTTCACAGACTTTCTGTAGCATCCAACTTTACTTTCGATGTATTTTTTAATTTTATTTTTTATTTCATTTAGCATGTTATGTGTTTGGGTAAAGAGAGATGAGTGAGAGGCATGTATTTTTGGTCTTTTTATTGAGAGGGTGAACTTAATCTTCGACTATTTATGTTTGGAGTTATGGGGCTAGCTTTAAATAAAGGCTCAATAACTCTTATTAGGCCTAAAAGCCTTTCCATTGATCATGACCATTAGATTAACTTAAAATAATCTAATGGCTATGAATGAGGGGTTTTAGCTGTATATAGTTAAACGATGAGGGATTAGGGTAGAGATTTACTTGGGAATTTGTGCCTCCACTTAATTGGGAGCTCTCTCGCCTAGCCTTTGGCCTCTCCCGTTAGGCCTTATTTGGTTGGAGCATATTTTGGGGATATTTGAACTTTTTTTGAAATAGAAAGAAATATATATTTTAATGTTATGATATGAAATAAAATTATTTTATTATTGCAGATTGTGTTGGATGTAAAATAAAATTAATTTTTTTTATTGAAATATGTGAAGAATGTGAAATAAAGTTGATTTTTAATATTTTAATTTATGTATGATGTGAAATAAATATAAAATATTAATAAAAATATTTTTTGAGGAGTTTGATGTTTTTCCCCCCAACCAAACAAGGCCTTAAAGTTCACTGTTGCCACCAATTGGTTGGCAAACCACTACCGCAGTTGTCGTTTCCCCCAGATCATGCTTTTTTGGGGTTTGACGCTATTCCTAGCTATAGATTGAGGGGTTGGAGTCCCCATGGTATTTCTATTTCTCCCTTTATGTTTTCCTCGTGATTTTTCCCTTTATATTCTCATTTAGCCTACACATTTAGCCTACATTTGTGTTTGTTTCTTCTGGCTTCATTTAAGGGTAGTTATTTATTGTCGCATTGCAAAACCATCTTCTTTCATTCATTTTAGTTTAATTTAGTTTGTTATCTCCATTACAAACATGATTAACAACTTAGAAGTATGATATTACTATTTTTTTTCAAACTTTTAGCTGTATTCTATTGGAAAATTGTCATTAGCTATATATAATATTTTTTTCCTCCTTATTTGCTTCCTGAGCTAATTTAATACTTTGTTTTTTCATACTCAATAATGATGGTGATTATCATATACTTTAGATTATTGATCTTCCTCCGAGAATGCCAGAGCGTGATTTTGCCGGCACAACTTATGTCCCAGTCTTTGTCATGCTGCCTGTACGGTTTGTTCTTCTTTCAGCTTTCACATTCATTGCTTGGTCTACTCATTTGACTCGCCATTTTTCTTTAGTCTTTCATGGAAAGTGGGGGATTGCTCGTATTGTTACATGCAATTGGTTAACTTAACTGTGTTCAAACTAAGATCTAATTTTATTTCTAAGTCATATGCCTCTTCTTGCTGTAATGGTGTGGTAGCTTGGTGTCATTAATATGAAATGCGAGCTTGTTGATCCAGAAGGTCTGACAAAGCAGTTGAGAATTTTGAAGTCTGTCAATGTTGATGGCATTGTGGTCCACTGTTGGTGGGGAATTGTTGAGGCACATGCTCCGCTCGAGTATAATTGGCTTGGTTATAAGCGACTTTGTCAGATTGTAAGAGAATTAAAGCTCAAACTGCAGGTTTGTTTTATCTTTATCTTATGAAATTTTAGTAGCTATGTTACTGTTAACACTTACATGAATGATACTCACCCTATCTTTGTAAAGCAGGGAGTCTCCCTCTACTCTCACATAGCAAGGAGCCCTAGGCACGGGAACACTTTTTTGTTATAGTACTATTAAAACTGCAGCTTAGAAGCAAACTTAGTTAAAGTATCATGTGTATTATTCTTGTTAGATATCAGAGTGTGGTGAATGTTATTACTCATGCTGACTAGGCTTCCTGCATTAATTCTCCCCTTTTAACTTGTTTGATACATGAATTTTTTTTCTTCGTGTTTTCTTTATGGGTAAATGACAAGCAAGCAACGTTTTTTAGTAGCCTGATGGTTTGTTACTAACTTATTATGAAATGTTGAAATACATGATAAGTATTTTTGTGATTACACCATTTTACTTCCATATCACACTTATATGACCGTATTCTTGTTAATCTAATTGGCTCTATGGTACCAATGTGCCAAGGTGGTCATGTCATTTCATGAATGTGGAGGCAACAATGGTGATGACATATGTATTCCTCTTCCTCACTGGGTAGCAGAAATTGGTAGAAGCAATCCTGATATCTTTTTCACAGATAAAGAGTCACGGCGAAATCCTGAATGCCTTTCTTGGGGCACTGACAAAGAAAGAGTCCTAGGAGGCCGAACAGCACTTGAGGTATATATATGGACTCTATTTTGATTGTGCTTTTTAGTTGATGAATGGTATAGAAATTTTGTTTTGTTTTTGTTTCTAAGAGTGTGTTTATTTACCTATTTATAATTAATCTTGTTAACTTTTACTGACATGTTACATTATACACAAATTTCAATATTAAAATTTAATTATATTTCTTATCATACATATATGTCAAAATAAAAGTTATTTTATTTCATATCCTGTGGAACTGCAAACATATTAAAATTATAATTAAGTTATATCACATTCCTAATACCATAATAACTAATGTTATTTCACAATATGCACAACTCTTAAAAAAAAGATATCCTCATCTAAGTTAAATCTTAACTTTGTTAAAATTAACATTTGCAAACAAGCACATACTTGAAGTCTTATTCTACCTAACAACAATGGTGAATGGCATTAGTTTTGCTTTTTGTTAATTATTAGAAGTGGCTTGAATTATACTGCAGTTGCTTTCTAAAACAAATTCTGCTTGAGGTATATTAGTTTTTGCTTAGGTAAATGTACAGATTTTGTTGTTTTAATCAGATTGCCTTCAGAACCTTTTGATAAATGGCTTTAATTATAGTTTAAGATTTATTTACCAGGTATAATGGAACATTGTTTTACTTTCATGCATGTGTATAGCTTATGGAGACTTCGGTTATAGTAGCAATAGTTCTCCTTGAAGTAGTGAAACTTTAATGAATATTGAAAATTTAAATGATTTTGTGTCATTCTATTTTGGGGAGATAGGGTGCATTTGTTTAGCCGGGATAAGATTAACGAGGTTAATTTTAACCTGATAAATCATATCATAAACAATTTCAAGTTTAAAATATAATTATATTTTATATTATACACATATTTTAAATTAAAAAAAATAATTTTACTTTAAATCCTACACACAACTAATTTCACAGCTAATATACTTCTTAATGTAATAATTGTATTTCACACTATTCATAATTTGCAAGACATAAATATCATTAATAAGTTAACTTTAAGTTAACAAATACACTCACCGGTAAATATTATGTTTAGCATGCCCTTGTTAAATGCAATTTGAGTTTTGAATTGTGATTGAATTATAGTTAACTCAAGTTGGCATTGACCCGTCATATTATTAACACATTGTATGCTGATTGTCAGCTTACTAGAATTTCACTGGCAATGGGGGTTTGCCAGCCCTCTATCTAGTGACTTTAAGAGATCTAAAGCTTAAACTTTATGTTTGCTTGGCTCCGATCTATGACCCATAGAAACGGGGGCTGCGCAACCCCTTCACCCATTACCCCAAGCATCTATGAGGCAGATAGCCTCTTTTATAAAATAAAATTTAAAACAAAGCGTCAAATTTAAAGCTATGACTGTAAATATAAAGTACTTTTTATTTTTAGAAATTACTCATAGTTCCTATTTGATGTAGAGCTCAGTTTCATGCTAGTAACTTCTGTATTATCTCCTCATATTTTGCCTTTGTGGTACTTTTGCATTGTTCATGATGATTTCTACCATTTTTAGGTATATTTTGACTACATGCGAAGCTTTCGAGTAGAATTTGATGAATTCTTTGAAGATGGAGAAATATCTGCAGTAGAAGTTGGGTTGGGACCCTGTGGAGAGTTACGTTACCCTTCTCATCCAGTCAGACATGGCTGGAGGTATCCTGGAATTGGTGAATTCCAGGTAATATACATTTTCATGTTTCAACCTTTTCTCATTATAAAGTTGTTACTTTAATGCTCTAACATGTGTTTTCATGGCTGCTATAAGGAAGCCATTTTTCTCTTGTTATTTCATTAAGATTGATAATCACAATGTACCAAATTAATATTCTACTTTATTTCTCCCTAATTTACCATATTTGGTTTTGCTAGCATCCTCTTTCACATTTTTAGCCCTCTTGTCCCTGACTCAAAATTCAGAGGGTTTGATTTGCTCCATGATAACAAAATCCATTTAAAGGAAACAAAAATTAAAGTATATGCAGTGCCAATGTTTGCTGAAAGCGTTCCATTGTTTTTCTTGAAGCTACTGAACTCTCAAAGGTAAGTTACATGTAGTTCCCCTTATCAAACAAAAAAGGTTACACGTGGTTCCTTGAGTCTGGCTCTTCTTTAACGTAGATCCATGCTTTTTGTATTGCTAAATGCCAGGTTATTTTCTATTAATTTTGATGTCACGTAGGTTGGTGTGTTTTTAGATTTATGTGATCATAGCGCTTGATTTATGCCATCATGGTTCTTTTATAAGTTTGCCATCAAAATTTCTATAATTTTAGCTATTTTATAGTCCAAATATGTCCCTCTACTTT
Organism: Apostasia shenzhenica; assembly: GCA_002786265.1. Classification (NCBI taxonomy): domain Eukaryota; kingdom Viridiplantae; phylum Streptophyta; class Magnoliopsida; order Asparagales; family Orchidaceae; genus Apostasia; species Apostasia shenzhenica. The sequence goes on from KZ451980.1 coordinate 938,756, forward strand.
CTCTTTCTCACTCCTTTTCCCATTTTCATCTCTCTTTCTCTTCCTCCCTTTTCTCCTTTCTTTTCTTTCACCCATCTTATCTTCCCATAGCTTACACCCCACTTTCCTGTTTTTTTTGGAAAAGCTAGCCTAAGCCATATTGTATTTTGAAACAAGCATAAGCTTGTAAAAGTACAATCTCTTTGATCTTGATTTAACATGTTGAGCAAATTTGGGGAGGGAATTCTGACCTTCAAAAGCAAAATTGTTTATAGTTGCAACATTAGCCAAGTAGGGAAATTTTGATTCCCCTCACGAAAAACAAAGTCCAACATGAGAAATTCCCCTCACGAAAAACATGAGAAATTCAACATGGGAAAAAACAAAGTCCATGTACTATTCTTGAATACCTGTACATGTCTCTCTACATCCATTGAATAACTGTAAAGGATGTCGAAGAATATTCTCGAAGCTTCTAAATTTTATCCTTAGTGGAGGAATCGCTCACGAACCAAGTACCAACAAAATGATTTGATACCAGAGATATAACTAACCAAGGTGCACGTAGCTTGATCACAGTGATTAGGCCATAATCTAATGTAACTCCTTTTGCATCAATTAAGCGTTCACTTTGATCGAATTAAGTTGAGACACCCAAGAGATATTAATGTATAAAAAATTCTCAAAAAAACCCAAAAGTCCTAGAGAACTTGAGGCTTGGAGAAGGACCAGAGATGCAGGTGCATCAATGGCACCATCCATATTGACCAAGAAACTTGCTTCTTTGATTGAGCTCGATTCTAGAGCTTATCTTATGCATTTTATTTTATTTTATTTTGTATTTCATTTTATTTGAGTGACTATGTCGTGAGGAACTATGTATTCCTTTTTATTTCATTTGAGTGACCATGCAGTTGGGGTGTGTCTTTTTTGGAGAGCTTGTGTTGTATGGAGAATTTTAGAAATTTTCTAAGGACAAAACTGTCCAAGTCGATTAGAGGACATAGCTAGTCTTTTTGGATTTTCATGAAAGCAGTTTTGACTTGGAGTAGTGGTCTAGATGGTGCTGGAATTAATTGGATTTCCCAAGGGCAATCCAGTCTTTCATCCAGCAGATTGGCCAGCCCCCAAGTTGTCATAGGAAGTGCAAGATATCAGAAACTAGAAGTCTTTCTATTTATTCACAAACCTGAAATAAATGATGACATTTGAGGTAGAGAAACATATCAAAAGGCAAACCACTCAGTTGATGTAAAGAATCCCTAGCTGCCTTTGCCCGCTAACAATAAACAAGCAGATTTCTTGCACTCTACCTCCGAGCATCCTCATGGGCATAAAGATTTTATTGCAAAAATTGGAAGAGCGTGAAAGTCTAGATCTTGTAGGAAGCCCGTCATGAGAGATTATCTGAAAAAAGGTTAACTTATGAAGTGACCCTAGGTAGTACTTCATTCAAGAACTTCAATCACCTACTTGTACATGGTTGTGCATTGACTAATTGATTGATAATGTTGCTGGGGATCAAACCTTTGTGTGATTACCTTTGTTCGACAAAATATCCCACTTGAATGCAACAAACATGCAATTGAAAACTTGAACAAGACAAAAAATTCAATGCAAATCACAAAGAAGAAATAATAAAGAACACCAAGATTTATGTGGAAACTTCAAATCTGGGGAAAAGTTATGGCCGCACCAAGAGAAATTTCACTATTACTCAAGTGATCACATCCTAACACTCTTAAATCCTAGAATAGCCTCCATGATCATGGTCTCATTAAGTTTGGATGAACATATCATTTTTATAAGCTCAGACCAAGAAAATAGGCCGAGTAATTTTGCAGCATGGGACCGTTTGCCCAGATGGATGGGGCAATCAATTTCTTCTGTCATCCATTCATCAATACATAGTCCATTTCATCGAACGGAGTCTATTTTGTTCTGTCTTGTTCTATGCTTTTAGTTATCCTCCTTACGTCTCCATGTCCTGTCCAACTTGATGTACATATCATTGAAAATCCAAGCTTCACAGTTCCATTAATATCTCACTTGGAGACTGATGTTCGACATACGAACTTCTTTAGCAATCATCTCCTCCTTCCTAGAATGACATCATCTTCTCGTCAATTAATATGGAAGCTAATTGGGCACTGCAGCCTCAGTTTTCATGTAGTTACAACCTCAGTATGCATATCGACTAGATTTTCTTTTTGAAATTTGAGAACTCGAGATTTTCACTAGTAATGACATCCCATGATCAATCAAGCTCTTGATGTTATAATACTACAATGAATGTGCTTTGAATTACGAGTCAAATAATTAGCATTTTGACTGTCACTGAATGAGATATCATTTTGGTGCTTGTCAATCTTCTTCAGAAAACTCAACTATAATCTCTTTATCGTCCTCCAATATAGCAACGTATTTGGCTTTTGTGGTTGACAATGTCATACATATCTAAAACTTACATCCAAATGATAGTAGTCCCGTCCAGGGTAAAGATGTACCATGAGGCGCTTTTTTTGTAATCTTGATCACTATTAAGATCCACATCTACGTAACCTTCCAAGATGACTTCATTCTTTGTTTGAGATACCTGAGCAATTATTTGATGACTTCCCAATGCTTCAAGGATGAGTTTGTCATAGACCATTTCATAATTCCCAGAGTATATATGATATTCAGTTTCATACACAACATGACATCAATAAGGCTACCCACTATCAATGCATATGATAACATGGCCATGTGTTCTTAGTCCTTATCAGAATTCAGTGATTGTTCCTCCGTCAGCTTGAAATGACCTAATGGAGTACTCCCGAGTTTAGCATTTTTGATGCCAAGCTTCTACAATACTTTTTAAACGTATTTTTTTGAGATAATTTAAGAGTCCCCTTAAATCTACCCTTATAATTTGCATCTCAAGAATTTAATTTGTTGCATCCAAATTATCCGTCTTAAAATACTCTAACAATTATTATTTTAGCTTGCAAATTTCCCATACTTTTACTAATAATAAGTATATCATTCACATACAACAACAATAGAATATGGCAATCAATAAAAGCCTTGAAATAGTACAAGTCATCCAATTATTCTTAACAATTATTATTTTAGCTTGCAAATTTCCCATACTTTCACTAATAATAAGTATATCATTCACATACAACAACAATAGAATATGGCAATCAATAAAAGCCTTGAAATAGTACAAGTCATCCAATTATTCTTACACGTAAAAGTGTCAAAATATTTATACTAGTGCCTTTGAGCCGGTATGAGATCATACAATCTCTTCTTCACTCTACACACTAGGTTTTCTACTCTAGGTTTTCTGTGCCAGACACTAGAAAATCTTCAACAGCTAATGTTGGGATGGAAAATATTTCTGAACTAAAGAGTTCTACTAGATCTCAAAATAAGTACCACATGAGTCACCACTGTACTAAAATAGTGAGTATTATATTGATTTATTGATTATTTTTTTATGATACTATTTTTTGATATCGATAAATCAAATAATTCAAGCATCCTCGCCAGAAGTATCTGATCTCCTACCATTAGACAAAGCGTATTGTTCATCCTCTTCCACAGAGGAATCGAACTACAGAGCAGTGCGAGTGCTTGTTTCTCCATCTTGATTAGAAGGCCTCTTAGAGCAAGCTGCTTGCCACTCTAAAGAACCTGTACAAAACTAACACCCGGTTGCTTAAGCAACAAACACCTCTAGAAACACTATTTTCTTCAATTACTTCAAGCACCTTTGGTGGGGACACCTGATGACATGTTTATGGTCTCTTTCATATTTGTCTGCTGATACTGATTAAGGAATCAATATGGGCTGATTTTATTCAATTAAGGATTGTCAAATTAACTCGTTGAAAGATTTGATTTAATTCCAGCCTGATATGGAAGAACAAAAATTCATCATAATTTCCAATTTTTCCTTTTCTTTAATTAGCATGATTGTAATTGACATTTTATTTTATGTATTTATTTTGTTTTTTTCTTTCATATTATGTGATCTCTCTAAATAGCGATTATCTTGTATTATATTAGTTAGTGAGATATGATGAAATGAAATTTAGTTTTCTGAGTATTATCCTAGATTTAGGTTAAAGAATCAATATCCTAAACAAGGAGAGAAATGAGCTAGCTGTAAGTGAGAATACCTAGGTATCCCCTTTTATTATTAAAAAAAAACCTTCATTCTTCCTCACATCTCCCTTCCACTCCAATCCAGTTGACACCGTAAACATCTCGGATCCGCCTCATCTTTGCTTCATTCTGCTCAGTCGTGCCCCGCCCCCTTCTCGTTTGGCCTGAGCCCATTCACCCGCGCTGGATCGGATATCCGTGCACGTCTGCACGCACGACAACACGCAACTGCCCTGCACACAACCACAAGCCACCCAACACCCACGTTGCCCGTCCATGGGCCTCATCATTCATTGTTACTATTGCATCCATCCCTTGCTTGTGTCTGCGCAAGGTTTGTGCTCAACATTGAATCATGAGCTCGAACTCACCCTTGCGTTCACACCTACTGATTCTATGTCCGCTGAGCTTGAATCTCAATGCTGAGAGTTCAGATCATGCTGGGTTGCTAAGCCCTACTTAAAGGTAAAAGATTACATGAATTAATCACTAGTTGTTTATTTTGAAGAAAATTATTTGCTCTATTTGATTATTCATTTAGCTCTAATTGTATGATCATATATTTATTTGCCTGTTTGTAAAGTATTGTCTTTAATTTCTAAAAAATCGAATTTGACCTGATTAAATTTTTAATCATTCTCCCTAACTTAATTGATAAATTATTATTTATCATCGATCCATTTTAATTATAATTTTAAAATAATTTTATTTGCGGATATAGTCTTATTTATCATTTAATAATAAATATTTTAGAAAATATTTTCAGTTGAATTAAAATAATTTGCTATTTAATATTATTGATTTACATTCGAAAATATAATTTCATTTTCGTTCTGCATCAACCTTGCTACCTCTTTTCCTTGAGGGATTATTGTTCATTTTAAGTCACAAATTGACTATCAACAATTTCATCAGTAGTCATTAATCTTTATTGCATCTTTAATCAAAAATAGGAGATTGTATTATCCTCTTATTGTTTTTACAGGTTATGCGCTGATCAAATCAAATTTTCCTTGCGCAGTGTTATGATCGATATATGCTCAGAAGCTTGAGAAAAGCAGCAGAAGCTAGAGGACACTCCTTCTGGGCCAGAGGTCCAGAAAATGCAGGATCTTACAATTCAAGGCCTCAAGAAACTTTGTTCTTTTGTGATGGTGGTGAATATGATGGTTATTATGGTAGATTTTTCCTCAGCTGGTATTCTCAGTTGCTAGTTGATCATGCTGACCTTGTACTTTCTTTGGCCAAATTGGCTTTTGAAGGCACATCTATTGTTTCAAAGGTCAGTTAAGTCTTTCCTGCAACGCTAATTTACAATTTGTGAAGCTCTGATGTGTTTTCATACAGATCTACGAGGAATGAGAAATCAGGATAAAATTTCTTGCTATGTGAGAAGGGCTTTAATGTGGCCTTTTAAAGTGATCATAATGTGAACTTAACTATAGCAGCTTTTATCTTATAGTTTGATAACAATTTTTTGAAGTTAAGGTGGTTGGTTAAATCACAATAAACAGTGGATATGGATTGTTGTTGTTTGCTTGTGTCAGGATGATGAAATAATGGCACTCACATTCTGTGATTCTTTTTGCAAATGTTTAAGCTTACATTGAACAAGTCAAAGATTTATCATCGGGGGGATGGGGGGGGAGATGTTTAGCGGATAATAATCACCAATATCGTATGCAACTTAAGTAACATGGCACCAAGAATAGTTTGTATGACACATTTCCCCTTTTATTTGACTATATCATACCGGTGACAAGGTATGTTAAAATGACCCAATATCTTTCATTGTTAAATTTCATTGGTATTATGGTATATTCTATTTTTCATGTTTCTCTTGAAGTGTAAGGGTTAGTTTGACCTCTTCTCAACCCCAAAAAATTTATCACCTGAATTGCTTCAGCTATTTTGAGGCAATTAGATTACATTTAATGATCTAAAATATGGAGCTTTGGCATCTAGCCAACATCTTGGATCGGAAGCTAAGCTTGCAAGAAACCAATGGATCGACGATCAAGCTTTCAAGCAAGCAGGGATTAATCAGGTATATGCTTGAATCCTCTAGTCTAAACTGAAATAGAAAGTAATGACGACAACTCGGGTAGACGAAGCCTTAGAACAGAGATATCTAGGTAGATAGAACCAAGCCTTGACTAAGAGCATTCAAGTCAAGGGAACCCAAATCACGGGCCCAAAAGCAGGTTCGAGAAAAGATTCCCCAAGGCTTTATAGCTCGAAATTCTCAGGAGAAGAAGTCAGCCTTATACTTGAATAGGTTATAAATGAACCGAAGAGCGGAGCTTGGCTGTGTTCTTATTCAAGCTCATTTTAGATTTTGTTGTTCTAGCTTAGCTCATTCATGAGTCGAGCTTTTGACTACTATGTTCAAGTTTAGTTCATTTAGAATAGAATGAGCTCAATTCAAGCTTTAGTCGCAAACTAATAATCATGCTCCTTATGAATCTTATTCTCGAGCTTCACATCGAGCTTGTTGTTGAGCTCTCTAAACGAGCTAATATCAAGCTCACTAATCAAGCTTGTTTATGTGCAATTCATCGACTATTAATTTGAATTATCCATGAAAGAAAAATAACTAAATAATATCTTCTTTGTAGACAATGATACCAAATTAGGGATATGATTAAAATCTATATTATATAATAAAAATATTATTGAGCCCATTAATGAGCCTCTAATCAAGCCCGTAATTGAGTTTTGGACGAGCATGTCCACAATATTATTTGTGTTGTTTACAAACATAAATGAGCCAAACATTAATATGTTCAAGCTCATCCATTTAAGAGCTGAGCTTTTAGAAGAATGTTCAAGCTTGTTTGTTGAGCTTAAGGAACAAGCATGAATGAGCTTTTGTCCTGAAAGTTGCATGAGCTCTTGTCAAGTAGAGCATCGAGCAACATGTTGAAAGCCCGATTTAGTTACAATCCTAGCCTCGAGAAATTACTTGGGCCAAAAGAGCAATACATCTAAGAGGAAACGCTGAAGGGAAAACGTGGTGTTAGAGCAATTGGTTGCCAAGGAAAACTGTATTCCCAAGACACTCGGTGGACTTGACATTGTGTCCCTGAGTCTGACATCTTAAGGAAAGCCCTCCAACTATCAACCACTTGCAACATGCAAGGCAATTGACTGGCAATTCCCAAGCACTATAAGCACACCCCAAAATTTGTAGAAGTCTTTAAAGAGGCTGTCAGTTGTACATGCACTGGGGTGTGCAATAGTAAGGCACTGACAAGTAACAGATCCAAAATGAATGTAAAGTTGGCCAAACAATGCCTCCTTCAAGAGATGAAAGAATAATTGTAAAACCGTAAGCTAAATCAAGTGAGACTTGAAGAGACTACCACACTATTTTGTTGTTTATGTTCCACCTTGCTTTCTTTCCTTTTTCAATGATACTTGGTGAGTTTATGTGAGAGGGAGGGAGGTCACTATTTAGATCATTTGGAAATATCGCCTTTTGCAAATTGACTGAAACCCCCCAAAAAAGACATTCTCAAAGATGCTAGCGTAGTTAACTAAGGTATCCAATTTGTAATTTTAATATCCATTTTGTGGCCAACACAAATAGTCAGAATAGGGGGGTTTTGTAATTGGATAAAAATTGGAGCATAGGCTTGTCAACGGATCGAATTCGGGTTGAGTCGACCTCGATCCGGATCCGAATCCATATATATGGATCAAGTTATACATCAGATTGAGTCATGGTCTATCTAGGTCATCTCAGATCGGAAATCTGATCGAGTTGGAACTCGGGTTTTCAGTTTTGATCTATTTACAATAAAAGTTGTTATTTGAAATATTTTTCATAGTGAAATCTAGAATAATATTAAATTTATTGAAAATGAAATGAAAGAAAATTATTATGTTTTTATAAATTAATTGAGAATTTTAATATAAAAATCAGCATTTATCATATATATATATATATATATATATATACATACATATTGTGAAATATGAACATATAAAAGTATACCATGAAAATAGGCGCACTATACACTATAGTTTGCTAATATAATTTATAAGATTTTTTCATTAATTAATCATTAGTGTCGCTCTTTATTTAAGCCTTCCCATAAACTGCCACAACATATACATATATAAGTTACAAATTAAACTACATAAACGGGTCAAGTTAATGGTGATCTATATTTGATCCATTTATTTATAAATTGATTAGGTCAATAAATGGGGTGGGTTGACGGGTTAAAAAAAAGCATTTATTTGAGGGTTTAATCGGGTCAGAACTCGGATCGAATTGGCTCATGATTCGACTCATTGACAGGCCTATGTGTGCAGATTGTGTAGTTCACTTTTGGACAAAATTTGTTAAAATTATGAGCAAATATCGTATGCAACTTAAGTAACATGGCACCAAGAATAGTTTGTGTAGATTGTGTAGTTCACTTTTGGACAAAATATTTTTGAGCTAGCTTGATTTGGAATTTATTATGATAAGTAATAACATAGTTTACAATACACTTTCAAAGCAAACTATGCCTAATATTGTTATTTGGAATTTTTTTTTTCTAATATTGTTATTTGGATTGTTAGCATTATCAACTCTCCTAAAAACTTAAGCTTAAGGGGCGCAGTCAATTCACATATTATACTTCGCACCCAGTGCTCATAGGTCGAACCCAATTTTTCTTTCAGCAATAGCACACCCATTCAGGATTATGTCAGGCGGGGCAGTAGTACTAAGCCAATGGTAGTCACACCTAAGTTATCTAATCACTACTTTTTCTAACAATCTCCCTCCCTTAATGCACTGTCGGGATTCGAATTCTAGACCTACTCTAATACCAGATATTACGATCCGTAGTGTTGCCAACTCTTGTAAAAATTTTAAGTCAATAGGAAATGCGCAATCATTTCACTTATTATATTACGTCCCAATGCCCACTGGTCTATCTTAACCTTCCTTTCGCCAGTGGCACACCCACTAGGATTATGTTAGACACGACAACAGTACTAAGTCAGTGATAGCCACATTAGTTGCTTTTCCCAACAAATATACCTTCTCTTTCTTGGACAAAACAACTTATTTGATCTGCAATAAGCTATTCACTTTAGGTATTTTAAAAATGTGGACAACAAAACAACTAGCAGAAAGGAAAATAGATTATACCTGCAATACAAGTTAAATATGTCAGTTTTAGGATGTAAATATAATGGATGAAAAGCAAAAGAAATCAAAGTAAAGATGATTTTTAGGCTAAAAATGATAAGATCTGATCAAGTTGAATGTAATGTACTTGAAGGTTTGAGGTAGTTAAAATGTATCACTGAACCTAGATAGTGTTGGTAATAAAATGTTATACGTTTCAATGATTTAGGTCAAATTTGTTCCATTGATGGTAGAGTTTTCTTAGAACAGGTTGTGGAGCTTCTGCGATCTGCAAATATTGCATGCTCTGATTCTTTTATCCTTCAAAACAGATCTCAGGGATTCATTGGTGGTACAAGACGGCTAGCCATGCTGCAGAATTGGTTGCTGGTTTTTACAACCCATGCAATCGTGATGGTTATTCATCAATAACAGCAGTGTTGAAGAGACATAACATTACTTTAAATATCTCATGTTCTGAGATGCGAACCTTGGATCAGCACGAAGGATTCCTAGAAGCATTGGCAGATCCAGAGGGCTTAGTTTGGCAGGTACGTAAAGCAAAACACGCAGTCCTATGAACCAAGTTTTAAATAACTAGTTATTTAAAATCTTTGGATAATCTAGTATCAACATGTGCGGAAAAATTTTATTTATGTAAAACTTGAGGTTCCCGTTTGGTACAAGGCCAAAACAGCCATGGTTTGGAAAAATTTTCTATCCTCATGTTGAACAATTAAAAAATTAATTTTATATTGTATTCTACATACACTAATATCAAAAATTAGTTTTTTCTTTAAATCCTACACATCTTTCAATACAACCATCAGTTTTATTTCACATTTTATATAAATTTTAACATAACAAACTAACTTTATTTCGTATCATGCATGTATCTTAATGCTGGCGAAAAATTTTTATTCTGAAGGCAAAATTTCCTCCAACCAAATGGACACTTTAGTGTTTCCATTTCATCCATGAAAAGTAGGTCAGCTGTTCTACAGTGTTCATCTTGTTTGATGTACAATCATTGATTCATAATAATCGGGACACAAATTTCCATCTCCAAGCTGATCTACGTCATTGGTGATGATGTTATTGAATGTAGATCATAAAACTAGTTTATAGGTGATTGATTAGTTTTTCATGAAATAATAGCAGGTAAACATAGCACCTAAATTGTTTATCTCACTATCGATTATTTTGATGCCTCTGTTTTTAATTGATCTTTTGGAAATTAGGTGTATATACATGATGTAATTAAGGTTCAGTTGACTACCATACTTGAATTGGAGACTGATTATGCTGCTTATGCAATTTTAAATTCATGTTCAGGTGTTAAATGCTGCATGGGATGTTTCTATACCCGTATCTAGTGAGAATGCTTTCCCTTGCTATGATAGGGATAGCTACAACAAAATTTTGGAGAATGTAAAGCTCTTGAATGATCCAGATGGAAGACACCTGTCATCATTCACCTATCTCAGGCTCTGTCCAGTTCTTCTGGAGAGATGCAACTTCTTAGAGTTCGAGAGATTTGTCAAGAGAATGCATGGTACATGTTTGATTACTTGAATTTGTTAGTAAATATGATATTGATTTTCTTGAAGCTGATTTTTGGTTCGTTTTATCCTTTTACCCTACTTTATTCTGCTATATCTTTTGATGTTTTGTATTTTACTGTTTTAAGTATCTTTTATCAACTGGTCTGTCTTTTTCTTTCTTCAAAAGGTCTATGGAGACAGTATTTTCAATTAGCTTCAATTAAATTTTCATCTTGCTTAGCTATGATAAACTTGAGATAAGGTAAAGTTTCTTTAAATTACGGTAACAGGCCATTTTTTTTGTTTCTGTATCAGTTATAAAGTATGCAAATCTGATAATTTGAATCAGTTTACAGAAATGACCCTTGAAAACTGTAGAACCAGGAATAGTTTAATGTGACTGAATATTTTATGTACTCATGGCTTTTTAGCCTAGGATACAACAACAAGCAATAACAACAACTAAGCTTTTATTCCACTAGGTGGAGTCAGCTGCATGAATCCTTTATTTTCATTGCATTTTATCAATTAATAAATCCTTATTTAGCTCTAAGCATGTGAGATTATTTTATATAGTTTCTTACCATATATTTTTTGGTTTCCCACTTTCTCTTTTTACATGAACAATGTTCAATAACTTAATTTTCTTTACTGAAGCTTTAATAGACCTACAATTTATAACTCCAAATCATCTAAACCAACTCCCTCTGAGTTTATATCAATTGATGCTACTCCAACTTTCTCGCGGATACTCATTTTTTATTTTCTCTTTTCATGTATGAATCATTCATCCATCTTATCATCTTCATTTGTACAACACTTATTTATTTGTATGCTTTCTTTTTATAGGTCAGCATTCGGTATCATATATTATCACTGTAGGTTGGATTTATTCGGAGTTCAAATATAGCATGAGCTAGTTGAAATAATGTTGTTGAATTTGTAAATTCAGAAATGATCTGTTGGCTTGAGTTTCTTAATTATGATAAATGCAATGAGGCACCATGTAGATACTAGTTACTATCCCAATGATGGTCATTCCTTCATTCTACCATTCTTCTCACTTCAGTGTTAACACTTTCCTTTTTCTCTTGCAGGCGAAGCTGTTCTTGATTTCTAGTTGCAGAAGAGCAGTTCAACCCAGTTATAGGTCTTTCTAACAGTAATGAGATTTTATGTAAATCTAGAAGAAAAGTGTTGACCTTAGGTTTAAACCCTTCTTCTGTATTAGTATCCCCTTCCAGTTAGTGCCTAACCCTTCAATTTTCAGCTTATTTAACTCCATTAACATTATTGACTATATCTTATCAATGGAAATCTGTCAAATTAGGTGAAGGACCTAGCAGATCTTCGTTCCGGTCATTTTCATTTTTTTAAGTGCACGATTTTCATTACGGATTCGAGAAATTCTAATTCGCAACTCTTCTGGTTTCAGAATCTTATGTAGTTTTTAGCTTGTAGTGGATAATCCAAGGGTGTGTTAGAAGTCCAAATCTCACTTGCTGGGAGGACTGCAGAGAGATTTTCATTCATTGCCAAGAGCTGAATGATGATTTTCAGGTTCTGCTGATTCTGATGTACATTGTTCAAATTTAAAGTGTTAATTTTGTAGCAACCTGTTTCATGCATGATCTTTATTCTTTTTCTTTTTTTTTTTTTTTTTTTTTTTGTGAAAATTGCAGCTCTTTGTCTGGTTTGAAATGTAATAGATTCTGCTTTCTACGAAGAAATTAGAAATGTTTTTGTGTAAGGGTTTTATTTTAAAGTACGTACATAACACAAATTTAGGCTCTGTTTGGTAATAAGAAAAAAAAAATTTAGTTGAAATTTTTAGTCATTTTTTAAAAATATGTATGATGTGAAATAAAGTAAGTTGGTTATATTAAAAATTGTATAAGATATGAAATAAAGTTGATTGATTTATTGAGAATTATGTTGGATATGAAATAAAGTGATTATTTAATATTGGAATTTGTGTGAGATGAGATATAAAATATTTTTTTAATATTTTTTTAAAATAAATTTAAAATTTTGATCATGAATAATTTTAACCATGATTTTTAGCCTATTGTCAAACATGACTTAAGGGCTATTACGTATTAAACATTTGTATTTTTTATTTGTTTAATGTTGGGGGTCATTTTTGGGTTCGTAAGTTTCTTCATAATCTTCGTTTATAAGTTTCACCCAGGCTGTCATTTTAGTTTCCGATGTTCTTCTCTCTCATGCATCTTTTACTAAAATTTAATATTTTTATTTATTTGATATTTAAATTTTTAGTATTACGTATTAGTTAATAAAATTATATAAAAATTACATATTATAAATAATTTTAATTATATGTTATCTCTGTAGTGTGAATTATATGATATAATATTTTTAAAATTTTAGTCACATGTATGTTATTATTTTTCTATATATATATATATAATTATAACTCAAATTTTATCTAAATTTATAAAATCGAAAATATACTATTTAAGTTTTTTCTGAACAATTTTTTCTCACAGGTTATTTTTATATTTTTATTTATTATTTTAAATTTAATATATATTTTTTATAGTAGCATTTACATATATACTCTTTAATATAATTTATAATAGTAATTTTAATGTTTAAATATTAATTTATTGTATGTGTGAGAATAAAAGCCTAGATGAAATTACCGATATAAAGAGAGTGTAGTATTACTAATTTCGAATGTCATAACAGTGGTCATTTATGTAGTCCACCTCACAAAAGTTAACCTTAAATTAATAATATTTTAATACATAAATTCTAATAAAAAATTAATTTCATTTACATAATATTTTAAATTTAAAATAAATTAATAATAACTTTATTTCAGAAGAAGTTACAGAGTTAAAAAATAATAATTTTTTTATGGACATCAATGATGGAGTAGATTCTAAGCATTTCACTAGATGATTATAAGTGGCAAAAATAGAGATGGTGGACTTGCACCACAATTCAGTTTGGACCGAATATCGTTTTATTCAAGGTTTGAAAATTAGATCGAAACAGTTGATCAATACGGAGAAAATTGATCCGAAAAAGTTACCGAACTTCGGTTTCAATCAAAACTAGGTAGTTTCAGCAGTATCCACCAAAATTATTGAAACTCGATCAAAACTCAACTGAAACTATCAAAATTTTTCTCTCTCCAAAATATAATATTCAATAATTATTATTAATAAATTTCAATTTTGAATTCAAAATTTAAATACTTTATTTAAAAAAAAACCAAAACTGCAATATTAAAACTACCGAAACTATTGAAACTGTAGAAACTGATACTTTCATTTTGTGATCGAAATTTAAACCGAAACTGAATTTTAAAATCTTGACTTTAACCGAGCATTGGTCAAGAATGCTGAGTTAAAGGTTTCAGGTGAAAAAGGCCGGTCATGAAATGTGGGCCTCATCAAGGAGGAGATTACAGCTGTTTGGAGGGAGACACTTGGAACACAAATTCCATGGTCAAAATCATGGCTAAAATTACCCATGGTCAAAATCTTAAATTTATTTTAAAAAAAATTTAAAAATTATTTTATATCTTATCTCACACAAATTTCAACATTAAACAATCACTTTATTTCACATCCAACACAATTCTCAATAAATCAATCAACTTTATTTCACATCATACACAATTTTTAATATAACAAACTTACTTTATTTCACATCATACACATTTTTCAAAAATCACTATAAATTCTAACCAAATCTTCTTTTTTTTCTCATTACCAAACAGAGCCAATGTGACTACAATTCATGTAATTTTCACACTCTTTTAGTTATATCTCATGCTCAGCCTATGTTTGCTTCAAATTTAGCTGTCTCTAATGCTGTTGATGAAAACATATATACATTTGTATGTTCTGCATCTTGAAATATTAGGTGCAAATATATCAAAAGGGTAATTAATTTTCACTTGGAACAGGTCATAATTTTGAAATAATTGCATATAACTATTTTGATTTTATGCTTTTCTTATCTTTAAATGAAGGAAGTAACATCGTACTCGTGAAACGGTGGTCACATATGCGTGAAATGTATTAGTGTAGCATATTTGATCAAATTACTTCGAGAAAAAAGCGACAAGCAGCTCTGCATACAAGAGAAATTGAAATTAATGAAACGAACATTAAACATTTACTCATTGCAGCAGCCAGAAGGATCTGCATTTCTGACAATCCATGGATGTTCCAAGATCTTCTGGAGAGAAAGTCTCTTTGAGGAGTCCTTCACTAGAAGCTGGAAACGTAGAACAGCATCACAAATCAGGAGCTATTCTTCTAACAGCAGCAAATAGAAAAAGGAGCAATTATACACATACATACATGCATATACATATACATAATAAGTATATATATATATATATATCACATATGCACGTATATTTTTGACAAAAATTCTAAATATCACATAACACGTTCACTAGTCTCTGTTAAAGACACTAAGAATATTTTATTTGTGAAAAATGTACTATGACTACCTTGATGATGTAAACATATGCAGAATATTTTGGAGGGGAGGGGCAGTGTTTGATGTAATATTATTGTGATGTGATGTTATGTTATTTGAGAGAAATGAGTTATTTGATTTGATGATATGCTTAAATAGCATTATAAAAATTATAAAATTAGATCCTGATACCATTGGTACCTTTTCAACATCATGGTATTGAATCAGTTGTATAATAATTTATAAACAACATATACATCTAAATAATACTAATATCTAAATTGCAAACCAAACAACCCCATAGTATCTTCAATAGAAGTTAATCAAGATGTTTACTTTTGTGACTCTAAATGTATTCAGCATATTCTTTTTTTTATTTCTGGAACAGTATATACATAGTAAAAACATGGATGAGTAGTCACTTACATGGGAGATGAGATCTTTTGCTTCGGACGAAACGTAATGGGAGGTGGGAAATACAAGGTCAACCTTAATAATCCTGGCACAGAAATCATTATACGCAAGAAAAAATGATCGAAATACGATAGTTTTATATACTTAGATTTGTACAAGGTCAAACATAAGAATTCTGGCTCAAACATATTTGCAAAATGATCATTTGAAGAATTTTAAGTATAGTACCTTCTGAATGTATCATATTGATCATCAGCTTCAAATGGTGGGACGCCATAAAGAAACTCATAGCAAAGAATGCCAAGGGTCCAATTATCAACAGCATGATCGTGCTCCCTTTTCTCTACCATTTCTGGTGCAAGGTAATCTATTGTACCACACATGGTTTGTCTCTTTGCATTTGACTGCACAGCCCATCCAAAGTCTGCTATTTTGATTCTACCCTGAAAATTGATGAACTGGTCAATCACATGAACATGAAACATAGAACATTGCGTCCACTATCGAATTAAAGGACAAGGCAGATTATAATAACAGGATTCAACTCAAATCAAATTGATGAACTTGTCAATTACATGAGCATGAAACATAGAACAATGCGTACACTATCAAATTAACGGACAAGGCAGACAATAATAATAGGATTCAGCTCCTTGTCACAGGAATTGTAGAAGAAAATCTTGAATACAGAGACTTTTGAAAATATGTGCAACGATGTCTCCAGAAACTTGCAATGAGGCATTAAATCAATGATTTTGTCAATTCAGTGATCACACAGGGTAGAAATAAGTGGGTATTATCAGACAAAAAGATAAGGCAGGCTATAGTGACAGAAAAAAATCCTTATCACCAAAATCATTCCAGTAATTTAATCAAAATGCAAATACAAACCTAAACTTCAGTGGGACTAATATATGACCCAAATTGTTGGGCCATATTTAGGACAATATCCTCCGTCTATGATAGGTAAATTGAATCCTGTGATCTGAGGCGTCTTTCCTCCTGTTGAATAGACAATAGTTTTTATGTCCAAATATCAAGGTCCTTCGAGTTTTCTTATAAGATAACCAAGTATACGTTTTCCATAAATCCAAAGAACAAGATGATGTGGGGCACAAAGAGGACTAGAATGAAGTAATTGCTATGAATCTCAAGAACTGTATGTCTTATCCTACAAACAGAGGTCCGTCGTCCCCCTATTTCAACCTCATTCAATAAAAAAATGGTTCTATGAAAGAAGCATGAGGAACGTAATAGTGTTCAGCATAAAATAAGTCCATACACAAGTTCAATTCTCATCAAAGTGTAATAGTAACAGTTAACTAATTTTTAACTCAAGAATCAACCTCTAAATCTGCATTGTTCATCCGAGATGCCAAGTAATCAAACAAGAGAGAAATTTAATACAAGATAGAGAATGAAGAATGATGAAAGAGTACCATAACATCCAGCAACAGATTCTCCGGCTTAATGTCTCTGTGTATCACATGCTTGTCGTGGCAATAGGCTAGCGCCTTTGCTAGACTAGCTATATACTTCTCGACCCAATTGTGAAGAATGCAGACATGAACAAATACTTACTGAAAAGTTTATCATAAATAATACAGTCTAGGGTGTGAATCAAAGCTTGAAAGTTACAGTGGCAGCACGCTTTTCGGAGAAATGATCGAGGCTCTTGAGCAGCTTGTACAGCTCGCCCCCCGCGGCGTACTCGAGAACAAGGAAGATGCGGGTCTCATCATGGAACCAAGCGAAGAGGCGGAGGACGTTGGGATGGTTGAGACTGTGCTGGATCTCGATCTCTCGCCGGAGGTAGGCGTGGAATCTGTACTTATCCAGCTTCTGCTTGTATATGATCTTTAGGGCGACGACAAATCCGCTCTGATAGAAGAGATCAATCAGTGTTCTCCATTTAGACCCTTACTAGGGTTTGAGGTAGAGGGTGAAGGAAGATTAGGCAAGAAATTTTCAAGTGAATTACCTCCTTTTCCCTCGCAAGATAAACTTTCCCGAACTTCCCATCTCCGATGAACCTCCCGATCTCGAAGTCGGCGAGACTCCACTCCTCATTCGGCATCTCCGACGAGGCTGGCGGCAGCGTTCGAGCGCTTCAAAAAGCGATGAGCGCGGGCTGATTTTAGGCAGCGATCCGAATGGGTCGGGTTTTAATCGGGTATTGAAACCACTAACCCGTATTTTTGCCCAATACAAATTTCAACTATAAAAATCAAATTTATTTCATATCCAATATAAATATAAATATAAGAATTAAAATTATTTCATATTTTACATATTTTTTAATAATAAAATAAATTTTTCTCCTATTAAACTTAAAAAATAAAATAAATTTTTTCATGTCAAAAAAAAACTCGAACTAAACGAGGCCGAGCGGTTAGAAAGCTCGAATTACTCAGCATCGAATCACAAAGCGTTATATATGCACAGACTCACCAGGAATGTACACGTGATGCTCGATGATTAGCTCCCAAACGTTACATGCATCAAACTCAAAAATTTCTTTGTTAAATAATCACATCATGTTTTATGATTCAAACCAAATAACACCTTCTCGCTTAAAACCCGATTTACTATTTAAGACCGGCCCACCTCATTTAGGACCAATATTCTAAAAATCGAAATAAATCAAAAATCGATTTATAGTTCATGTCACAATCTGGCTCTTAATTATAAAGATATTATTCACTTTTGATTTTAGGGAATTATGTGATTTGAATATTTTTTAAGAAATTACTCGTTTCAAAATAACTCAAATCTAAGCATATTTAATTGAAGAGTTCTTGTTACTTATTACAGATTTTTGCTTCAATAAGTGCCTCTACAGTTTGAGCCTAAGTTGGCATAGTTTAATTTATATGATTAATTATTATTTAAAAAAAACATTAAAATGATAATAATTTTTAGGGGCAATATTTAAAATATATTCACATTACCACAAAGGCTCACAAATATCAAAATATACTATACAGATTAACATATATAACAAAAACGATCATACAGACCTCTCCATCACAATATTCATTGAGTGCTTTCAAAAAGGAATTTTTTTTTTCTAATTTATTCTATTTTATCTCCCACCCTTCTCTAGAATCTTCTTTGCAGCAAAAAGGGTTTCGCCTTAACTATTTGTTAGAGTTAACTTTCCCCGAAGAAACACTAGCTTCAGTTGAAGTAAAATTTCAAGGTTAATTTTTAATTTTATTTTTTAAAAATTAAATATTTATTTTACATATCTTTTTTATTAAATATAAATTTTTGGTTAAATTTATTTATGTTGTGTGTATGATCATATATTAATTTTTTTAAATAAATATTGTGTGTGTATATATATATATATGACTTATTTATGTTATTAAAATATCTCAAATGTACATTAAAAAAATGTAAATATGCATTATTATTTTAGGTATTAAGTAGAGTTAAATTAATTTTATTTTTTAATTTCAAGTTATAAAAAAAATTGAATCCATTTGAATAAAATGCGACCGAGTTTCGAACATAATGCAAGCCCTAATCGTTAAACGGACAACCGGAGCCGCCGCAGAGGGCAACACTAGAGCCGCCGCAGAGGGCAACACTAGAGCCGCCGGCTTCCACTTCTGACTGAAGCCCTAGCGTTGATGAGAAGATCCCTAATAGCCGAGCTCCAGATAGGAAGAGAGGGTGGTGGGTAGCGGAGGGGGATGGTGAGCCAGAAGCAGAGGGTGGCGCGTAAGCGGTTTCGTGATGCGAACCCCGATCTCGTCCAGAAGCCGCCGTCTCCGAAGGACCCGAGCCTGAAGAGGCAAAAGAAGAAGGAGAGGTTGAAGAAGAGAAAAGCTTTGATAAGGAAGAAGATAGAGAGGAGGAATGGCGCTGCCCTGAAGACGAAGAAGCACCCACTTAGAGTACCTGGAATGAGGCCAGGGGAGGGTTGCTTCATCTGCAAGTCTAAGGACCACATCGCCAAGCTCTGTCCTGAGAAGGCCAACTGGGAGAAGAACAAGGTGTGTGATCTCTTTCGTTCTCCAAATTTGATATGTTCTCTTTTACTTTCTTTTAGTAATACCTCTTCCAGATTATTGTTCATATTAAAATTCCTCAGTTTTCTGGTTGTGGACTTGAAGTTTAGTGATTTGAATGCTCTTTTGTTGGGGCAATACGTATGAGAAGATCAAAGTTCGTACATTTCCATTGAGGAAATTGTGGGGATTGCTTTTGTTTTGTATGCTGTACATGGTTTTTTTTGTTCATGCGCTACTGTACGTTAGCAATACAGGACATGCGATAGAGTAAGGGCAGGACAAAATTTGAATGCAGTTGTATATATGGACGAACTATACAAATTGATGGTTTTGCTGTTTTGTTACTGCTTCAACCAAGCTCCACAAAATCAAGATTACACAAATAACAAATAAGAGAAAAGAAACCCTATCTCTAATCAGCCTGTGCCCATACACAAAATAGCCAATACACAAAATAGCCAATAAAACATATCTGGATAGGCATAAAATAAAAACAGTTCAATATTGCACCAATAAAAATCCAGAATAAGAGAATGAGTCACAGATAATTAATCCTATACCCTAAATCCTATATTTAATATTAAAAAATGTTGTGAAAATACAACTAACAGGTTAATATGAAAAATAATCACCTTGCACAATTATTATGTATGTTGAAAACTTTATTTCTATATTATATTTTGGGTAGGTTTCTTTTCATATATACTATTAGGATGCTCTTATTGTAAAAATTCTTATTACGAAAAAAGGCCATCTAATGATACAAAAAAAAGAGCTGAAGTGTTATTCCATATAAAACAGTAACGAATAACTATTAGTCCACGTGTATACATGAGAAATGATGTTCTTCATTATGCAAAATTTGCATACAATGCAATTACGTTTTTCTCAGCAGGGTTAGCTTCATTGATGGGGTCTAACTCATCTTCAAGTAGAGGGGTGTCCTCAATAGTCTAACCAAATAACAATATCTTAAAAGTACATTCATACGATCAATTCCTTGTGATCTATAACATTGCACTGAACAATTAGCCATCTCGGTGGAACGTGAACTTCAAACTCTACCTATTTCTTATATTCCTCGTTCTATTAAACGACTGGCTCAATCACTCCAACCATAACATGAAGCATAGCATATTCATCAAAAGTCTCGAATTTGCTAATGGGAAACTTGGAGATTTTTGATTTGTACACCATAATCTGTATCCTTTAACACCAAATGAATAACCAAGAAAATGAATTTCTTTGCTTTCGGCTCAAGCTTCCCTCCTTTGATATGTGCATAAGTAGGATATCCAAGAGATTTTTAAAACTGAATAATCATCAGTTAACCTGACCATACCTCTTCAAGTGTTCTGCACTTGATGGATGAGTGAGGAGAACGATTCACTTGCCAACAGGCTGTGTTAGCGTCTTCTCCAAACTCCTTACCCAATCCTGCATTGGAGAGCATGCATCGTTCCTTCTCAAGCAAAGTTCTATTCATTTGTTCTGCAACACAATTTTGATGAGGTGTCTTCACAAAAGTTTGATGTTGAGCATTACCTTCATATTTCAAAATTCGTTGGACTCTTCATTGTAGAATTCTAGATCATTGTTTGTTCTAATTCTTTTTGTATGCTTTCCTATTTGCTTGTGAATTAGGAACTTTCACACTTCCACTATTGGAAAGTCAGAAATACGTGGCTCCTCTTTTAGGACACAGGCTTTCTTGGAGTATTCATTATTGAAAGTGAGCATGCATCGAGAATGACTACCTTTAAAAGGAACTTGGGAAGGTTTTTAAAGATTTGAATGAATGTAGTCCAAGGTTCCTTTAGTTTTGTGAATGCACGAGCTAAAGCTCAACTTCTTTTGTTTTCCAAACACGCAATGCTTACCAAACTTCATCTTCCCTATATTCTGACAATACAACCTCTCTTGCTCAAAGAAGTCTTGTTCCTACCGCAGTTGCCATAACATAGTAAAATTAGAATTTGAGACAAAAATATAAGCAGCAGATGAACCTATAACAATTGAACCTTGAAGGAAATGCAAAGTCCCTATTCTCCTTTCCTTCATCAGTAACAGAACCCCTAAAGATGTTAGGGGCTCCATCCTCATTTCTATGTTTACAACCATTCTCCTCTAGAGTACTTAATGAAATCACTCTTTGTTTTTATGTCTAGAATATGTTTGATGCCTGACAATATTTTGATCACACATCATGCATCTTGATGTGAACTGTGCCTGCACCGACCATCTTACAAAGATGATCATTACCCATGATTACACTTCTAGTAAACGGCTCATGAGTAGTGAACCAATCTTGATTGGGTTTCATATGTTGCGAGGCTCGAGTGTCCATTATCTAGCTATTCTTAAAATTGCTTTTAACATCAATAGCACAAAGGTAATCATTTGTTTTAGTTTCAACAACATTTGTTCCTTTTACCTAAGCACCATTGTTCCTTTTTGTCTTTTGCTTACTCTTTATTTTGTGGTGGTTGACATTAATGTGCCCCCTTCTTCTTACAATAAATTTTTGTAGGAATATTTCTTCTGTCATAGATCATCGTGTCTATAAAGTGCTTATTAGAAGGTAGTAAAGAACATAGAAGCAATAATGCTTGGTACCAGTGTTCTCCTAGTGCAATGGGAAAGGAGCTTGCCTGAATATCAAGGAATCTTAGGTTTTGAACCACTCCACTGTAATTTCTAAATAAAAAATTGTGATGCTCAGGGATAGATAAAAAAATTTTAAAAAATAAAACTTGATCTTCATCTGCAATCTTAATATCTATCTTACTCAAATTTGTAATGATAGGTGTAAAGTCAACAATATGAGACACAGGCACCTACAAACGTTTGTAGAGTGTAGAGGTGTTGTTTTAATCTTAGTGTGTTGGTGAGGAACTTTGTCATAAACATACTCTCCAACTTCAGGCATGCTCTAGCAGTAGTATTTTCAGACAAGATTTCTTGAAGGGCTTCATTTCCCAAATACAAATGAATAGAAGAAAGGGATCATTGTCCATGTTATGCCACTCACTATCTGTCATCGTCCCCATCTCCTTTAATTTCCTGCATAAAGTCTTTTATACCTTCCTTAGACATAATCACCATCATCCTGAGACGGGAGTGACCTCGAAGACTTCAGGCCTGTCGTAGGCGGGTGTCAGGATGTCTTGTTCATCGCCTCTTTCTTCTTTGGCCAGCTCATCCGCGATAGTGTTCATTTCTCAGGGGTATGTGAAGCAATTGCGTCTGGGCGAAGTGCTGTAGAAGGCTTTTGGCTGTGTGTAGGTACTTCTTGAGCGTCCCATCCTTCGTCTGGTATGTCCCCCTTAGCTGGTTGACCATAAGCTTGGAATCGCTGTAGATGCGAAGGTATTGTGCCCCGAGGCCTTTTGCGAATTCGAGCCCAGTGATGAGGGCTTCGTATTCGGCTTGGTTGTTCTTCTTCAAGTAAAAGTAAGCGTGCTGTTGAAACTTCTAAGCAACGTAGGCGACGAAGAAAAAGTTTTACTAAATAACACGCAAGTCATTGTTGAGAGAAGCAAAGAACAAAACAAATATTGTTTTCTGAAATTCGGTCGTAGCCTATAATACTATAACAGTAAAAAAGATACATCAGGTACAAAAGGTTCGATCCTCGTCGAGAATCGCACAAAAATCGAGTGGGAGGGACATGCCCCTACGCCACTCTGTATCATCTAAACAAGAAAAGGAAGCTACAAAATCGGCCGCTCTATTAGCGGCTCTGTATACATGAGAAATCCTATATGCCTTGAAGGTGCAAAAAAGGTCGGCAATCTGGGCCGTGATCTTGTCTGGAGGGTGTCCTCTGGCTGCCCGCTGAAGGTCCGCTATAGTGGTGGCTGAGTCGCCCTCTATCCAAATCCCATCCGCCGTAGTCGCCCACTCCTGGGCGGCTGTCACCGCAATGAGGGCTCCCCTCGCTTCTGCTGTCGGAGTGGCATAAGTATAGAACTTAGAAGCAATTGCTGCAAGAAAATTGCCTTGATGATCTCGAACAACTCCACCTGCGCCTGCCGCACCGTTCTGTTTAATGGAGCCATTGAAGTTCACCTTAATCCATCGTGAGGGTGGGGGATCCCAATGGGATGTAGAGGGGTAACAACAGCCTTCAAGGCTGTTGGGATCCCAGTTCCCCGCGTTGGATGAAGGTTGTTCTTGGGCCTCGCTAAAATGAATAAGTGCAGCAATTACTCTAGGCAACGGGAAAGGGTTGTTGTGGACACGACTGTTGCGAGCTCGCCAAGAGTGGTACAATGCAGCCACTGCTCGGATTGCCGGAGGATCAGCTGGATTTCGTTGAACTCGTGTCTGCAAGTTGCTGAGAAAAATGTGCAGTAGATGACCATCACAAGCTTGAGACGACGAAGAAGTCGCTGCCGTATCAGCCACCAAAGTTGGTGGCGTGGGAGTGGCGTGTCCAGGAAGAGGTGCTGCTGTTACAGCAGTAGAATTAACTGCTGTAGCAGCAGCAGAATTAGATCTCGCTGCTGCTACATAGTTGATTTCTGCTGCTGCCGCAGCTGGCATTGCTGCTGTTGCTGCAGCAGCAGCAGCAGCAGCAGGTGTTGCTGCTGCGACAACAGCAGCAGCAGCATAATGTACTGCTGCTATAACAGCAGCAGAATGTGCTGCTGCTATAACAGCAGCAGAATGTGCTGCTGCTATAACAGCAGCAGAATGTGCTGCTACTGTTACAGCACCACCAGCAGGTTTAGCTGCTGCTGTCCCTACGGCAGCAGCAGGTTGAGCTGCTGCTGTCGCAGTTGCAGCTGCCCGGGGTTGCGTACCGCAAGAAGCAACTGTTAGGCGTGGGTTCCTCAACCCCGGTCTTGTACTGGAATCACCATCGTCACCGCAACCTGCAGAAAAAAAGTTAGCATAAAAGGATTCCCTGCTGTTGCCAGCAGGTCTAGGTGTTTTTTGTCGGGATTTGTCTCCATCATCATGCCACCTGAGAGGGCTCAGAGTGGTGGGGCCAGCATCGCGCTTTCTCTTGGGCGGAGTCTGCCCCGAGCCTTGCAAGGTAGGAAGAGTTGTAGTGCTAGCGTGCCAGAAATCTACAGCTGGAATGGGGATTGCAGGATGCGCTTTCTGCGCTTTTGCATTCGGCACAGCTGTATTGGAAGTCTTTCGTTTGTTGCACTTCCGACTGATTGGGCAATACTGCGGTGAGGTCAAGGTACTAGTAGGTGACTCCCAGTTGGCCTCTTCTGGCAGCACAATATCAACACCTGTTGCTAACTCCGCCCCCTCCCGTTGTAGGGCATCAAAGACGGCGCAAGTGAAGTTACACTCACAGACGAAGTGTTGCACATCCTCTTCAGCAAAGCAACCCCAAGGGCACCTGTCAGACTCCCGCAGATGCCTACGCTTGAGCCAAGAAAAAGTGGGGATAGCACCACAACAAATCCTCCAGAGAAAAGTGACAAAGCGGGGCTGTGCGCGCAACTTCCAGACCCAGCTGTATGAGAGTTCTCTGCCGCGAAAGAGATCTCTATATAAAGTTGCGGTGGGGGATTTGGTAGAATCAGATTTAAGCCAAATAAGACTGTCCCTCTCCTCCTTGTCGAGCCTCGGTAGCCTACCTATTCTCAATGCTAACTCTGAGTTAAAGAATTTATGGAGCTCAGAATGCTTCCATTCACCGTTCACCTGGAGGAGTTGCTGAACGGTCAAAGGGGGCAGTTCAGTAGTATTGATGAAGGTAGGCCACCTCAAGAAGGGGTTGGAATCAACCCAGGCATCGTCCATAACTTTGGTACTGCTACCACTGTCAATCTTCCACATAGAGTTTTGTAAGGCTGTAATCCCTCCCTGACAAATAAGTTTCCAAGCCCACGAATCACCCCTTTTGGTGGAGAAGGTAATCTCTCTGTTTCCATATTTGGCCTGAAAGCATTTGACCCAAAGAGTGTCCGCGTTACTAAGAAAGTTGAAGGCAAGTTTGGCCATGAGGATAGAGCGCCATTCCTTCAATCGGTGGATGCCCAACCCCCCAGCATTCTTTGGCTTGGTCACATGCTCCCATGCCACTAGATGAGCTGCATTCGAAGTTAGGTTGCCACTCCATAGAAAGCGTCTAATTAACTTCTCAATCTCCACCAAAACATTATCAGGCACAAAGGTATGAGAGAGGGAGAAGATAGGAATAGAGGTGAGCACGCTATTAATGAGTGTGACTCTGCCAGCAAGTGATAGGTGCCTGGTGCCCCACGAAGAAATTTTCCCCCTTACAGATTCAATAATATGCTGGAAGTCGGCTTTTACTGGCCTTCTACTGATGAGCGAAATGCCCAAGTACTTGCCCTCAGCTTGCGTACGAAACCCCCATTTGTTAGCAATCATGCGCTTCCTGCTTCCCTTCATCTTCTTGCTAAAGCAAATGGAGGACTTAGCCTTATTGATTTTTTGTCCAGACCAACTACAATAAGTATCGAAGATACTATTCAAAATTCTGACAGCTCGGCAGGTGACGGGGGCAAACATGAGGATGTCATCAACAAACAAAAGGTGGGTGATAAGGGGCCCATGAGCTGTAGTTCGGATCCCCAGCAGGTCATCTCTATTCTGGTGTTGGTTAATAAGGAGGGAAAGCAGTTCAGAGCAGAGAATGAACAAATACGGAGACAAAGGGCAACCCTGTCGAAAGCCACAAGTTGCTTCTATCCAGTTGGATTTTTGTCCATTAATCATCAAAGCAAATCTCGGAGCTTCAACACAAGCTAAGGCCCATCTATTCCAGGTGTCAGGGAAGCCAAAGTGCTGAAGGATTTTTTGTAAAAAATCCCACCTCATTCTGTCGTAAGCCTGTTCCATATCAACTTTGATGGACATGTAGCCAGTGGAGGATTTAGAGGAAGCCAACTTCTGCATAATCTCCTGTGCTAGCAGGCAGTTGTCAGCAATGCCACGGCCCGGAACAAAGGCTCCTTGCTCCTGAGAGATGAGAGAGCTGAGGACGTCCTTCACTCGATTGATAAGGATTTTGGCAATGACTTTGTAGATAGTACTGCAGAGGCTAATGGGTCTGAATTGGGAGGGGAGTTCGGCACCTTGCACTTTAGGAATAAGGACCACTAGCGTATTCTTCCAACGCTTTGGCATGGACCCATAACTAAAAAAATGATGAACAGCAGTCAAGACATCCGAGCTGGTAGTACTCCAGTAGCCCTTAAGGAAGGAGCCTGTTATGCCATTGATGCCAGGGGCCTTGTTGTTGCCAAGAGAGTTGATAGCAGTTACAATCTCCTCATTGCTGACAGGTGAGCCGATCCTGAGAGCATCTTCTTGAGAGATCGTAGCTCTGGGTGGGGGAATGCTCAGCTCAGGCATAGGGGCAATTGGGGGCCTCCATTTTGAGGAGAAGTGGCCAACCAAAGCAGCTTGGATCCCTTCTTTGTCTGTGATTTCCTCACCATCTTGCCCAACTAAGCGATGGATGTGGTTGGTACGCTTCCGACAAGTCGCAGCTTTATGGAAAAAGGAAGAGTTGCGATCCCCACACATGGCCCACTTCACTTTGGCTCTTTGTAGCCACCAAGTCTCAAGTCTGCTAAGTGTGATATTGTAATCTGCAATCAACTGTAAAAGGCAATCCAACTCACTGTCATTCAAGCCAGTGCCGCTGGACTCCCTTAGTTGAAGCTCCGCAATTCTGCTCTCAAGATCTTTGGCTTTGGCATGGATATCCCCAAACTTTTCCCGACTCCAAATCTTAAGGGCGCGAAGAGTGCGGGCGAACTTGTGGTTGAGAATGGCAGGCGGGCTGCCATGAGTAGGTTTATGCCATTCCCTAACCACAATCTCCTTGGAACCCTCTTCTTCAAGCCAGACATCTTTAAATTTCAGGATGTTGCCTTGCGGTTTAAACTCCAAGTTTCTGCCTTGAACCAAAAGGGGGCAATGGTCTGATCCAATTCTGGTAAGGTGAGTAACAGCAGAGCCTGGGAGAGCAGATAAAGCCGCCGAGATAAAGCCTGGGAGAACAAATATTGTTTTGCATGCAATGCAACGTGCAATGTCGTACACTGTGGAGGATGCTATGAAAAAATTAGCATCTATGCAAAACCTAACGGATACTGCTCTTTGTGTGATGATAGATGCATTTAACGAAACTCCTAACAATGTCACAGTATTTATGATGTTGGATAGGTCTCGCTTAGAAACATGGCTTGCAGTAACTGTTATGCGACATGCTCAATTTGGACGAATGTCGATATTTACTGACAGACCGAACCCATCGTTTGATCCTCCCCCTATTTTGTAGCTTCTCTTTGTTGTTTTCATGATTTCGCCAGTGAGCGAAGCTCATCGATCCATCAAACTTCTCAATGTTGCCTATGATTGTTATTGGTGAAGTCAAAATCATCAAAACTGAAGGGTTTAAGAACTGAAGAAAAACTTCTAGCAGTGCAAGACGACATGGCTGTTAAGCTACCAAAACAAGCCTGGATTGACGAAGCTCTGATACCAATTTGTGAAGACAAATACAGAGTAGCAATACATATTATGTGATAGAGATAAGGACGGGCAAACTTTGAATTCAGTTGTATATATGGATGAACAATATAAAGTGAGGTTTTGGCAGTCTTGTTGTTGCTTCGACAAAGCTCCTCAAAATCAAAGGATAAACATATAACAAATTAAATAAAAAGAACCTTAAAAACAGATGCTCAAATGCTCCTGCACCCATACATGAAAAATCCCATTAAACATAACTGAATAGGATGAAAATAATAACATCTTGCTCAAAAATTTCAAACAAGAGAATTTGAGTCCAACATAACACTTCTGGTGACACCATGTAGCAGAAGGGAGCCTCTGGTCAATATTTCATGTGCAAACTAATTGGTTGAATCTTTCTGCGTCTCTATAGCATGAAATGTGTTTGTCCCATAGTGCAAGATAGTCTTTTGGTTAATTTTTTGAGATCTATAAACTAATTGGTTAAATCTTTCTTCATCGCTATTGCATGAAAGGTGTTTGTTCCATAGTGCAAGATAGTCTTTTGGTTCATTTTTTTCAATTGTGACAGCACATTTAACAGTCAGGATGTTATATAAGATTTTGGCCTCTTGGGAGAAATTTGTTTCATCATTCAAACCATCATGTAAAAAATGAAGGCTGAAGTAAGTCTAATAAGATGAGTTCTTAAAATATTCAAGATGATTGTATTTGATAGTTAGATATGCAAGTAGTTTATTCTGGAATGTAGGGAGTAAATAAATGATGCTAGGCAGTATTACTTTCACTGAATAAATCTTGATTATATCTTCTGCTAGAATTAGCACTGGCTTTAGAACTAGAACAATGATACTTTCTCGCAAAAGTCGATTCAAATGGGAATTGTGTATAACTTGAAATCCATTCTTCTATTTGGACAAAGAGTGTGTGTGTTTTTTTTTTTAATTTTTTTTATTCATTGCCCTAAACACCATAATTCTCCTGACCCCAATTGAAAATTGTAGTTGTGTGAATTCAAATTCGGAATTCCTGGTTCTAAGCAAGTTCCCTTCCACTGGGCTAGGAGAAGGTCCACAAGAGTGTACATTTGAGGAAACATCATTTTGTTAGGTGTCTTATTATGGTAAAGATTTTTGGCATTAAAGATTCCTTATGTAGAACTTTTGAATGGCTATGACATAGTAGGATACAACAAGTGTTGTCTAATCCAACATAGTGTGACTACAAGCCCAACACACGTAGGTACTTGTTTGACTTCTTGTAGTGGTCCTGTTCTTGTAGAGGGCCCTATCTTTCATTCTTCTTTTAGGTGCTGGCATGTCAAGAACTTGCCTGAGCAAGATCCTACTTGTGGTCATTATCCTTGTCTTTGTATCCATTTGCCCCCCTTCCTATTGCTCTAGCATAAGCTATTGCAGTGCTAATTAGCACCCACGTAGTCAATCTTTGAGGCCTTAGATAACTCAGTAGTGCTTCATGTCAAGTGTTCTTTTTTATTACTTGCATGTTCTTTTTTTAAATGGTGGAGTTAAAGTGATGGTTGGAAGATAAGTTGATGAAAATGGTCGTATGATTGCTGTTAAAGGAAATAGTCTGGAACTCAGAATGAAAAATTGAAATTCAATTTTTGCCATGTAGTGGGTTGCTACAGATCATATTAGTAGTGGTAAAACTGATCACCAAGTGTATCCTTGATCATGTTGATCCTTTGGAATTATATGCATAGCATTTTCTTGTAGTTTATCCCACATGGTCAATTTGTTTGTGTATGTGTGCCATGTATTTGTTTATGTATGTTTTTATGCATGTTTGTAGGTACTGCAATTCAATTTTTCAGCTACTGAGGATTTTATGTTTCACTGTTTTTAGTCCTCAACACTCGACTTCTTTTGTCTAGATTTGCTTGCTTTGTCGACAACATGGGCATAGTTTGAAGAATTGCCCAGATAAGAAAGAAACTACTGAACAAAAGTTCTGTTACAATTGTGGAGAAGGTGGTCACTCTCTCTCTAAGTGTCCTCAACCTATCCAGGATGGTGAGCTTTCATAGGGAAACTTTTTTTGTTTTACTTGCCCTTCTGCTACCATGCACTGTGTAAAGTTGCTACATATCTTGTTGAGTTCAATATTGGAATGTGTTCTGCTTCATATCTTCAGGAATTTTAGTATCCTTTTACTTCTCATTTCTATATCTATATCTATATATGTATATATATTCATAATGATATATCTAAGACTAGCTTCCCTTGTAATGCACATTTTCTTAGTATTTCAATGCATGTTAGCTTAAGTACTTAAATAAATTAGAAAACATGAGGGTTTAGTCCTGTCCTGTATATGAGCAGAGTCACTTTCTTATGTTTTCTGTTGATGTTTGCAATTTTAGCTTCCTTTGAAGCATAACTTGTTGTGCTTAGTGCAGTGTTTTTAACAACTTATTGTGTTCTAAACGAATATCATCTTCTTCAAGTCCACAAAATTGCTAGAGGCTTAACCTTGTTTCTTTGAAAATACAATCGTTTCAAACTTTTATATGTTAGAGAATAAGATGATTTTGTAATGTTGTTGGTTTCGGTTTTGTTTGATATTCAATAGTTTGCATTATGTATTAACTTGCCTCTTTCATTTAGTCTTTATGTCAGCTAGATTTAGGATTGCTAACAAAGGTTGGACTTCCGCTTTTGTGTACTCTTTTGGCTTGATATTTGGAATAGGGGTGTAGATTGGGGTTCACTACTTGAGTTTAGGCCAATTGACTTGAACTAAACCCAAATTTAAACAAGTAAATTCAACTTGACTACAAAACTTGAATGGTTCAATTTATCAAACTTAGTCTGACCTGACTCGATTTGCGTCAATTTGAATTGACTCAGCCTGATTTTGAAGCTCCACATATCTGCCATATTCATTGAAATATATTGCACACGAGGTAAATAATGAGAGTTTAAGTGTTGCATCTTGTTGATGAGCTCTGTTTCAATCATAATTTAACATGGAAATCATCACACAAATCAAGAAATTATAGTTATCACTTGCTTTTTTATATCCTTGATTTTTAATCAAGTTTTTGAGTTGACCTGAACCTGACTCAAACCAAATGTGAACTTGACTAAAAATCAATTTGGCCATGATTCTTCTTCTCAAGCCTGACTCGAAGCTTAAATAGGTTTCAGGTATTTTTGTTGGGTCCAATCCTATTTTCACACTCCTAATTTATGCAGACTTTGCGAACTTCTGGTTGCATATATTGTTGTGATAGGACATTGTATATACTGGTTCATGTGTAAAAAGCTAGTTTTAGTTTAGGGGTGGTAATTTTATGTGAAAATCGAAATTCACTCATATTTTGCTCAATTTGAAATCAACTCGATTTTCTTCCTGGTCGAAGTTTGCTCGCTCAAAATGAAATTGATTCATCTCGCAATCGACTCAATATGTGTATAAACATATATATTTAGAATTTTTTAAAGTGTAATTAAGATATTTTTATAATAAATATGGTCTAATATTTTACATAAAAGAGATAATATTAGAAATATATGTATAGAATTTAAAGTAAACTTATAATATTATATTTTAATATATTTTATATGAATAATGAATATTTTTATAGAAAAATATAGCTTATGATTAAGCTTGATCAACTTGAAAATCGACTCGAAATCGAAAGAATCTTAGCAAGCTCGAATCGAACTCGATTTAAAATCGAAAATTTCAATTTCAAATTGAGCCCGGCTTGCTCAAAATCTACTTGAAGCCGCCCCTATTTTAGTTTATATCCCCTGTCAAGTTGATGCATATTGATCGTCCTTCTCTTTTTTGTGAATGCAGGAGGTGCAAAATATGCATGTTGCTTTATATGCAATGACCGTGGTCATTTGAGCAAAAATTGTCCTAAGAATACCCATGGAATTTATCCGAAGGTAGACACACGCACACAAACACTCACATACATATATTATATCTTGACTGGACAAACTGCTTCTTGATACGAAATCTTGACGACATTTTGACTTTTGTTTCAAAGAAAAAATTGGTTAATGACTTGCTTGAAACTAAAAAATCAGACAAGCTTATTGTTTAAAATAAGTTTTCCACTTCTAACTTTGTAAAATTTCTAGGGAGGTTCATGTAAAATTTGTGGCCAAGTGACTCACCTCGTTAAGGATTGTCCAAAGAAAGCGGAGAAACAGTCTTTTACTTCATTTCGAATAGATATCACATGTAAGTTGCTTTCAAAGTTTTTACTCTATTATTGTGGTTACAATTTAATTTTCCCAAGTAAAATTATGTTTTATTGTTGCTGTTATTGTCTTATGATGGTAATTGATTTATTTATAATATCAGTTGTATGAGATTTTTGTAGTTATGTTCATGCATTTATCTTTTGTAAATATTTTTCTTTTTATTCTTTATATGCTCTGAATCTACCTAATTACAAAACTCTGGAAGTAATCAAGTACGATGTAGCTTAACACTATCGACGTATTTTCTACTTTGGCCTAGCGACTTGAGCCTATACTTGTTCTCATAATTTTGTCCTCAATAGGCACATTGACAATTTAACTTGACCTTTTTAATAAAACTCAATAATTTTATTTTGTCACTTTTTTATATAGAACTGTTCATTCTAGCTTTCTGTGCTATCCTAAAATTCTATTAGGAGTTGCACCTTATTTCGGCCATAGCCTTGGCGATCACTTCCTACATTAATCAGACCTAGTCTTTCTGTGCTCATTAGCTTTACATGATTTGTTCTTGACCCACATCTTTCTTTGGGAGTTTATTTCAGATAGTAGATGATATGATCTATCTTAACATTGTGTTGTCTGTATTGGCTTAAGTAATTATAGGCCTTAATGTTTGTCTTCAAATGAGATCTTGATAGGCTAGCATGAGACTCTACTTATGAAACATATTATTTAGCCCCACCTTCTCTTTCCAATGATGTACTTTTCATTTTAGTGCACTTCACCATGCTAGAAACATATCTGGAGCTGCACATTGGCCTGTCCTTAGCCCTAGCTATCACTCTTTCCTTTTACTGGGGGGCTGTTACAATAGTAGTTTAACTTCATAATAAGGAAAAAAAATTGATGAGGACAAGATATGAGAATGATATGTAAATTTTAAATTCGACAAAATTAATTAGAATTTGTCAAAATTAAGAGCATTATTTTCCAAATTTATTTATATTTGATAATATAAAATAAAAGATCTTGCAAATTAAAATTATTTTAAAATTAAAATTATATCAAATTGCTTGATAATTGGAGCTTGTCGATTTCAATCAAAAATCAAATCCAGAGTTTAGAAATAAAAATGGGAATTCTCTAATTTAATTCACATGGTAATTTGCTTTTAACGTAATGATCTATCGAGCAAACATCGTATAATCAATGGGAACAAAATAATTTCAACTCAACTAATCAGAAATAATTTGAAGCCAAAGAATAGTTTACCTTAATCTGTAGAATTCATGAACGAGAGAGTATTTGGCATTAACTAGGGTGGCCCTTAGACTCGATCTAAACGTGGTCCACCTTACCTGACAGAGTAGAGGAGGGGATTTGGGTTTGAAATTTATTATAATACTCTTTTGACACTCTAATAGTTTATTCAATTATATTAAATAACATTTTACAATAACAGAAAAGCTCAAAATAATCAGTAGTTACATGTATTTAGGCCACACTTTCTAACAAATAATCAGCACAAACATGCCACTTAAGGGGCGTTTGGTTCAATGTTATCTTGATGTTATGTTATATTATTTAGAGAAAGCAGTTGTTTGGTTTAATAACATCTACAAAAAATCTTCTATTAGATTATAAAATTATCAGTTAAAAGATTATATCTAGATATCATGACATCTAGATTACATAACATAACACTAAGATAACATCGAACCAAACGTCCCCTTAGCCAGATAATCAGAACTAACTTGCCACTTGAAAAAAAAAACATCTATATTTGAGAATTATTTGAGCAATGTAAACATACCAGTGACGTAGGCTTCAAACTAGGTCCATATTTAGATTTCTCCAAATAGAGAGGTTATGGATCTTATTAAACCCCACAAGAAATGGGATAAAAGCGTAGAGGAAAATCTATCAATAAAATGAGAACACATGATTAATTTGGTGAAATGTAGTATTCCAGAAATATCACACTATATGGTGAAAGAATTGCATGCGAGAAAAAGATCAAACCTAAAATTGAATACAGACCACCGAATCTTTGAAACGAAAAAACATAAGCTAATTCTGAAAGAAATGATCTATACAAGAAATGATAAAGGCAGAAGATCATCAATCAAAGCATTACCTTGCTTGTGGTCATTGTGAAGACAAAAATTAGGGTTGGTATTGTCATGTCAATCCCCGATGCTTTGCAGATGTTTTCGGTGCCAGTACTCAGAAAACACTAGCTAGAGAAGGAAGAGAGTGAGTGTTGTGGTGCTGTACATGAAGAGGGGGAAGGGAAGGGGCAAAGGGTGAGAGAAATGAGTGTTTATTGATGCAAGGTGTAAATGAATACAGATGCTATAATCCTTGCCGGCATAATCCCTCGATGAATTCATTTTGAGTGAATACAATCGTCTGATCAAAATTGTGTGACAAGCAATGCATAAAG
The DNA here is from genome assembly GCA_002786265.1 of Apostasia shenzhenica. Lineage (NCBI taxonomy): Eukaryota > Viridiplantae > Streptophyta > Magnoliopsida > Asparagales > Orchidaceae > Apostasia > Apostasia shenzhenica. The sequence goes on from KZ451980.1 coordinate 973,594, forward strand.
GGCTTTGTGTTCACTAGATTGTTCGCCAGCTCTTAGCCTGCTTGTGCTGCCCACTTCATTAAATCAGGTTAAAGCTTAAAACTACGTGTTATATATACTAGTTTGTTTAGCCGGTGTTTTAAAATCAAACCTAAAATTGAAATCATCTGTTTTTACAATATAAAAATCGAAACCGAACCCACTGCTTCGGTTAACCGAAAAGTTTAGTTTGTTTACGGTTCGGTTCTAATTTTTAGTTAATGATTTTTCTTTTTTTGGCTCAGCCCTAGCTGAGGTTGGCATGAACTTATGCTTGATGTGGTACAGACGAGGTAGATGAGATTGAGCGTGAGGTTTGGTTTTGAATTAAATGCTGGATGATGATACCATGCTAATGGCATAAGTTGTAGCACTTGGTTGAGATGTGCTACTTGGCTTGATTGTAGTAGACTAGAGCGATAATGGTGGTTTGTGAGCTTCCATTGACATTGCGAATGAGGCACGAATGATGGCGATGAGCCATTAACGTTAGCAATGGCAGCATGTATGGGAGACAATAAGGTTGATACTAGTGGGGGCCGTGCAAGTGGTGCGAAGCAGAAACTTTACAGCAGGAATGTAATGGTGAGTGTGTGGTTCTGAAGAGGATGATGCAGTTGAAAGATTTGGTAGCAGGAAGGTGTCAAGTCTAGACAAAGGGTAGTAGGAAGGGTCGTGGAGGATTTTTCTCAACTCATAGAATAATTGGGTTACTGAAGGATTCTTGCTTAAGGTCAATTAATGTAGCATCTACATTGAGAAAGAGAAGAATAATTAGAAGTGAGATAAGATGAGAAAAAAAGTGGAGAATAATCTATAAAGCACTGGCTTGACACGGAGACACGACACGATACGACATGGTGACGTCAAAAAATATGACACGGACACGGTATGACACATCAGATATAATAATAAAATTAACAATTCATGCTTAAAAATTTATATAAAATGTAAAACAAACTTAATTTTTTAAGTGTAAATAACTTGTGAGTAACACATAAGTCTTATAAGATCAAAATGAGAACTTGAGAACGAACATTATTGACATTAACGAAATTTGTGATGTAAATTAAGGGCTCACTTTGCAAAATGAGTGAGAGAATAAAAGAAAATACAATTTTATTTGTCAGGACAACCATAGCTAGCACAACAATAAAAGATTAAAGTTGTCGGTGTTGAGGATGAGGGAAGGATAAAGGTGAAGGTAAAGTTTCAAAGCTTTTTACGATTAGTTCATTTTCGTGAGGCTCGAGGGCAGTAAGGGAGGAAGAAATTTGATTTATATAATTTTACTTGTCAGGACAACTACAACGCAATAACAAGGTTAAAGTTGTCGGTGTTGAGGATGAAAGAAGGATAAAGGTAAAGGTAAAGTTTTAAAACTTTTTACGATTGGTTCATTATCGTGAGGCTCGAGGGCAGCAAGGGAGGAAGAAATTTGATTTAGCTTGGTTTGTTTAGAATTTTAACTTATATTAGGTAAAATTTTAATAATAATAATAAGAGATATTTTTAGTTTTATTAGATAAAATTTTAACAATAATAATAATTTTAAATATTAATAAAAAGAATAAAAAGAAGGTAGATATGTCCATAGGTTTTATTAAGTAAATGTGTTTAATTCTATTTTCTATGTGTTCTAGAAATGTTCTATGCCTCAAAAGTGCCCTGCATCTTAGAAGCTTCTGTCCTAAACGTATCTTAGGAGCATCATGTATCTTAGAAATATCCTAAAAATGTCTCGAAAGTGTCCTAAAATGTCTTAAAGTGTTCTTGTGTGTTTAAAAAGTGTCCTTTAGGTTTTTTTAATATTATTTTATTAGGACTTGCCATGTGGCGTGTCCGACATGGTGTCCGAGTGTGTCCTTGCATATTTTGTTCGTGTGTCTGACACAGACACTGTATGATTTTTTGAAGTGTCCATGTTTCATAGAGAATAACTAAATTAAAGGGAAGAAAGACGAGAGTAAATGCTATTCTTGCTAATGAGATTGTGAGCATTGCACATGATAGATATTGCAATTATCTTATAGAATGGAAAGGTCGTCAAGCATCTGATAGTATTGTCCGACCTTGGCTCAAGATTAAATTGAAAGTTTTTTTATTCAATCTTGATTCGATCCAAAGAATGAATAAGAAGAGTTCGATTCGATCTTGATTTGAGATAAGTCTGGCTCATTTGTATCAGACAACATGGTGAAAATTGCAAGATGACTGCTATTGTTAGCCTACTGAAGAAGATTATTATGATAGCAAATGGATCTATGAGTAATGAAACACAATTAAGAGAACACATTTCCTTTGTTTAACAAAAGTTAATCTACTTAATAGAAATATGAAAAGAGAAGCTGATAATGATAGCTTCTCAGAAACAGTAAAAGGATTTTGGGAAGCCTAGTAGTGGTAGTCATGGTGCAGCAGAAGAGTGAGGTAGGAATAGTATTTGATGCCTCTTGTTGTAATCTGATTTGATGAATCAAAATATTAGGCTGTTAAGCTGGTGAAACAAGTCTTGAGGATCTTCAAAAAATTTGGAAGATTCACAACTAAGTACTGCCAGTATTCCAGGCTTGCCATCTTCATCAATAGTTTGGGCACTTATAAGCCAAATCTAAATATCCAAAATGAAATGAAGAGTGATTAATTAACAAGCCAACCTTAAATAGTTAGCTTACTGTTTTGTATTTGCATTGCTGAAGCTGCACTCTTTTTCTTATTGTTTCATGCTGGTCCTTTCCCGTCAATTTGGATTTCATATAGGTCTTTGAATTTCGAGTTTTACTTGTTTATATACTTAATATTGATCGATTTCAAGTTAGCAATTGAGCAAATGACCCTTCTCCTTCTTCCCCTCTCCCCCCTCCATTCAAAATGGATGGTTTAGGGGAGGGTGGGAGGGCAGCCGGAGTGAGAGGAGTTGCATAAATCATCGGATATTCTCGTGAAACTATTCAAAAAAAAAAACTCGACTCAGAAATCTTTCGGCATGGATGTAATTAGTCATTTTTTTAGTTTGATTATGCAGCTATAACCTCTCTACTCTTGACAACTTTCAGCGAATAATCACGCGAAAGACCAGCAAAATAATGTCGTTCGCAGCGGAGATGATCTCGAAGATGACTTCGCCGGAGATGACCTCCAGGGTGGCAAAAAGGAGCCTGGCAGTGTGAATATGAAGAGAAAACACGGACCAAAAGTTGTAAACTTTCATGGCTGATCTCTCTTATATATTTTTAAGCTGTTCATCTTGTTGTTTCGTTTATAATTTATTCAGATGATCAGAAAATTTTGAATATAATTTTTTTTAATTGTGTGGCGTTTATAAATGGATAATATTTTGCCCTCTTACCAATCGGCTTAAAAATTAACGCGCCGTTGCCGGGTCCCAAGTCCCGGATGAGAAACGCGGAGGGTTGCGTTAGGCAGTCGACAGCCAGCGTAAAATTTGTCAAATCAATCATGCCATGAATCCTTTAGAAAATTGCGCTAGCTTGGAAGCGACATGCTGTATTGTCTGAATACAGTGAAAAATAGTAGCCGATCCCACCTAGTGGGATTGAGGGAGGCTTGGTTGTTGTTGTTGTACCAATCGGTTTAAAAATTGTTTAAGGTCAAATTTAGATCAACTTGTTCTAAATAAATCCAATATATGAATTTTTGTTTCCATCAAAAGAAAAATATATGAATATTTGGGATCCAATTCACACGAATTTGAAATAATTCAAGTTGATCAAATTTAAACTCAAATAATCAAATATTTTTTAATCACAACATAGCAATAATTTGTAATTACTTGTACAAAATACCCTATATTATTAATATACAAGTAAGTTTTAAAAATTAAAAGTCATAAAAATAATTGTCTATTTTTGACACAGTTTTTATTTTTAATATTCCCTAACAACTACTCTTTTGTAAGGGTGTTAATATGGATCTAAGATCGAAAATCGATCAAAAATTGAACCGATTTTAGATCGAATTGAAATTGAGTCAATCTAAATGAGCTGACTAACGAGCCAAAAGTTCGGCTCGGTAATAATTTTGAGTTGATTTTGAGCCGGGTAGGCTCGGCTCGATCCAGCTCGAAATCAGCTTGAATTAAAATATATTTTATATTATAATACATATATATATATATATATATATATAATACAGATTAAATATAATATATATATGTTATTATAAACAGTGCCGATCTTGAGTCGGATTGAGTTGAGCTTACTCGACTTGAGATCTGCTCAAAAAAATTGAGATTTAATTCATTTTCGAGTCGGCTCGAAACTGAATTGAAATTGGCTCGAAGTCGATTGGAATTGACTTGAGCCGGCTTGAAATTGAACCCAATTATGCTCAAGTCGATCGAAATGTGATCAACAGCTCTACTCTTTTGCCAATAAAAAACAAATTATATATATATATATATATATATAAGTGTTTGTATGTGCGCACGTGTATATGTAATTTGAGGGTCAACTCAAAAATAATTAATTGAACTATATCTAATTTTGATATTTAATAAATGTGGAATTCGAACTAAAATTTTGACTAGTCTCAAATTCAAAGGGATTTAATCATTGGTTTGTTAAATAAATATTAAGGGTAATTATATTTATTTTTATATAACTCATGTTATAAAAATATTTAATATTACATATTAATTAAACAATATTTAAAAAATATAATTTTTATATAACTTTTGTTATAAAATTATAATATATATATATATATATATTTATATATATCTCAAAAAAAACTGTAATTTTTTATATAATTGTTTTTGTTACTAATATACAGTTTTAAAGATTTGGTTATCAGTAGCTAGATTTCAGGGTTAATTTCCTAAATATATTTGCCGCCACAGGATGAGCTACATCAGTAGCCAAGGTACGCGTTGGCGTCTCTCAACGGCTCAATGCCGGCCGGAGACGGCGGAATTTCTTATATATATGGGCGGCTTCTCTTCTCATCGATCTTTCTGCGTTTTTGATATTATTTTTATTTTAATTTTCTATACTTTCTCCTTCTCCTGATCCGCGGATTCTTCGGTAGCTTCAGATCCAGGTATTTCTCGATTCCTTCCCATCCTACTTGTCTGATTTTTCGTGATCTTGATCGTTAAGGAGTAGGACTATGCTTTTGCTCCGATTCAATTGATCCGATGATCTTGGGGATTTTTTTCCCATTTGATCCGTGATTTGATAGGAATCGAAGATGTTGGAGCAGCTACTGATCTTCACAAGGGGCGGCCTTATACTCTGGACATGCAAGGAACTGGGCAACGCTCTCAAGGGCTCGCCCATCGACGCCCTCATCAGATCCTGCCTTCTGGAGGAGCGATCCGCAGACGCCGCCTTCAATTACGACGCCCCCGGCGCCGGGGCCTACACGCTCAAATGGACTTTTGATAACGATCTTGGCCTCGTGTTCGTTGCCGTTTACCAGCGGATTCTCAACCTTCTTTACGTGGAGGATCTCCTTTCTGCCATGCGTCGTGAGTTCTCGCAGATTTATAATCCCAAGCGCACTGCTTATGGTGAATTTGATGAGACCTTCCGCCAACTCCAGAAGGAGGCGGAAATCCGGGCGGAGGCGATGAGGAAGCTGAAGCAGGCCGGAATGGCGCCGATGGTATTGGGCAAGAAGCAGGGCCAGGCAGCTTGCCTGAGGGCTGGGCAGCAAGGCGGTGGAAAGCAAAGGAGTAGCAGTAATGGCGGTTCTGGGAACGATGAGGATGGTGATGATGCAGAGAAGCGTCGTGGTTTAGTGGATAATAGCTCTAATGGACCCCAGAACGGGATAAAGGAGTCCCGTGCGTCGAGCGCCGTTAAGGGCAAGGAGAATGGTCCTCCCGATTCTGGCGCTTTTGATGTAAGTAAATTACAGAAACTGCGCTCCAAAGTTGCGAAGAAAAACGATGCGAGTACAGCTAGTAAGGCTTCAAACAAAGAGCCGAAAAAGATTGTGAAAAAGAACAGGGTTTGGGATGATTCGCCTTCCGAGTCAAAATTGGATTTTACGGATCCAATTGATGAGAGAGGGGATGGGATCGTGGAGGTTCTTGCAGCAGATCAGGGTGAAAGCATGATGGACAAGGAAGAAATTGTGAGCAGTGACAGTGAGGATGAGGAAGGCGGGGAAACAGAGAGTGCGAAGCCGATAGCCAGAAAGAAAGGCTGGTTTTCCTCCATGTTCCAGAGGTAAATTCACTATTTGGACACTTTCTGGCCTTCTCAGTACTTTGTAAATTAATTTTTATTTGTAATTTTAGTTACAGCCATCTCTAATATCTAATTGTGAGTGACAATATAGGTTTTTAAATTGTTTATTTGTACATTCTGCTCAAATAATTGTGCCCTATTTGCCAATACTATATAAGATTGATGTGACGACTAGTTTATCTGATTTTTTATGCATTATACTCTTATTTAGAAAGCTCTACCAATTAAATGGGTATGGACCACATGTTGCTTTAGGCCCGGTTTGGCGCAAAGATCAAAATCATGACCAAAATAGTACTATTTTAAAAAACAATGATAATAATATATAAATTTTTTTAATCATTCTACACAAATTCTAATATAAAAAAATATTATTTTACTTTACATACTTAATAATTTTCAATAAAAATATCAACTTTATTTCACATGCTGACCAAAATATTCGAATCGAGTATTTCGAGTATTTTGATCTAGGATGTGAAATAAAATTAATATTTTTATTAAAAATTATTGAGTATGTGAAGTAGAATAATATTTTTTATATTAAAATTTGTGTAGAATGATTAAAAAAATCTATTTATTATTATTGTTGTTTTTTAAAATAGTACCATTTTGGTCTTAATTTTGATCATCGTGCTAAACAGTATCTTAGAGATTTATTTTTTTAACACCAAAAAATAAATTGGCAAGAAGCATTTTTATTTGTGAGGGTCATTCTACCTTTTCATTCACTTTTAACAACAGGAGACTATGCCACTTGAGCTATAAGAAATTCTAAAACTTTACCTTTTCATTAAACTAGTTAGCCAATCATATTGTTGGAACAGTCTTATTACTAGTTGTTGTTGCCACTTTTACTTTTAAGTAGTATGTATATTTTATGTACAAAATTGATCTAGATTGTGTGCTCTTACCTTGCATTTGTAGTACTTAGTAATATCTTGTGATCTAAATGTAGGGATATTATTCGCTTTGGCTTTAGGGAATCGCGTGACCTGAGTCTTCCTAGGAGGTCACCCATCGTAGTACTATTCCAACTCGAGTACATTTAATTACAGAGTTTTTCATCATTAGTCTCACGGTTTTGCCCTAAAAGATGCTTTTACCATTTGAGATAATATTATTTACTTATACAACTCAAGAACTCCACTCCTTTTTCGATGTGGTACGATTCATTTTTTGTGATTCGCTCACCACTCATTATTCGGTCTAGAAGCCTATCAGAAGTCGCATGTTGCTTTAGCAATTTTCTTTTATTGGGACATTACCTGACAATCACTTTCTGCTCTCTTCAGCTACAAATTGTCGCAACTTGTCAGTTCACCTTATCTTTGTTATTTTTCATCTTTGTTTCATGCTCTTATTCATGTGTAACTACGCTTTTAAAGCACCCAACTTGCTGGCAATCTGTCTATCATCCTACAAAGCTTTTGTCTTATTTTAGACATAAACAAAGGCAAAAGAATCAATTTAGATGGGAAGACTTAGTTATTATTTTTATTATTATCCTACAAGTGGGAGGAATTAGTTAGCACTAGTTTTAAAATCCTTCACCAGTAAGATTAATGAAGATCCATTTACTGGTGAAGGATTTTCTCCATACTTATTTTAGGCTTAAAAGAAGGCAAATAAATTTATGCCTGGATTTGTGTTTGTCCATCTGGTGCGTAGATGTGGAATGTGCATGTGGATAAGCGGACGCTGCTCACGTGCTACGCATGACAGCCTCAAATCGAAGAACCCTTGCCAAAGATTGCACGTCAAACGCACTGACCCAACCTGCCTAGCAATTGACAGGATGCAAGTACAAGGTGATGGGCGAACTATACTGCCTACAGTCAGGCCAATTAAACCTTCAACACTGACTTCGCGGCCACCCCCTAGTCGTACTTGAAGGGGGCCATGTCCCTGGTGTGGCACTAACAATAGTTTCTGTAATTATAAATTCCCCCTATTGTTGTGAAAGGGGGATCTTTTTTTTGAGTGATCATTTAATGTAAACTCTAGCCCCTCTTTACATCTTCTTCCTCTAGTGCAATCTTCAAGATGCCACAGACTAGGCGTTGTGGTTTTTCCCGCTTTAATGGTTTTCACTAAAAAATCGAGCTCTTTTGACCTATTTGCTAGAGATTTTGTTCCCTTTTGTAGTTAATTGTCCCTCCATTTGTTTTGCGTTGAAATACGTTATATTGCTTGACATTCTTATATTTATATATTGTTTTTTGTTATCAACAAGAAAGTTTTATATTTTGTGGACTAGTTTTACATGTTGATTAATGACCTTATGTAAATTTTATTGTATGTTTGATTTAAGATAATATTAATGCTTTAATTTCCTATGTTATTAGGTTAGGGCAACTTATTCGCAAGTCTCTCATCACCAGCCTACCCTTCGTTATGATAATAAATTGAAAGTGATAAGAAGTTATTGGGTGCGGGCAGCGCACCATTTGACATCTAATGGGCACCTGCCATGTGTGCAGTGGGTCCACATGCATCTAGTGTAGCTCACACTCATTGGATGTCGATGGTAAAATCGTGGCATCCTAGAAGAAACACACGAACCGAGCTTTTTTGTGGAGAACCAGCAAACCCCACCGACACCCCAACCCGACAACCCTACAGGAAGTGACTGCCAGCCCTAGGCTTTAACGCATGCAGTAACCTCTCTTTCAGTTGATGCACAACTTTTTTCGCTAACCTGCCAACCCTCCTTCAGCAACATAGGCCACCCTTACCACCGATCTTGCCTTCTGGAGGGAGAGTGGCTCTGCAGTCACACTCCAAACAACCTAAAGCGACCTCTAAAGTGGCTAGCACTCTCACTACGAGGGAGACTGGCCTAAAGTCTATCCGCCAGCTTCCCTGTCGAGTTCTATTTTCTCGCCTAACATCATGGCAGCTCCTGTACCACGCAACTATAAAACCCTCAAAGTCAATGATTATTTTGGGTTAACTGATCTAGCGTAGCTCGTCATGCTCTTTAAGAACTCCCTAGCGATGGGCAACCCTGTCTCAAACACATATATGTGCCGCCATTTCCCCACTTTAGCGGTTTTCACGCAAAAATCAAGCTCTTTTGACTTGTTTGCAATCCTTGCGTTAACAAAATTGATTTTGAGTTCAACATTAGGGGAATCAATTAGGATGTTTTTATTATTCCTAAAAGTTGGACAAATTGATTAGCATCAATATTTTTATTTTTTTAATTATCATCTAGTTTCATTAGCCTTTATTTTTTTTAGTTTGATATGAATGATATTAGCCTTAATCTTTGTAATGGACAAACTTTGGATGAATGAATAAAAATTATATTTCAGTTTTCTCCTCTTCTATTTATCATTCTACATCAATTTGTTATTAAAGGACAATCTGCTTCAACTTGGTGTTATAGCATGTACTACATTACAATTCTAATTTTGAAATTCATAGGTTCAATTCATCTGAATGCATGTGTATACTCAGGGGTTTGATTTTGGTATTATGTGGTTTTTGGTTTTCCTTAGGAATGTATGGGGTAGTTGAGATTGGTGATAAATTATGTCTACTTGTACTATCAAATAACTGAATAAGTACTTTCGATATTTTGTATTTGTTTGTTCCTAATTCCTTGAAAAATCTAACAGCATTGTTATTTGTATCATGAGAAAAAAAAAAGCAGGGAAACAATGATTCATGAGAATTTGTTCGAAGATTCTTGTTCTTGTGGGGGAACTTTTCGTAGTGGAAATTGTATCTGCTGCTATTGATGCTGTAAAACTGTCCTAGTTGTATCATATTGTTTCTGATTTTTATAATTGTGTTATTTTTTTCAGCATTTCTGGTAATGCCGTCCTGGAAAAATCAGATCTTCAGCCTGCATTGAAGGCGCTGAAGGATAGGTTGATGACAAAAAATGTGGTATGTATCTTATTATTTGCTTTTTTATAATGTGGCCTTAAATATGTATATTAATTTTCAGTTCTCATTACTGGATCAAATAATTGAAATTCCCAGGCTGAGGAAATAGCCGAGAAGCTTTGTGAATCTATTGCTGCCAGTCTTGAAGGAAAGAAATTGGGTTCATTCACTAGAGTTTTCTCTACTGTACAGGTTTGTTAATTATCCATTTCCTGTGCTGCCCTTAAAATCCGTATATCAGAAGAACCAACAGGTTTATTTTGTGTGAATCTTAGGCTGCAATGGAAGAGGCTTTGCTTCGGATTTTAACCCCAAAGCGGTCTGTTGACATTCTGAGGGATGTGCATGCTGCCAAGGAACAAGGGAAACCGTATGTTATTGTCTTTGTTGGTGTTAATGGTGTTGGAAAATCAACCAACCTTGCCAAAGTATGTCTACATCACTTTTGTTTGTTCACATCACCTTTACTGCTTTTACTTTCTTGGATTTTGATATAAGATTACTGAATAAATGTTATACTCTGCTCTCCATCTTCTCATAAATACCACCCTGCAGGTTGCATATTGGCTTTTGCAGCACAAAGTTAATGTCATGCTTGCAGCATGTGATACATTCAGGTCTGGTGCTGTGGAGCAGCTCAGAACACATGCTCGCAGACTTCAGGTATGCTATCAATTTGTATCATAACTTCAGCAGATCATTGGGTTAATTAACGCATGTTTCCCTAATATGAGTTTTTATTTGGTAATCCTTGTCAGTCTTCTAATTTTCAGTGTTAGAATCATATGAGGTGGGTTTATTTCTTGCATGAGTCTTACGTTTTTCAAGTTAAGAGAATGGCAGAGCTGATACATCTCTATCTCTCATGACAAATTACTTGTTTCATTGATCATGCTTGTTAATTTTTTGACAAACTAATCATTGTGTCTGGTTCAGACCCTTCTAATCCCTTTGCATATTCAAACACTATGTTTTAGTTTCTCAAAGGATTTTTTTTCTTAAAGTTTCTTAATCTACTTTTATTTTAGTTTTGATTTCATTCTTTCAATAATTTCACATTCAGGTTTCTTATTCTTATGTGGTTTTGTGTCCATATTCAAGGTTGGCTCTCCTATTAGAATTTTGTTCTCTATTTTCCAACTCGACCACTTACTACCTTTGATCCTCATCTTAAAAATGTTGAAGCTTATTTTTATTTTTAAGTACCATATTACCTTTCACTGTGGTTAGGCATACGTTCCCATCATGGCTACCCATTCATTTTACATATGTTTAATGGCTGCACAGATACCTATATTTGAGAAAGGTTATGAGAAGGATCCAGCAATGGTTGCAAAAGAAGCCATTCAAGAGGCTAGTCGTAATAATTCCAATGTCGTTCTGGTTGACACAGCAGGCAGGATGCAGGTGCTTAACTGCTTAGTTCTTTAAATCATTAGTTATCTTTACACTTTGTATACATTAAATTTGAAAAACTGCTCCACCAATGAATAATCTGAAGTGCTTTTGTTTAGCATGTTAAAAGTTAATTAGATTAACTTTAATCTGATATCCTATACTCATCTCAAGATTAAATTTTAACTCTCACCTCTTACATATATTTCACAATAGAAAAATTGAATTTGTTTCACATTTAACATATATACCGAGATAAGTAACTATATTTCATAGTTGATATACATCTCAAAATAATAGTTGATTTATTTCACAATTGTCATGGTAACAATATCATCATTTGAATTTAAATTTAACTTAGTTAAAGTGAACCTGACTAACAAATGCATCCTTGATGTTATAGGATAATGAGCCGTTGATGAGAGCTCTATCAAAACTCATCAATGTCAATAAACCAGATCTGGTTCTATTTGTTGGAGAGGCACTTGTTGGGAATGATGCCGTGGATCAACTGTCTAAGTTTAACCAGGTTGATTTTCTTGCATGAATTCTGTTTACCACTTTACATTTTCCTCTGGATAGTTGATTTGCTAAACTTTTTTGGTAGAGGTTTGCATTAAACTTATATTCGGTTACACGTTTGAGTTTGATTTAAGTCAATCATAACTTCTTTTATTTTGAATTGATCTTCAAGTTGGTTTGACCTGAACTACCAACCTTGTATTTTGAATTAAATATGCAATATAGGTAAGGTTTCTATTTGGATTGTATAGGTTTCATTACAAATGAGATGATGCCGAGCGACATGGAAATCATTTGATTTTGAGCAAATTTTGTGTTTTGAACATGATGGCTAAGCCTATTTAGAGAATGCCTATTTTAGAGAACTCAAATAAGTTTCCATAAGTTTAGAATCAATATGCATGCTAAGAAAACAAGATGCTTCAGCCTAGCTCGTGTTAATCAGAGTAAGGCTAAGCATGATGGCTATGTTGATTTGCTAAATTTTTGGATGATATGTCTCTTCTATCCTCAGAAATTAGCGGACCTCTCAACACTGCCAACTGCTAGATTAATAGATGGTATACTGCTCACTAAGTTTGATACGATCGATGACAAGGTTTGGAATTTCTTCTTTTTTTGTTTATTTTCTTTCTGCTATTTCTGTTCATCGTATTGACTTGCAATCTTAATGAATTGTTAATTCAGGTTGGTGCAGCCCTCTCAATGGTTTACATATCAGGAGCTCCGGTAATGTTCGTTGGTTGTGGGCAATCTTACACTGACCTCAAGAAGCTCAATGTGAAGTCTATTGTCAAAACTCTTCTGAAATGAAACTATTTGTAATACTCTTTTTGTCACCCGAGCTGTTGCTATTTCTGTACGAACTTATTCCCCATGACCTCATATTGTTGAACAGGAGTCGAGTTACCCAGCTCAGTTGTGCTTGAAAATGTTTCTTCTGCTTTTGTGTTGCGTTTTAAGAAGAAATATTGAATTATTAGCCTGTTTTCGCTTCTGTTTCTGTGTTCTGGTTTTCCTTTCATGAAATTGACTATTTTCTGAACTTCAGCATCTCTTGGGAAGCCATCAGGAAAAATAAAAAGGGTAAAGGATGTGGTTGTTCTTGAAGAGCTAGAAGGTAAGGGTTTCACTTTTATGATCTAGGTTGAACTCAACACAGAAATTTTAGGTTTGGCATTTCCTAATTGTTATTTTTTTTGGATTTGGATTACATTTTTTACCTGTGTATTCGAGATTGGTCTACATATTGTTGGCTCAAGTAGTTTTTGTGTTACTTGGATTTATAGTGCTTTATGTTTTCTGAAAGACTTCACGCTGTGAGCATGATAGTTGATGGGTTGACCATACCTTGACTTTGGTTGGGTTCATTTTTAAAAACATTACATAATTCGTCAGGTTTCGAAAGTTGGGCATTTGTGTTCAACCATAACATAATTGTTCAGCCTTTTTGACACCTCCAATTAACCAACATTATTTTTGAGGATATTGTAAAAATTTATGGGGGGGGAGGGGGGACGTATCAGCAAGAATCACCAAACATACTATGGCCCTGTTTGGCGCAAGGACCAAATCAGGATCAAAATGATACTAATTTAAAAAATAACAATAATAATAATAAATAAATTTTTTTAATCATTCTACGTAAATTTTAATATAAAAAATATTATTTTACTTCACATACTCAATAATTTTCAATAAAAATATATATTTTATTTCACATTCTAGACCAAAATATTCGAATAGAGTATTTTGGTGTAGGATGTAAAATAAAGTTAATTTTTTTATTGAAAATTATTGAATATGTGAAGTAAAATAATATTTTTTTTTATATTAGAATTTTTGTAAAATGATTTAAAAAATTTATTATTATTATTATTGTTTTTTAAATTAGTATTATTTTGGTCCTGATTTGGTCCTCGTGCCAAACAAGATGAAAATGAAAAAAAGTACGTTTACAATATGATCATGATCATAGCAACTTATGGCTACTTTTGGTCTCTTACTTGGTCTTTAATCTTACTTGGTCTTTAATTAACTTCTAATAGTCGTTATGGTTCTCTCTTGTGAGTGTGTTACTGCTGATTCATATTATTGTTTACGCTGTATTGTTGTTCTTCCTCTTTGACGCCTCTAATTAGAAGGAAGGAATGAGCAAGACATGGTTTGTGAGTGAATCAAGCTCATGGATATTTTTCTCACAATGGGCTGCCATCATCTGCTGCTGATTTGGCATTTCGTGTTTCCTCAGGAACCAGATAGAAGAAAATGGAGGAACATCCTGAGGCCGGCGACGTCAGATTTCCTTCAGATTTCCTTCTTGAAGATTATGACAATCATTCGCAATCTGCAGGATTGAGCTACGAACTGCTGCCCGTTCATGTGAAGCCATGCTTTGCATTATGTGCAATGTTTCCCAAAGGTTTCGAATTCGAGAAGGAAGAACTAATCTCATTGTGGGTGGCCCAGGATTTCATCAAGCCTTCTGAAGATCTAGGAAGCAGATATTTGGTCTTCATGGTGAGAGCAGATTGTTGTTTCAGCAGTCCCGTTTCGATCGAAACAGCAATCGATTCAAGTATGTTATGCATGAATCTGTGCGTGGTGGCTGCTAGATACGCATCAAGAGGTGAATGCGCTGTTCTTGAACTTGGCCAGAACGCCGAGGAAACTCAGCACCTGTCATTAATCTGTCATGAATCACAACTGAATCTCGCCATGAATTCTTTCTTTGATCAGTTGAAGGGCTTATTACGCCCTCATGGTTTTCGGCAAATCAATAACTGAGGTGCCTGATGATTTTCATCAGGAAGTTGGAGAGCCTGCGAGCTCTAGATTTGAGTAACACTGAGCTCGTGAAACTGCCAGATTCCATTGATTTTCTGAAGCAACTTCGCTGCCTCCAGCTTCGAAACACCAAGATTTCTAGATTGCCTGATGCATTGTGTAGCCTTTATTACCTTCAAACTTTGGGACTCCGAAGCTGTTATTTGCTCAAGGAGCTTCCAAAGGACATGAGAAATCTGCAGAAACTGAGACGCGTCGATCTGCACTGGGATAAAGATTCCATGATTATGATGGTGGAAGAAGGGGGATGATGTAAGATTCGATGATCTATGCCGCCAGGAGTCGGATCACTGACCGATCTTCGGACTTTGTCACGATTTGTTGCGAGTGAAAAAGGTAGCTGCGGAATAAGAGAGCTCAAGAACCTGAACAATCTTCACGGAGAACTTCTTGTTTCAAATCTGCAGTATGTTCAGCAAGCTATAGATGCGAAGGAGGCAGATCTGAGAAGCAAACAGCACCTTGATTATCTGGAGCTGCATTGGCATAATGATGATAACAACAACAACAACAACAACAACAATAACCAAGCCTTAATCCCACTAGGTGGGATCGGCTACATGAATCCTTTGTTTCCATTGCGCTCTATCAGTTACCAAATTCTTATCTAAGTTTAAGTAACTAAGATCACTCCTTATAGTTTCTTGTCATGTCTTCTTTGGTCTTCCTCTTCCTCTTTGTATATGGGCAAAATCCAGAAACTCAATTTTTCTAACTGGAGCTTTAATCGGCCTATGATTTAGATGTCCAAACCATTTAAGCCGACTTTCTATAAGTTTATCCTCAATTGGTGCAACATCAATATTCTTTCGGATATACTCACTTCTCATTCTATCCTTTCGTATATATCCACACATCCACCTTAACATCCTCATTTCTGCAACATTTATTTTATTTGTATGTTTTCTTTTTGCAGGTCAGCATTCAGCACCATATATCATAGCTGGTCTTACTACATTTTTATAAAATTTACCCTTGATTCTGGATGAGATTTTTCTATCGCACAACACACCAGAAGCATTGCATTGGCATAATGATACCAATGAAAAATTGAAATCTATAGAAAGCTAAAATCTGAGTATGTAAAATTTTGTGTTACAATTTTAAAAGAAAAGATTAACATATAAACAAATCAGAAGGGTCATAAGTAACTGAGAACCGAGAGGATGTTCCTTTGTTAGGTTAAATATTTGTGTGTATTGTAGTACATTAATGTATGAATTTGTGAAGCATTATGTGATAGTAGCAATGAACTCCTTGTGCGGTTAGCTAGACTAAGTCAATATATTGATATATTCTTGTTCAACAGTCTCCTGACTAAATACTAGTACTTCTCAGTCGTGATAACTTTCTTGATTAATTACAGTAGATTCAATAAATATTGATAATGATATTTATTGTAAATGCACATTGAAGCATCACCTCGCACCCTTGTCGTCTTCAATAAACCGTGCCCGTACGAATATGTACCAGGATAATTATACATGATTTTAATATCAAATTATTTGAGATTTAGACTCATGACCTCAAATATTTTGTTTTTTACATTTTGTAAGTTATTATTAACATTATTTTTCACTATTTCACTTTTTCATTTCTATAATTTGAGTATTTTTCGTCAGTATAATTGTTGCAGAGGACTTGAAGAATTTAATTTTTTTCTTGTTGATGTTGGGCATGAACCGGAGTGTGGGAAACCGGATTATTCTAACAGGTCGCTGGTCTCACCTGGTAATAAAATATCTGTATCAGCCCTTAGCGGGGTTATGAAATGATGATCCCTAGTTTCTTCTTCTTTCTGGTCTTTGTACTGTTTTTCTTGTTTATCTGATTGCCGGGGTTCTTTCAACCGGTTATCGCCCTTAAACGCAGAACTCCAACTCCAGATGAGTCGGGCTCAGTGCCGACGCCCAATGGATTAATACTGCTGGAAACTTCCTTTTTCAGGCTTGTGCGTGCAAACATTGTATCTCAGAAGCCGGCTGATCTTGGAGTTAGAAGTTGCATGAAAAAAACTCGACCATAACATTAGCCAGAATGGAAGAAACTATCAAGAAGATCAAGGCGAACATAGAAATCTCAATCAGAGTTGCAGACGGTGAATGAAGTGTTGTTCAAGGAATGTAGATCTGGCTCAGGAAAATCTGAGTTTGACGATACAACGACCAATTATACCAAGCAGCAGTTCTGAGATTTCATCCCTGGTATCAACATGCCAGAGGTGAAGGAGATTTTGCAGAAAATTCATACAATCAGAACAAGAAGATTCAACAGAAGGAGCATGGCAAGCATGCATTAGGACCCAAGCAATGCCAAGTAAGACTAGCAGTGTCTGAAATCAAATCCATGCCTCCCTATCAGTACCCAACCAGGCAATCTAGGTTGAGCTTCCTACATTTTTTTGGAGTAGTCGTGATTGCTTTATCTTGTGATCAATTCTTCAGTTAGATCCTAACCCCAGAAGAATGTAAAAGGTACCGTTTAATTCAGTTTATCTAGAAGGAAAGGCTTTACACTGGCATCAAAATTTAATATTCTACCAAGGAGAAATAGGATGGAGAGAATAGTAAAAAAAGCCATTATGAGAGTTTGCCCAACATATGAGACCCGAATTGGAGAATTAATGAAGTGAGACAGACAGGATCTGTTCTTGATTACCAGATCAGTGATACATTGAATACAAGATAAGCAGAAGAGAATAATGTATTAGTTGTTTCCTGGCAGGATAAAAGATGAGATTTCAACAAGGTTCGTATGATGAAACCAACATCTCTACAGGATGCTTATGGGCTAGCCAATTCCAGAAGCCGCTTATGGCAGCCCTCCAACAGAGCTTTAAGGCAATTGGAAAGGAGGAAGTACCATTGGAACCAATTCGCTTCTAACAACACCCAACAGAGGAGGGAGATTCAATCAAAAGAGGACACCACACTTTACTGCAAGGCTAAACAGAGAACAAGAGCCGAGCAAAAGGTTTATGCTTCTGTTTGATGAAAAGTTTACACCAGAAAATAATGCACAAAAAAGAAGATTGAATATGATTCAAACAGAGGAATTAGAAAACATAGAAGAAGAGCAACGAAGAGGAGAATTTAGAGGAACCAAAAAGAGAAGTAGAAGCTCAAGAATTGGGATTCTGATACAGCTGCACATTTATCCTTGCATGCAATAACTGGAATTCCTTTTACAGCACTATGGCAGTTAAAAGGTAATAAGTGGGGAACCATGAATTCATATACTCATTGACTCAGGAAGTACGCCACAATTTTGTGGATCCTGGAATTCTTAAGGAGTGGAAGGAAAATGTGAAATGGTGTCTAACAAGTAGTGAAACTAGCAACTGGGTGATCTTGAACACACAGCAGTGGTAAGAGGACTTAAATGGAAAATTTATGGGAAGGAATTCTTTACTGATGCTATGGTGCTCCCATTTAGGGAGTTATGATATGATACTAGGAGTGCAATGGCTGTCTACGTTGGGTCCAATAGTGGATTTTTGAGAAATTGGTGATGGAATTTCATATGGAAGCCAGAAGGAAATGCTATTAAGAGGTAGCAAGAGGAAGTATGTTAAGTTGATAAAAGGGAAGAGAATTGAACATCAGCTTCAGAATTCTTCTTGTTGATGACACTCCAATTATGTGCTCTGCAGATAAATCCTTCTCACCCTACGTGTCAGAAGAATTGCAACATTGAAAACTGGAACCAACTGAAACTACTTCTGCGGGAATTTGAAGATGTATTTCAGGAACCAAAAGGATTGCACCTCAGAGAAATTGCGACCATGCTATAACGATGAAAGCAGGGGCAGAACCAGAGTTAACCTCAGGCCATACAGGTATCCCCACATACAAAAAAGCTGAAATGGAGAAATTGGTAAGTGAAATGAAAGAACTAGGTATCATTCAGGAGAGTCATAGTCCTTTTTCTTCTCCCGTGTGTTGGTCAAAAAGAAAGATGGGGGATGGAGGCTTTGTGTAGACTATAGAGAGCTCAATTCCAAACAAATTAAACACAAATTCCCTATCCCTGTTATAGAAGAATTGTTTGGATGAGTTGAAAGGAGCACAAATTTTTCCAAGCTAGACTTGAGGTCTGGATATTGGCAAAATAAGAATGAAACCTGAAGATGTATCAAAGGACAGCTTCAGAACACATGATGGGGATTATGAGTTTCTAGTCATGCCGTTTGGGTTACAACAACGCACCTGCTACATTTCAAAGCTTGATGAACAACCTTTTCAGACCGTACTGAGGGAGGTATGTTTTAGTTTTCTTTGATGACATACTAATATATAGCACGGTATGGAATGAGCAGCCTTAATTCATTTGAGGGAAGTTCTCACTATTCTGAGGACTTATCAATTATTTGCCAAGAAAAAGCAAATGTACATTTGGAAGCTCTAAGGTGGATGTACCTCGGGCATATTATTGATAGGATGGTGTTCATGCGGATCCAGGGAAGATAGAGGATATGATGCGGTGGCCAGTCCCGAGATCAGTAAAGGAATTGAGGGGTTTTTGGGTTTGACAGGATACTACAGAAGATTTATACAAGGTTATGGAATTATGGGCAAACCACTAACTGATCTGTAAAGAAAGGAGAATTTATTCTGGAATGAGGCAGCAGATAAGGCTTTCATTTTTTGAAAGAAAACATGAGCAATTCCCTGTGTTGGCACTGCCAGATTTCGCCCAAGAATTTCAGGTTGAAACAGATGCTCTCTGGTGAAGGCATTGGAGCTGTTTTGACACAAGGTGGAAACCTTTAGCATATTTCAGTAAAGGCCTATCAGAAAAACATAAATTGCTAGCCACATATGGAAAAGGAAATGATGGCCATGTGTTACAGCGGTACAAAAATGGCGACCCTACATCATGGGGACTCATTTTATAATAAGAACAGATCACCATAGCCTAAAGTATATGATGGAGAAAGGATAGCAACTACAGCTCAACAGAGATGGATTGCTAAACTAGCTGGATATGACTTCACTATTACTTACAAAAAGGAACAGAAAACATTGTGGCTGATGCATTATCTCAGAATCCTGGGAAGGCATCTACAGAATGCATGGGCATAACATCTGTGGTTGCAACTGATCTTTTGGGAGAAGTTAAAAAAACATGGGAAAAATGCCCTAAACTAAAGGAGATTACACTAAAGCTTCAGAATGGTGAAGAGATCTCTGGCTTAACATGGGGAAATCAATCATTATACAAGAATGGGAGGTTGGTTGTGGGTCCAAATGAAGAGTTAAGGAGAAGAATAATTTGGCTATTACATTCGGAATCTGCATGAGGTCACTCAGGAGGGAGCTACAACAATGAGGGTGAAAAATGTATTTTACTGGAGGGGACTAAGGAAATTAGTAAGAAAGGTGTGGTCTGAATGTGATATTTGCCAAAGAAACAAGACAGAAAATGTGGCCTACCCAGGTCTTCTACAGCCCCTACCACTTCCTAATAAAATTTGGAGTGACATCACTATGGACTTTATAGAAGGGTTACCTCCATCACAAGGCAAGAACACTATTTGGGTGATTGTTGACAGAAATGAGTAAGTACGCTCATTTCATAGGGATATCACATCCATTCACTGCAGCCAGCCTAGCTCAAGTGTTCATAGAACAAATTTTCAAACTCCACGGGATGCCAGAAAAAATAGTAAGTGATCGGGACCCTCTTTTTGTAAGCAAATTCTGGAGAGAGATGTTCAAAAAAACAAGGAGTTACACTTCTAACATCAACAGCATACCATCCGCAAACGGATGGACAATCAGAGGCAGTCAATAGGTGTTTGGAAGGATATTTGAGGAGGATGACGGGGGATAACCCTAAGTGTTGGATGAAGTGTTGTCATTAGCTGAATTGGTGTACAATACAACATATCATTCTTCTATCAAAAAGGACACCATATGAAGCAGTTTATGGACAACCTCCCCCTTTACATGTACCTTATGTTGCAGGAGATTCTATGGTAGAAGCAGTGGATAGAAGACTTGACAGCAAAAAGAAGAGATAAGGAGAACCCTTAAGAAACATCTTCAAGAAGCTCAAAATCGTATGAAACAACAAGAAGATCAGCATCGTACAGAGAGGACGTTTCAAGAGGGAGATTGGGTTTTTGTCAAACTTCAAATATACAAACAAGGATCTATGGCTAAAAGGAGTCAGAAACTAGGCCCCAAGTACTTTGGGCCCTTTCAGGTAGAATCACGAATAGGCAAAGTTGCTTATCGTCTACAGCTTCCTCCTGAGGCAAAAATTCACCCTGTTTTTCATGTACACTTCTAAGAAGAAGTGTTGTCTATAGCAGCAGAAGGTGAACTACAAAAGTGTGATAAAACAGGGTCAACCAGCTCTTTCACCAGAGGAAATCCTCGGCCGACGAAGTGTGCTGCGGGGAAAACGGTTCATCCAACAAGTACTAGTCAATGGGCTCATCTAAATAGTGAAGAGCTCTACCTTGGGATGAAGAGATGCTGGAAGCTATGAAGATGAAGACAAATGCAGATCCTTGAGGACAAGGATCTCTTAAAAGGGAAAGGATCTGTTGCAGAGGACTTGAAGAATTTAATTTTTTTCTGTTATGTTGGCATTGAACCGGAGTGGGTGAACCGTTATTTCTGAACCGGTCGCTGGCTCACCTGGTAATAAATACTCTGTATCAGCCCTTAGCGGGGTTATGAAATGAGATCCCTAGTTTTCTTCTTCTTTCTGGTCTTTGTACTGTTTTTCTTGTTTATCTGATTGCCGGGGTTCTTTCAACCGGTTATCGCCCTTAAACGCAGAACTCCAACCTCCGGTGATCGGGCTCAGTGCCGACGCCCAGATTGGATTAATCTGCTGGAAATCCTTTTTCAGCTTGTGCGTGCAATAATAATACATATCTTCATTGAAGTTAATAGTTGCATAAATAGTAAAATTTACCATCATAATTTACATTATACAAAATATAAGAATAGAAAGAGTTGCTCACACTTTGGGCAACTCCACCTTACCATGTACAGGCTGGGCCTACCACACTTAGATATGCCATCTATGTGCGGTACGGTCGGGTGGATTTTCCCAAAGTTTGGGTGACTGCATCGACACATATTGTTAGATTTTTTTTTAGGAGTTCCGTAGGATTAGGCATACTTCGAAGATTCAGCGACTACTTAAACGTATTTATTTTTAATAGTAGGAGTTGCTTTTTGAAAAAAAAAATATTTTATTTTATAGATTTAATAGGAAATTTTTTTTAATAGCAAGTGTGTAAAATATAAAATAAAATTAATTTTATTATTAAAATTTATGTTAGGTGTAAAATAAAATTATTAAAATTTATGATAAATTTAAAATATTAATAAAATATTAATTTATTTTTTTACTCATAAACTAAATATGGCCTATTAAGAGTCAAATTTAAACCAAATTATAATTGATCTACCTGGTTACAGTTTATTGATAGCACATTCTTTTCCAAAGTTGTGTGGATTTGTCATTTTCAAGGCACATTAAAAAAAATCCAAGCCATAATATAACTTTAATATTAAAAATTAATTTTATTTGATATTTATCATAATATTAAAATTAATTTTATTTTATATTTTATAAATCTTAAGTATTAAAATAAATTTATTTTACATTAAATTTATAAATTAATATATTTTTTTTCTCTCATTCCACAGTAACTATTCAATCAAACATTTTTAAAATTGTCTTTAATAATAATAATAATAATAATAATAATATATCTTAAAATCTTTTGTTTTACTATTAACTTGAAATATAATATGAATACAATTTTTAATGACATTAAAATAAAAATGAAATGAAATATATTTTTGTTAATGTAGTGGTTGAAACTTGAAAGTGTTTTATAAAAAAATGTTTCAATGTTATAACATAAATAATAGTAGAATAAAATTGTTTAAACTATTTTTTTTTGTGATGTCCTTTGATGAATGTGTGATTTTTCTCAATGGTAAGCTTAATAATTCTATTTAAGTCCATTTACTAAATTTTATCTATTATGCTTAATTAATTAATTAATTACATATATTTAATTTTAAATTTGGCTGTGATACTATGCACAATTTTAAAAGTAAATTTAATTTCAAATTATAAAAAAAATTAAATAAAATTATCTTATTAAAATTTATATTTAGTCCTACGAAAGCTAATACACCTTATAAATAAAACTAAACTGATCGACCAAAAATAGTAAACAAAAAGCTTCATCCTAGCCGTTCAAAAGGATGGATTGAACGGTCATGATGCGCCCCCTCTATCGCATTGACCTTTTTTGTTGGTGACGCTCTGCCTATCTCCTCGTTCCTCTTTGGTCTTCTTGCGGTGAACGCTGGGATCCCTTCATCCAGACTCGGTGAACATGATCGCCGGCGACAACAGCTGTAAGCCGACCGGATCAAGCTGATTGGCGGAGATTGGTAACAAATTCTCACAAGTTTTGGAGGTTTTTGGATAAATTTGGCAGATTTTGTTGTGAGGAAACATGCAGGTGAGTTAAGATATTCTCAGTGATCTCCAGATCTTTTTCCCTCTTTCTCATGAAGAAAACCCTAACCCTTGGTTAACCAATCTTGAATATAGGATATTTTACTTTTTTCCCAGTGAACTCTAGATCTTTTTCCTGTTTTAAGAACTTGACAGTCTTATTGTCTCATGAAATCACCCTGTTGTTAACCAGTCTTGTGTATCTATGGTTGGTGGCACCATGGGAGATTCGGTGTTTACTGTAATTTCATGCATCCGCGGTTTCTACCTTCTAGGGTTTGCGATTTCGTTGGTCTCTGTTGTTCGGCTTCAAGATATGATATGCTGAGGTTCAGTTTGAGGACTTTCTTTCACAATCTGTATGGATAAATTGATCGTTGTGCTGGATTTTTATTCTCCACTAAATGGCGGATTGAACCTTTAGAAAACTTCATGTGATTGAAAGACCTAGTTTTACCACGTTAAAATGTTATTCAAGAATTTCTGCTTTCATATATATGGATTAATCATCATTTACCATGATTGCTACTATGGTGGTTTAAACTCCAATATGCTGCTGAATTTTGAATTCTAAACTAGAAATTTTGTGGTGTTCTTAAAATGTATGATTGTTGCCTCTTGTAATGAAAGGAACTCTTGTTCATACTTATGGGACCTTCCTTCTTCGCCCTTTTTGTTTGTCAATGTTTGGAGAAGGAGTCCAAACTTTGTAATAATACGAGATCATGGAATGATAAATTAGAGTTTCCACTAATAATATAGATTACAAATGTTGTAGAAGGTGTTAGGGAGGAGGAGTAGAAGGAGAGGCTGCTCTATAAGGCAAATAATGGAGATTGGGAACCATGTAGGTCGTTCACCGTTGTGGAGAATTAGATTAATTTGCGGAGTTTGGTCAGAGCCCTCTGAGTTAAAGAGCCAGGAATCCATTCAAATATTTTAAGGAGGAAGGGTAATTAGAAGCTGGAAGAGAGAGAGAATCCCCAGTCCTCCTTTTGTATTTAATTGATAGTATTTATAGAGATGGAGGAATTGGTGGAGTAGGTAATTCTCATTAATGTGGGGTCTCCTAAGCATATGCTTGTTGACTAGCTAATTCATATCAGGAGACGACTCTTCATTAGCTGAGGTTTACCTTCTCAGGCTTACATGCCATGCAGTAGAGGCATAGCCTAGTAAGGTAGCGTTAATTGCTCTATTAGGAATGAGAGAGGGAGAATTCGGTAGCTAGTTTGGGTGAGCTATTTGACTGAACGATGCAACTAGATTGCTTGGTTCTAGTTTGGCTCTAGTTTCGTGCGGGCTAAGTCAGTTGAATAGTTCCTATTCGGTGGCAAATGAAAGTTACCTTTAATCTAATTTTCTTCACATGGTCGATTAAGCCAACGTGGCGATTTGACTGCGCAATATTTAGCTTATTAGTGGTGAGAAATTCCTGTAATCACTTTAGTATCAGAAACTGACATGGGGCTGTCTTCAAGTTGATTTTGATGACCATAATTTGTAGCAATGTTTTAACTTTTGAGTTGAGCGTGACTTGTGCTCACAGATAGCATTCCCTTCAATGAAGCTAAATGTAGAAAAGAAATACATGTGGTACAACCAAATTAGCTTGTGATTAAGTTTTTGTTATTTATTTTGTTGTTGTCATTTGATTTTGAGTTGAGGTGGAGTTGGTTTGAGCTTATTCCAATATCTTGAACAAAATTTACATTATGTTAATTTATATGTAATATGTTTCTCTCTAAAACTTACCTTTTTTTCATATTAATTCCGGCACAATTGATATTTTGTTTGTACATTGTGAATTCCAAATAAATTCATTTTTGGATTTATACAATCAATTTTGAATCGTTTTGATTTTATATTGAGTTGTCAAAGTTGCAGAAATTTGGTCCAGTGAATTTTGAGTGATTCGAACATGTTTGCCAGCCTAAATAGTGGGTTTATTTCCTTTATGTTTGTTTAGTATTCTTTAGAGTCATGATCATGATGACTGCACTGTATTTCCTTGGAGTGTTGTCATATTGATTATTCTCCTCCAACCATGATGATAATGCCTATTTTTCAGTTGGTAAAAGTTTCTGCAATGCCTGAGCTCTCTATTCTTGTTTTCACTCTATGACATCAGTATTTCATTCTAAAAAACTAATCTGTTGTTTTGCCTCTTTCAGGCCAGTGATAGGTTTAATATTAACTCCCAACTTGAGCATCTTCAGGCTAAATATGTTGGCACAGGGCATGCTGATCTTAATAGATTGTATGTGCCATTTTACAGAAATTTAATTTATATCAGTATATATTCAGCTACAAGCCTTCTGTGCTTTTTTTAAATGTTTTTCCATGAAATCTGCAGTGAATGGGCTGTGAACATTCAGCGTGATAGTTATGCATCTTATATTGGTCACTACCCTCTTTTGGCTTACTTTGCCATAGCTGAGAATGAATCAATTGGGAGGGAGCGCTACAATTTTATGCAGGTAATGCAGTGATTTGTCGTTCTTTGTAAAATATTGCACTTTTTTGTGATTTTGTAATGAGAACTTTGAATCTTTCTTGTTGAAACATGTGCTTTGCAGATAGATTTAGTATTACTTCTTCAGTATTGTTCTTTTTGAAATTACTTCATGAATCATGATAGGTGTTACAACTTATTCACGCTTTGAAATCTCATAGAAGTCAGCGTATTATGACCTCATAACTTCGCTTATGACCAGCTCTTATTTTCTCCAAATTTTGCATATTTTTTGACTATGTTTGCCAAAATAATTTTGGAAAGTTTGTCAATTATACTTGGGATTGATTATCATACTTGAAAGTGACTTTAAAGAAGATAAAGTCAAAGGATAAAAATGATATTGCTTCCAAGTGTTTACGAGACTTTTTAATGTGGTAAGTGAGTATATGATAGTTTAGAGAAAAAGTGTTCTTTCCCTTATTTTTGGGGGACATCTTTAATTGTGTAATTATAGACATTAATTTTATAAGGCATATTATGAAGCTCTCGGAGAGAATATTTTTGGTAGAGGTTAAGAAAAGATACAAAAATACCAAGCAGTGAATTTTGTTTTGTGCCTTTCACAAAAAAATTGTTTTATGCCTGTTAGATAAATAATGAAGGTTATCTTTCTTGTAAGAGTATTGATAACAAAGTTTAGACATGACAAAAAAGATACTTATTTTTTATTGATTTTGAAAAGGCATATGGCATGAGTATCAATGGAGATTTTTCAGTGGGATTTGGATAAGAAAAATGTGTGTGAATGTTATCAATGACATGTAATTCTAGGGTATTTCCAATTATGATTGGATTAGACTAGGTTCTATTTCACTTTGGTGTTATATATATATTGACTAAGCAAATTCAAGTTGTGATTCCATGGTTCATGTTTGTTTGCGAATGATATAGTTTCACTGATATGTGTAATGAATGAGTTAGCCAAAAGTTGAAATCTTGGAGGGAGCACTTTAGAGGTTGAGTAGAAGGAAGATAAAATATATGCATTCCTGATTTGAATAGTACTAAAATAAAGAGCGGTGATGTCGTGAGACTAGTTCAAATAGACAAGAGATCCACCATTAGAAAACTTGATGAATCTTGTGTACCATGCACAATTATAATGGAAGTATAGAAGAGGATGTTAATCATAGAACCAATTCATGATGATTAAAATGCTATAAGTATAATTGGAGTTTATATAATGGAAAGATGACT
Organism: Apostasia shenzhenica; assembly: GCA_002786265.1. Lineage (NCBI taxonomy): Eukaryota > Viridiplantae > Streptophyta > Magnoliopsida > Asparagales > Orchidaceae > Apostasia > Apostasia shenzhenica. Next base: position 1,000,714 of record KZ451980.1, read on the forward strand.
ATGATTTTGAAGAGAATTTTACAAAACTACCAATTGATCTGTTATGTTATATGAGAGGGAATGTTTAGTAAATTAGTGCTAAAATATGATCATTCTTTATTTATTAATGTATTTGAGATGCAAATATTAATATGGACAAGTAATTGCGCTAGAGTTAACCTCATTAAAAATATGATTATATTAGTGATTAGGCGGACTGGACACTTATTGGGCATAATATAAGGTAAAGACATGGCCATCATCAACTTGTAGGGACTCCTATATGTAATGTGCAAATCCAAGTTACAAATTAACAAGTGTCTCAGATTAAAATATTACTTAGGATAATATTATAAAAAATGACCATGAATTACTAGCTATGAAGCATGGACACTTCAAGAACCACGCCGTGTCCATGTCGGACACTCGGGGACACGCGAGGACACGCGGGAACATCGTATCGGACACGCCACATGGCGTGTCCTAATAAAATAGTATTAAAAAACTTTAAGGACACTTCTTGGACACGCGAGGACACTTTGAGACACGTTAGGACACTTCTAAGATACAAGAAACTTCTAGGATACATAAGATAGAATTGGATATATTTAATATTAATGTTAAATTTATTTATTAATATTATATATTTTTAATAAAATTTATGGATATATCTATCTCATTTTTTTATTATCATTAAAATTTTATTTAATAAAATTAAAAATTTATCTCTTATTATTGCTAAAATTTTACCTAATATAAATCAAAATTTCAAGTTAACCAAGTTAAATCAAATTTATTCCTCTTTTATTGCCCTTAAGCCTTACGAAAATGAACCAATCGCAAAAAGTTTAGAACTCCGGCTTCACCTTTATTTTTTTTTCATCAACACCGAGTGCTCTTACTTTCTCTTATTGTTGTGCTCACTGTGATTGTCCTAATAAACAAAATTGTATTTTTTTTCTTATTTAAAGTGAACCCTAAATTTATATCCCAAATATTTTTAATGCGACGGTGTTTGTTCTTAAGTTCTCATCTTGATTTTATGAGACTTCAGTACTACTTACACGTTATTTATACTTAAAAATTTAAGTTTTTATTATATTATATGATATATATATATATTTAAGTAAAAAATTTTAATTTTATAATTATATTTGGTGTGTCATGCCGTGTTGGTGTCCTATATTTTAGAAAATCGTCGTGTCGCCATGTCGTGTCGTGTGGTGTCCCGTGTCCCCGTGTCGTGTCCATGCTTCATAGATCGCTAGTCATCCTGAAGAACGTTGCTTCATGTAGTGTTATTTCTTCAAATAATTTGTCATTGTTATTATGAACTTTTTCTTTGCTTGTGTTTTAAAATTCAATTAGGGGAGCATTTAGTTCATTGTTATCTTAGTGTTATATTATATAATTTAGATGTCTTCTTTCGATTAATAATTTTATAATTTTATAGAAAATTATTTATAGATGTCATTAAATTAAACAGTTATTTTCTGTAGATAATATGATATAACACTAAGATAATATTGAACAAAACATCACCTAAATGCAGACTATTCAGCAAATAACTTGCAATTTCTTTGTTGGTGTTAATGTGTTATTATGATTTATTTATTTTTGCTTGTGCTTTAAAATTCATTTAATCCAAACTATTTGATATTTCTTTTTGTAAATCCTCAGAAGATGTTGTTGCCCTGCGGGCTTGCCCCGGAGAGGGAAGAAGACTAGGAAACCATTGGTGCAGGCTTCGCTGCATGTATTTCTCATTCTGCTCTGGATTTTCTTCTATTTTGGGCATGGTGCTACACTTTCAATTAAGAAAAAAAATTACTTATATTCAGATTAAATGATCTAAATAGATTTTGGCCTTAGTTAAATTGTCATGCTGGTATATGTGTTGAATGTAATGTGTTGTTGCATCTATTATGACCGGCCGGAGTCCGAATTCGAAGAAATTAGACCATTTGGGTGACAGTAACTCGCCTTATCGAGCACTAATAAATGCGCGATGTAAGATCCAACGGCTAAATAGAAAGAGAAACGAGTTATATATAGGTGTCATCATGTTTATGTATAGTAAAAAAAATTATTTATCCATAACAAAAAAAAAAAAAAAACTTATACGGATGTCTTTTTTGTTCATGATTTTGAATTTTGTTGCATGTCTGTGCTCTCTCTAATTCATTATATGCGAAGGGGTTCTCTTTTCATTTTTATTATGTGTAAGTAATTTTTATGAGTACTTTTTCACTGCTAATAAGCTTACAGTAGTAAGTATTAATTTTTGTAATAAAAAAATATATTTATTGCAGCAAAAAATGCTTATCTATAGTACTTTTTGCAATTAATATTACTTGTCATTTTGTTCTGCTGTTTAGGCCTTTCACATCTATGTGCTGCATAGTTTTTTGGATCTTGAAATAGATGAGTTGTTATGCTGCTTCAAAATTGTTTTTTTTTTTTTTTTTTGAATTGGTCATAAAATTTGGTGTTTTCTGACTATTTAGTTCAATATTTATTTTAATATTATATTATATTATTTATAAAAATATTTATTTAATTTAATAATTTTTATTGATTATTTTTTAAAAAATTATAAAATTTTTATTCAAAAAATAATTTAAATGTCAATTATATGTTATAATAATATTAAGATAATATTAAATTAAATATTTGATTATTTAATAATTTTTTGGTTTAATTGAAATTAAGGGGGAGAGTTTGGGTTAAAGATTGATAGTCGCTCGATATTTCGATTGATATTTAGCTCAAATTAAGTTTACTTTAAATTTTTTTTTTTTTGATAGAAAGTTCGCCTCGAATTTTTAAATTGAGCTATTAGCTATGGTAGGATTAAATCGAATTGGCTCAATCATTAATTTTTTAAATATAAATAATATTTTTATGTTATTTATTATAATTATTTATAACTCATAAATTAGTATGTGTTAGTTGTAATCAAAGTATCATTAGATTATCTTATAGGTATGGTCAACTCAATTTTAAATTTTATTAAAGATAATATTTATAATTTGAGATAATTAATTACATGTTATACTATTTAGTTTTATTTATGCATTACTCATTCATTTTTAGTTAATTATGTTATGCACACTCAAAAATATTATAAAATTTTACATATATATATATATATATATTTTAACTTGTTTTCATTATAATGAATAATCATAATTTTTCAATAACTCAACTATCGTTAGATTACAAAAAATCTGAACTGTTCATCATATTACTTTAAGGATATTTAAATATATTTTGGTGTGGCTTGTAGGTAATTATCTCAATTTTTATAAAAATTTTAATATTGAGTTGGCTCGATTAAGACTCAAGTAAACACAAAATTAAAATAAGCAAGCTCGAACTTGAATCGAATTAAAATGAGATGAGCTTGAGTCGTGCTTAGCTTGGCTCAAGCTTGGATCGTTCTCGCCCCTAACTAAAATCAAGGTTTTAAAACTCGGTTGAAATTGTCGAATTTCAGTAGTTTTGGATCAATTTTGATGGAAATTAATCTAAAAAAACTAACGACTTTTGGTTTCAGTCAAAAATCGATAATTTCAGCCGTTTTAGTTGAATTTAATCAATTGAATCCACATAATGTTTTGCCTAACAGTGGTGTAAAAGATTGTGAATAATAATTTAAGTGCACGAAACTCAACCAAAATTATCGAAATTTAGCTGAAGCTATTAAAACTCATCACTCTAAAAATAATATTTAATAAAAATAATTCATAAATTTAATTTTAAATTTATAAAATTTAAATAATTTATAAAATAAAATCAAAGCTACTGAAATTATCAAAATCGAAACTACTAAAACTATCAAAACTGTTGAAATCAACATTTGTTATAATCGAATCGAGATTTGAGCAGTTGTCAACATCTTAGCAATGCCAACGATTTATTGCAAGATAAATATGTTTTATTTATTTTATTTTCTGTATAACTATAGTAAACTATTTATTTTACATTTTTATTGATTTTATTTTATAAAAAGAATCACTTTCTCTCTCCTCTTCTTAGGCCCGTCTCCCCCTTAAAAATAATTAAATTTTCCTTTTTCTCTAAAATAATTAAATTTTCCTTTTTCTCTACTCTTATTTTTTTTTCCTTTTTTTTTTGTTTTCCAAGTAACATATATACAAACTAATGTGAGTATTTGAATATAGGATAATTACATAAATGTAAAAAAAAAAATTAGTTAATTCACATTTAACATAAAAAAATTAAAAAAAATTTAAATATACACTTTCCAATTGAATTGATTTGCATTGCCACCCCCCTTGTGTTAGCCTCACTCACAATTTTCATTCGCACATTAATATGATAAGAGTGAAAAGATGAGGATGTTAATAATAATAAGAATGAATATATCAATCTAACAAAGTTTTGTGCCACATATAATTTTATTTTATTTGTTTTTAAATTAAACAAATTTACAAAGTTGTGATGCTGATGCAAAATTTCGAGTTTTCAGATATTGATTGTTGTTGCTGCTGAATGAGACAAGTTTAAGCAAATTATTATTCGACTTGAAATGAATTTTGAGAAGGCTCGAAATAAATATATTTATATTTTTAAAAAATAATTATATTATAAATACATATAAAACTATATAAATATTTATAAATTTATAATTATGTATATATTTAATTATTTATTTTAAATTTATATTGAAACGCGACTTAAAATAAAGCTCGACTCACATCTCTATAAAAGGGAAGACCTATGCGCCATTTCGAAAGGGCCTCTCTCAAAATTCAAATTCCAGTCCGTCCTCCACAGATTCTTACCGTCTCACACCGGCGCCGACGCCAAACACACGGCAACTCTCGCCGGCGGGGTCTCTGCGAGCATGAGAACTCGCTTCCTGAACACCGATTATTTCTCTGCCCCGGCGACAAGCGAGGCGCTCAGGGATTTTCAAGCAGTCACCCTTCCAGCTCCCGACTTCAGCTCTCCAGATCCCTCCACCTCCTTGGAGATCGCCTTGTTTGATCCGGATTCCTCCATTCATCATGATGTCGATAAGTTACCGATTGAGAAAGCTCTAGCCGATTTCCTCTCGGATGTCATTCCTGAATTTCATCGCATCGGAGGGACTGGCTCCGCTAATAGCAGTCCTCAGATGCCTCAATCCAGCAAGAGAGAACCGAGGGAACTCGGATCTGGAGCAAATGAGGCCGAAAGGATCGAGGTGATGCAGCTGTCCGTTCCAACACAGATTTATATTTTCCAGGACATGGTTAATTAGATGGATTCCAATTAGCTTCCATTAGCGATTATTATGAGGAATGGAATCTGAAATTTCTTTCTTATAATGATTAAATTCACTCGTGGTTTCGTGCTCTTTCAGCTTGAATCTTCTGTTTTCAAGTTCGTTTGATGCTTTAAATTCTTAAAGAGTGCAGGGGATTTCATTTATGAAGAAATAGAAGTAGACGGGTGCTCTGAATTCAGTTCAGGTGCTTCTGGAACTAAATTTATAAAGGTAGGAATCTGATGCTGCAATGAATTTTGTTGATATTATTGTTTTTTATGTACGATGATCCCTCTTCTATGTTTTCACGTGAGGTCTGCAAATGACAGCCAGCACGCCTATTTGAGACTTCAGAGGTGGAGGACTTTCTGTTGGTATGATGTTACCCTTTTCTAGTGACTTGAGAATCTTCTTTCCTACGTTTATGTGCACACTCCTTTTACAGCTATTTGTTAACAGGTGCATTCCAGAATTTCCAGTAAAGAGAATGAATCTGTCTTGTTCTTTGAGATCCCTGGTATAAGTGTTCCTCTGGTATGTAAAAGAACTGCTTATATCCACACTGTTTCCAGATCAACCATAGGTTTTAAATGGAACAGTGTTCTCAAATCTCTGTTTTACGATTTAACCTTTGACATAGCTCGACTCCTCTTGGGACAATTAAGTCCTAGCAAACCCATACATTTAGTTTAGAAGTTTCATTAATGCTCTTTGAACTGTATAAGTTTAGAAATCAGACATTATGGAGATCAACTTATAAATGAACTCAAATAGTCTACTGCAACGACTAAACCATTTGCAATTAGTTTATCCAACTTTGTTCATTGTATCTGAAGTCATTTTCCAGAAATTGTTTTACTTCTGTTTAACACAGCAAATGAATGCCACCAATGTTGTCACAGGGTCCTTTATAAGGGCTAACTATTAACTCGAATAAGTGCCACCAATTCTGTCAAAGAGTACTACTTTATATGGTTGCAACCATCACACACCAGCAATTGCATTTTCACACATCTCAATATTACCTTTACGGCTATCCATTATGACGTGTAATAAGAGGAAAGGGAATGGTAACAAGTAATATTAGGAAACATTTTGGGTACTGCTATTAATGGAGCTATACTTTAGGATTCCCAGTTGAGAAATTTTCTTGGCATTTCTTGAGTGGATTTCCTAAGAGAAGTATAAACTTCAACAAGTTCCTAATTCCTATGTCACAAAGATATTGAAGAGATGATAATTAGTTGAAAATATCTTTTAAACTGTAGGGTTCAAGCTGGCAAGTAGGGAACACCCCAGTCAATAGTTTTCTAAGTTTCTTGTATGTTCTCTTCTGCGATTTGATTACCTTGTAGGAGCAGTTTCACATATTCTTCTATAAACTGCATGCTAACAAACACATATGACATGCTGTCAACCACCAAAGAAGTATTATTGTCTGCCTCTTACTAACCCTCATATGAATATTTAAGCTTGGTAATGGAGTTACATGATGATAGAATGAAGACACTGCAATAGGTTTCATATATTGCAGCACTCTGGAAATTTTATAAATACGCAGATAGCTGAGTGGTGCTCTGTTCTTGTATTGCATTGGTGATTTGCATCTTATGATGAACCTGTTGATTCACAGGATAAAGTTGAGGTTGTAACGGACACACCAACTGCAAGTCCATGTGAGATTGCAACACTTAGCGTTATTGACAGCATTGCAGACATGGCAGTTGTTAATCAGGAGCTCTCATTCGTCAAAGAGGGCAACACCTTGCGAGATGACGGGTTTCATCTTGCTATTGAATTACCATGTTTTGAAGTTGGCAAGAGCTGTTTGGGACTCCATGAAAACCTGTCCATGGGTGAAATATTCAATAATGTCCTTGCGTATCTAATGACTCAGAAAAATGATGAGTTGACACTCAATGCGAAGGATTTTCTGGGTTCCATTAATGTTAATATTTCTGATCATTTCCCCACCCATTTAACATCTGAAGATGGTCTGGAGCATGAACCCCTGTCCCAGAATTCTTTGCTAGAATTGCATCTAATTAATCTCAATGGTAATGTTCTCCTAGAGAAACGACCAATAATATATCCTGTTATACCAGATGGAAGTTTGCCACTATCTCCATGTTCAGTTAGCCTTGAGGAAATTCAGGTCATTGATAGAACACCTGTTTATCCTCTAGATATATTTAACAATTTTCAGACACTGGAGAAGGAAGACTTCTGGCAGCAGATGTATAACGAAGAGGTTGGTCCTATTATGGGATTTTATCAATCAGTCGTGGCTTCTGAGCTATCTCTTGTGGATGATGTATTCAAATCATTGCCTGCTCCTGTCTTTAGTGATGAGAAAGTGAAATTGTCATCTAGCATTCTGGAAGATCTCTTAAATGCTCTCAAACCACATTCATTTTCTACATGTGATGGAATATATTTGGATTGGCATCCCTTGTCTGAAGGGATGTGCAACCACGAAAGTTGCTCAACTTTTGTGTCCATGCTGCAAGAGGTGAGTGATTGTACTTTTGATACAGCTGAGCTCAAAGCTACAGATCGAAACAACATGCTCAATGATATAGATTTAATGGATGATTCCTCTGGAGTACTCAGCTTATCAGAGTTTAAAGAAACACTTGAGGATGCTCATGATGCAGTGGTTCTTCCAGTTGAACCTGATGCTATTGAGATACCCAAGGATGTTGTTAAACTGCATAACAGTGAAAAGCAAAAGCGAGAGAAGGCTTCAGCAAAGACTCCATTACCTGAGACGGTATCTGAGTCTAATGATCTCAATTTCTTCTTAAATTTGCGAAAAGGAGGTGTTATGAGTTCTGGGAATGGGACTTCTCATTCGCAGAACGACCCAGGTAGTCAATTTTTATCATTTTCTAACTCCAATGTTCCTTCTGAACCACCCACTTTCTCTGGATCACAACTTCAGAAGATTGAGGTCCATGAAGCTACTCTATCCTATGATATGTTAGGTCTTATTAATCACGTCCAGGAGATCTATTTTTACTACCTAAACAAATGCAAGCATTTAATAAGTAGTCTTTCCTCATCAACTTCGAAAGATTATGAGCTCAGAATTCCAAAGCAGAAGCTTTTAGAGTTGATTGCTAAGGAAAGTGGAAGTCAAATTCCTTTCGGCGCTAAGGATGAAGCTTTTATCTCATTACTTGCGGTATATGCATTGAAACAGTTGGTATACTATTTGTGCTTCTTTGGGTTCCACATTGCTTACGTTTATGTTAGCAATTTGTCAACTAAAGTGAACAAACTAGCAAAGATATTACGACCTTTGAAGTCCATGCTTCAGAATGTACATTCCGAAGCTGAGCAACGGATTATTGAATCACATCCATCACTGCCTCTTATTCAGGGAATACTGTTAAATACTTCACCAAAACATAAAACACTTATCATATCTGATGAATTGTTTGGGCCTGCGCTGAAACAGATGCTCACTTTTTTGAGAGTGGCATTTCATGAAGACAGACATGCGCTTTCAGTGAACTCTAATTTGGAATCTTTGTCACATGTTAATTGCTTTTTGCTATCCTACGAGTAAGTTTTATCCTCCAGCATGAGCTTCCTTTCACAAGTTTGAAATTAAATCTCATACAATAGAAAATGTACTTTGAAATGTTCAATGATTGTTTTTACTCATTATTCTGATATTGTCTAAGATATTTGGATAATTATTTCTTAATATTTGTTAGGAATTAATTCCTTTTGACCGGTAGGAGCGTAGCAGAAATAGGATCAATAGAAATAATTACAATAAAATAAATAGAAATGAGACACCGAATTTGCGTGATTTTGCCTAGAATTTTCTGGGCTTACGTTCTCAAGAGGGGAAGAAAGAAAATCTAATATCGTAGAATCCACAATACAAGTATAGTCACACAATAGGGCAGAATAAATTCTCAACCTTGATTTCTAATACACCCAGTCTAACAAGAAAGAAAGCTCCTAAATTAAACTCTTTTCTCACAAAAGGGATATACTTTCAATCTCATAATAAGAGAATATAATTGAAAATAGCTTAAAAGAGAAGAACCTCAAGAATTTTCTCTGTTTCTCTTCTTACCTCCTTGAGGCTTAATTTGCTTGATAGGATAATTATGGAATGCTCCTTCATGCCTTCATGAAGGCCTGTTTATAGCTAAAGATTTAAAACCAAGTCTAAATTGGTAACTCAAGTTTACATTTGCTTTTACCAAAAGTTTAAGGCTTAAGTGGTTGATTTGACTACGATAAACACATGATTAAACTCATATTAAACACATTAATCTCATTCACATTAGGTATCAAAATTTGACTTTGATTTTCTCTTCATGCAAATATGATCATAAGCCATTAATTTGACTATAATTCTCTTCTAGAAATTCATAGAATAGCTACTTGAATAACAATTCTCTCCCTCAAGTAAATATTATGACTGTAAAAATTGGATCCTTTTTCAAATAGAATTTTCTCTCCAAACTATGACCTAAAGGGTAATTAGCTGCAACATAAGCTGTTAAATTCAAGCAATGCTCGAATTTAGTTGATGATAGAAGTTTAGTAAGCATATCTGCTGCATTGTGAGTTGTGTTGATTTTAACTATTTTAATATCACCCTCGCTAATAACATCATGAACAAAATGATATTTGATATCAATATGCTTTGTTCTCTCATGAAATACTTGATTTTTAGTAAGAAAAATAGCACTTTGAGAATCAGCATAAATGATAGTGATATTAGAAGTATCTGAAAGCTCATCATATAAACCTCAAACTAAATAACCTCCCGAATTACTTTTGTTATAGCAATGTACTCAATCTCAGTAGTGGAAAGAGCAACTGTAGGCTGGAGTACTGCTTTTCAACTATCGCACATGCTCCAAGTGTAAAAACATAAGCTGTCAACGATCTTTTCCTGTCGAGGTCGCTTGCATAATTTGAGTCAACATATCAAGTAAGAGAGTTCTCATTCCTACTAAACTGTAAACAAGCATTAGCTGAACCGTTAGGATATCTTAAGATCCATTTCACTATTTGCTAGTGTAACTTTTCTACATCAATCATATATTTGCTTACAATATTAATAGCCTGTGCAATATCTGGATGAGTATAAATCATAGTATATATAAGACTACCCACTGCATTGGTATATGGTACATGTGCCATCTATTTGAGTTCATCCTCAAATTATAGTGAATCTTTCTTGGACAATTTGAAATGAGCAGCTAAAGAAGTGCTAACTAGCTTAGCATCAATCATATCAAACTTTTTTAATACTTTCTGTATATAATGCTATTGAGTCAACCATAGCTTACTGGATACTCTATCCTTCTTGATATTCATATCAAGAATTTTCTTTGTTGCTCCTAAGTCCTTGATTTCAAATTCACTTTTCAACACAGTTTTTACATTATTAATCTTGAATTTATATTTACATACTATCAACATATAAAAGCAAATAAATAAATATAGTATCTGAAAGCTTTTTCAAATAGACACAACTATCAAAATTTGATCAACCAAAGTTATGTTTTAACATAAAAGTATCAAACGTTTTTATAGCACTGATGTGGAAATTGCTTTAAACCATATAAAGACTGTTCAAGTAAGCATACATGATCTTCTTTAGTTTGAACAATAAATTCTTCTGATTACTACATAAGAATCTCTTCTTCAAGTTCACTATGCAAGAAAGCAGTTTTAACATCAAGTTGCTTCAACTCGAAATTAAACCTTGCTACTAGAGACAACAACATGCAAATAGAGGTATATTTAACAACAGAAAAAATACCTCATGGAAGTCCATACCTTCCACTTGAGAATAGCTCTTTGCTACTAATCATGCTTTGTATCTAACATCCTCCACACTTGGGATCCTAGATTTCTTTTTGAAAACTCACTTACAACCAATAATTTTCTTACCTTGAGGATGCTTTATAAGTTTTTAAGTTTGATTCTTTTGAAGAAATTTTATTTCTTTTTGCATTGATAATATTTACTTTTCAGCATCTGCACTAAATGTCGCTTCGAAAAAATTGAAAGGCCCATTCTACTCATATGTATCCATTGCAACTGAAAGCATATAAACTACAAAATCTCCATACCTCTGAGGCGGTTGTATCTGCCTTCTTTCTCTGCCAGTGGCAATAGTGCGAGTTGGCTCTACTTCTTGCTCTTCTTCAACAATCTCCCCTTGAGTTAGATTTTCCATAGCTGCATCAATTTTATTATTATTATTACTAACCTCCAACTCTACATGTTCAGAAGAACTTTATAACTTGCTTGGTTCTGAAGTTTGACTTGATGGTTTGAGTATTGAAAGCTCATTAAATGTTACATCCTTGTTAACTATCAACTTTGGTGATTTTGGATCAAGAGCACCATAGCCTGTATCCCTTCACTTCTAGTTTATAGCCTAAAAAAATGCATTTCTTAGCACAAGTTCCTACTTTTCTTTCTTCTAATGAGCATAATCTGGACAACAAAAAAATTTTAAGTTAAAGTAATCAGTTGGATGCTCAGACCACATTTCTTCTAGAGTCTTCAAGTTATAATTATATGTGCAGATCTATTCATTAGATATGCTATTGTAGAGACTGCTTCTGCCCAGAACTCTTGACCGAAATTCGCCTAAAAAAGCATGCTACAAGCTTTTTCTATAAGAGTACAATTCATTCTCTTAGCGATACTATTTTGCTGTAATATATGTACAGTTGTTCTATGCTTAAGGATACTTTCACTTTTACAGAAATTATCAAACTCTTTATTACAAAATTCAAGCTTATTATTAATTCTGAATCTTTTGATTTTCTGACCAATCTGTTTCCCTATTAATGCCTTCTATTGCCTAAAATGAGTAAATACTTTATCTTTATTTTTTAAAGCATATACCCATACTTTCATAGAATAATCATCAATGAAAATGAGCATATACTGAACAACACCCTTATAAAAACTCGAGAAGGCTCCCATAATCAAAATGAATATAATCAAGTGTGTTTTTAGTGTTGTGAACTATAGTAACCAAAGCTAAATTTCTTTTGCTTTCCAAAAATTCAGTGCTCACAAAAATTGACTTTGTCTGTTTGCTGACCGCATAACAAATCTTTCTTACTAAGCAATGTAAGACCTTTTTTACTTATATATATTAATCTCACATGCCAAAGTTTGGTGATGTCATTTTTAGATATAGACAATGAGGATACTGACGCAACACCATTTGCAGTTGTTCCTTGCAACATATATATATATTATCAACTCTATTTGCCTTTATGACAATGAGAGCACTTTTACTTACTTTAAGAGTATTGACATTTTTAGTAAATATGTAATCGGAACCACTCAATGTGCTTAAAGAAATAAGATTTTTCTTAAGATCTAGAACATGTCTAACATCCATTAATGTTCTTATTACACCATCATGCATCTTTAATTTAATTGTGTATAAACTAATAATTTTGCATATAGCATTATTTCTCATTAATACGTTACCACCATCATATAGCTTGTAAGATAAGAACCAATCTTTATTACGACACATATGATATGAATATGCCAAGTCAAAAATTCTCTCATTATTATCTCTAACTCCTACTGTTATCGAAAGAATATTAACAGAAATGTTCACATCTATTCTCTCTGAAGCTACATGGCTTCTGCTGATTTAATATTCTTTTGACTATGTTGACTATTTTGTTTTTTTCTTTTTAAGGTAAAGCAATCCTTTTTAATATGCTCTTTCCTATTACAGTAATTACAAATTAAATTTTTATATTTTTCTTTTAATTTTCTTCTATAATGATTTAGCATAGTTCCTTTTTCTAAAGATCTCCCCCTATCCATTAATCTATCAGCATGTTTTTCATTCCAACACCCTCAAGCTTAGTTATTATATTTTTGAAGAGAAGTGAAGTTTTCACATCCTCCAAAGTTATGGTTTCCCTTCTATGGTGTCGCAAAAATGTTTATATGAGAAGGATAAAGAGTATAATAGTAACAAAGCCCTATCCTTATCTTCAAATTTAACATCAATATTTCTCAAGTCTCGAATTGTAGAATTGAATTCATTAAATGAGACTTGATGATCGTACCTTCCTGCATATGAAGCAAATACAACCTTTACTTCAAATAGAGCTTATTAAAGAGACTTCTTGTCATATACATAGACTCAAGCTTGAGCCATAATCCTGCTGCGATTGTTTCATCTAAGACCTTAGTCAACACCTCATCTGATAAAGATATTGGATGGCTGTGAGAGCTTTTTCATCCATCTTCTCTTTTTCTTATTCTGACAGAGTCTCGGACATTTTTGATCTACCAAAAAGAACCTTTGCTAGGTCTTGTTGGACTAATATCTCTCTCATCTTAGTTTGCTATAATCCAAACTTTTGGAGCTATCAAACTTCTTGATCTTATGCTTTGCCACCATTAAATTCAAATAAGCAACTTTGATATCAATTTGTTAGGAATTAATCCCTTTTGACCGGTAGGAGCGCAACAGAAATAGGATCAATGGTAATAATAACGACAAAGTAAACAACAAAAAAACACTAAATTTACGTGATTCAACCCTGAATTTTTCGGGTTTATATTCATGAGAGAGAAACAAGGAAAATCTATTATCGTAGAAGTGCAAATGCAGTCACACAATGGGGTAGAATAAACTCTCAACCTTGATTCTCAATACACCCAATCTCACAATAAAGGAAGCCTCTAATTTAAATTCTTTTTTTACAAAAGAGATATACTCTCAATCTCACAATAAGAGAATATAATTGAAAAGAGTTTAAAAGAAAAAAAACCTCAAGAATTTCTTTACTTCTCTTCTTGCCTTTTTGAAACTTAATTTGCTTGATGGTATAGTGATAGAATGCTCTTTCATGCCTTCATAAAGGCCTATTTGTAACTAAAGATTTAAAGCCAAGTCTAAATTGACAACTCAAGTTCATATTTATTTTTGCCAAAAGTCTTAAGGGTTAGTTAGTTGATCTGACCACGATAAAAACATGGTCAAACTCATGTTAAACATATGTTAATCCCATTCACATTAGCCACCAAAATTTAACTTTGATTTTCCTTTCATGCAAATGTGAACATAGGCCATTAATTTAATTATAATTCTCATCTTGAAATTCATAGATATTTACTTGAATAGTAATACTCTAATCATTAAAACTAAAAATTCTCTGGAAAATGTGGTTTATATACATTGTTCACCCTTTCCACATGCCTCATGGCTTTCGCCCATTATAAAGAGTAGTTCCTCATTAGATCATTAATTGAAGAACTCTCAGCTAGACTAAGCATGTACTTTCTAGTATATATACTCAATATGCTTCTCTTGAAGAAGAACATTGACTTTGATGTAGAACGGATGTATCAAGGCTAGAATGTCGATAATATAAATTAGGGGGAGTTCCACACATGCCCCTTAGTCTTTGACATATATACATATTAAACACATATAAAACACTTATATTTAAATGACACTAAATTATTATTAATAGTACATGCTTTGTCACTTCGTCTACTGTCGTTTGTGCAATCACGGTTATTAGTATAACTAGAGTTGAAATAATGCTATTTTATCCCAAAAAACTAACAGGAATGGACAGAAGTAGTTGATAGATTTAGATAAAGCATCACTGAATTATTTTGTTTACTAGAATCCCGTCTATTAGTTCTTTTAAATTTTACAAGTTTTAAAACATGCTGTGCTACTCCTTTAGCTAGAACATATTTTAACTATGGTAGCAAAGTTGGTAATATTCAACGGAATTTGGTAACATTTAGTAAATGGGAAGCTTAGGTTGTTTAATATCTAAATGGCAAAGATTAAGGGTGGGGTGCGTATGTGTGATTCCCCTACAAAAAAAACTTGTGCGAAGGTCATAAACCTATATGTGGAGAACATTAGATGAGAGAAGAAAAAAGGTAATTGAAGGATTTCAAGTTATTGACGAATGCCAGGGAATACAAAGATCTGCGTAATTTTTGGGAAATCATTTATAATGCTTTATAAATCTATTTTTGGTCATGTGCCAACGAACCATAATATAAATCAAGATAAGCATAGAACTATGATGTCTCTAGTAAATACGCAATCATCTAGCTTATTTATGCATGTACAATTGACCTCTACATTCTATAAGCTGCACTGCTATGCCCAGTTTGATAACATTTTTTCTTACACTATTCATCTGAATTGTTTCTTCAAGGTATATTTCAGCTTCTTTTCCAATCATGATGTTCAGCAACATTTTGGAATATGGAGGACCGCATCCTACGTCTTTAATATCTGAGTTATTTCCCACTTTAGGTGGTGTAAATTGTGTTCACTTCATCAAAATGAGTTTGGAAAATCATTGTATTCCAATGGCATTTTGCCAAGGTTTTGATGCCCCAAGAAATCCTGGAAATTCTATGGTATCTACATATGTATGATAATACTTCCATTTTTTTAATTCCTCGGCATATTGAAGCACTTAATGGTCTGAAAAACTATCTTCACCCATCTTGCAATTTGCATCTGGCATCTGAACCTCTGGTTTCTTCTAATTGTTTAGTTTAGTTCTATATATCTTTTGTTTATGTAACTTCCCTTGTTTCTCACATCTAGATTTAATGAACCATAGAGTTTTTTTCAAGCAAGAATTTCTTAGATCTGCTGTGAAAGTCAATCACGATGATCCCAAGTAGTTTTCAACTAAAATTTGGCAGATAACTTGTATCACCTTTATACATGTGCCATTGACGGTAAAATGTACCTACACTAGATTGATAGATTATAGTGAAAGGTGTGCGGGGAGAACTCTCATGTAAATTGATGCAGAATTATAGTTCACTGCTAAAGAAGATTTACCTGCAATGCTTGCAACCATCTCTACTAATATGCATCTATGCTCTAAAGCCTATGTGTGACAATAACTTTTCTATCAAGAAGATGATGACTTTTTTTCTTCTCATCTTTATTTTTATGTAATTGTTTTGAAAGCAGCTAGGCATACATGAATACGCATGGAAATGGCATGCACTGGATGAAAGCAAGCTAAATATTAACATTTCATTCCCTTAGATGGTTGGAGCCAACACTTCTTTTTTTTTTTTCCTAAGATGATTATGCTTTCTGTATGATTTTTTTTGTAGCAATTGCAATATCTGACTATCATAATAGATATCATGATTCTTTTAAGATGCTTCGCTACCGTATTGTTTGTAAGATGCATTACAACCCAAACTACTGTACTTCTATTTTTCATGTACCAGGAGGATCTACAAGGTTTCGTAAGTGAGGAGAGTGTCGCTAAAATCCTTAGTCATGTGCCACTTGATATGCCTTGTAGCAGTCCATCTGAATCAGCAGATAAAACAGAAGTCTCCAATGTTAATGAGTATGCCATGAACATTTTCCATCTATCAAGTTCAAGCAACTTAACTGCAAAGTCATCTTCATTTCTAGAGGTCTTAATTATTGCAAACACCCAAAATTATGAGAAAAATATGATCATGTCAAGAAGAAGCTCTTATCAGAAAATCTTAGCATTGGAGAAAGGAGGTGTGCAAGTTGTCGAGCGGGACATAAATCTTCCACTGGACCTTATATTAAGTGCTGCTGTTTGCCTTGTTTGGTATGAGACCAGAAATATTGGCGATGGTAGTGAAGCATTTGCAAATGTACATTCTGTACCTGCATTCATTGAGAACATTGCAACCAAGATTCTCATGTCCCTTAGTTCTTCTTTCAGTTGCTGCATACTGGTAATTTGCATTAGAGCTTTGTAAACTAAACTTTTTTTTTTTTGTTGATATTATTTATAAACTTAACATTGACCCTTTCTGCATTTGAGAAGTTTTAGCTTGAGGAAATTGTTGACAGTGTACAGATTTCTTTTGTGTATAATCAGCTAATCAAGGATATCCAAAACACAAATTAGCACTATTGTAACTAACACTAGAAAAGTAGTACGATATCCGATGTCATAACCTTTCACAAAGAATTAACTATGAAGGAAGACCATAAGGTCTGCACTCAATTGACATTTTGGATGATGAGATAAACATTAGTAATTCTAGGATGTAGAAGATCAATAAATTTCATGAATATGAAGTTTGTGATTAATAGTACAGTTTTACTTCTGTTGGGCTCATGTTCTATTATTTTTAAGAAGTACTTATTATCTTCAAGGTATTTGATCTGCAATCCTACATTCACAAGAATATTTGGTCTCTAATCAGCACTTTATATATCTAAAGAATTGAACTACAACATAGGTCTTGATCAAAAATATAACTGTCCGTATCTGCATATACACATATAAGCTTACATAATATGAATACTTATATTTACATTATAATCGAAGAATACCAGATTTTCCTTTGCATATATGTGACTCTTCAGATTAGCAAGTTTTTATATATTTTTAGTTCTATTATACAAATAAGACGTGAAAGCAAACATATAATCTAGAATTTTTCTCGACCATGCCTCATTGCTCTCTCTACCTAATATCAATGTAAGTTATATTTTCAGGTCTTCGAGGGAGAAAGCAACTTCTTGGCATCCATAATGGAATTGTCGGACATGCTTTATGCTGCTGCAGCAAGTCTTGATTTAAACTTGCAGCTTTTCTGTTCTCCCTTGCCCGAATCAACCGACGAGATAATCCTCAACTGCATCAGAACAACCAACTTCTTAGACAGAGGCCTCTATCCACCAATGCCTGAATCAGAATCCCTCGCCGAATCGTTTCTCACAAGGTTTCCTTCCTTAAATCCACTCTCAGCACATGCAATACTTTCCTCTGGTGGAATGCTTGTAGATTTTTTGGAATGGTCTCATGAACGCCGAATGCAAGCTGTTGGAAAGTACAAGATGCCAGCTGAAAGCATTTCTCTTTTCAATGCTTTATGCAGATTTGGTGAGCTGGGAGAATCCAAATCTGTGATGACAGATTGCTCTTCCATTGATTCAGATAACAGCGGTGGCACGCTGCAACCCGAAAGGAAAAGGCAGAGATATGGATTGAAGTCTCGCAATTCCAGCATGCCAATGGATGAATCCTTCTATTTTCAGCCGAATCTATTGAATCATAGCAGAATCCTTCACAAAAACCCGGACATAAATTCTTCAAAGATCAGCAATCTTGTTGGAAATAAGTTGCTCGGACGTAGCCAACAACATGAAGAGCTCATCAATTACAATGATAACTTCCTAGATGAGCAGTACGCATCCATCTCCAGAAGCGAATTTAATCTCAATAAATCAGAATTGAAAAGTGAACCACCGATCAGAAGCTTTCTTCCTTCCAGCAGAATATCACTCGGCCATAGCAACTCTTTTCCAAAATCTCTGGATCTCAGAAGTGAAGAAGATTGGGTGAGTTTCGACCACAAACATGGCTTAGAGAAAGAAACTTGCAGACTGAAAACCACCAGTTCCAACCCACATTTACCTACTAAGAAAACTAAATGTGATAATAGGCCAGCAGATGGCCTTGGATTGTTCACCAAGGAAGAAAAAACACCAAATTTCAGTGATTTTCTCCCGTCGAACTCAATTCAGTCTTTTCAACGCTCAATATTGACAACCGAATTTCTTAGCCGAGTAAATGACAAGCGCAGAATGCCTCAGCAACCTTCTTATAAAAAAAGTGGGAGCTCCAAAGGAAAAGCAGCTTATCAGAAAAGAAGCCCATCGATTATTGATAGTTTCAGGTTCCAAGGGGGCAGTCAGCATGTGAAGGAAGCAGTTAACAGGAGAAATCTTCCGCGTGAGTTGAGCAAGGAATCAGCGTTGATCACTCCGACGTGGACCCCTGTTGATAAGAGAGCAAGACAGGTTTTTAACTTTCCTTTTTAACAGTAAATTACTTAGAGGTACCTACAGGTTAATATTTCTTTCAATTTAGTTCATATTTTTCAATTGAGATATTTACGCCCATAACACTTCAATTTAGCATGTTTATATATTCTATATCTATTATTTAAATATTGCTTCATAAGAAGTGTCATGTGTTAATTGTTCATTTAAAATTTTTACAATTATTTCATTATATCATTGAAATAGGCCCATATTGGTGTCTTTGATATTTTTGAATTGGTTGTCCATCTAAAATAACGGTAAAAATTATTGAAAAGATCCATGTATTAAATAAAAGTCATATCAATAAATTTTAGAATGTATCAAAAATATAGGAAAATACATCTAATTCTTTCAGAAGGCTTATTAATTGTCAGTTGTTGAATTTCTTTAAGTTATGGTTTCATTTACACTTCCTGATAATGTAGTTTTATATGTTGAGAGTAAAATTTTCATTTTTTCCAGTTAGCTCATAACTTAATGGAGATGTCTGATCGAAAGACATTAATAACAACTAACCTAAAAAGGTTAAGCTTTTAAGTTGTGAGTCAAAAATATTTTTATATTTAAATAATGGAGACCTGATTAAAATAATGTTGCAAAAATATGGATCAATTTGAAAAATGCCTTAAATTTTAGACTTCTGTAAGTAATTTTCATCTTTTTTAAATGAAATCTAACATCTGTTGAAACCTACAGAACTTGTCGTTCATGCGCAATGGAAATGAGAAACAAAGCAGGCTTGTATGGAGAAGAAGAGACAGCCCTCGCGTAGATTGTAGCTTGAGCACAAGGCACAGAGGTGAATTTTAGGTAAATTCATCATCCCTATAGCTTTCCCCACATTAATAAACATATTTTGTTCTCATATTCCACAGCAACTAATCTGAGCATATTAGAGAATATTATGTTATTTTAGAGCCAAGATTATTCCTCAAAGTACGTTTAAGTTTTCTTTCATATGGCTGCGCTTTGGTTTTGATATAAATATATGTATATGTACGAGCCCTGCCTTTTCCTTACAAAAATGGGATAATTACCTACATGCCACACTATTTAGTTTTATTTATGTGTTACCTATCCATTCTTAGTTAATTACGTTATGTACACTCAAAATATTACAAAATCTTACATTCACACACTTGAATTAAAATTCAGTCAAAATCTATTTGAACAAAAAAAATATTTCGTTAGTAAATTATTAAAATTATATTTTTACCCTTAATAGTATATATTTTTATCTTCCTCAATGCCACACTAAAGCGCTGATTTGTCCTAAAATCAATTCACGGCGCAGATGTCTTCTTCCCTTGCTACCACTTAAACATCAATATTTTAGGATTTTTACTTAAAATATATTTAAATATTCTTAAAATAATATGATGAACGGCTCAGATTTTTTGTAACCTAACTATAGTTAGGTTATTGAAAAATTATGATTATTCATTATGATAAAAACAAGTTAAATATATGTACGTAAGATTTTGTAATGTTTTGAGTGTGCATAGCGTAATTAATTAAAAAAAGATGGATAATACATAAATAAAGTTAAATGGTGTGGCATGTAGGTAATTATCCCTAAAAAAATTGAATGCACCTGATGATCCGATGGATTCAACTCGAATTCACTTTTGAGTTATTTTTTTATTTAGATTTTTTGAACTCATGCAAATGTTTATATCTTTATTTTACTTAATTTCCACGTGATCTTCTAATATGTGTTTTTCTTTATGATATTTTTTTTCCCAAATTTTAACCAATTTCGTATTGGATCTTTGTTCATTTAGTAGTTTTTTTGCTGCTTTTGCGATCTTCCAATGCCAACAGAAGGTGGCGTTATGTGAATTTTTCCAATACAATTAGGGGGCGTTTGGTTCGATGTTATCTTGATGTTATGTTATGTTATCTAGAGAAAGCAATTGTTTAGTTTAATGATATCTACAAAAAATCTTCTATTAGATTATAAAATTATTAATCAAAAGATGATATCTACATGTCATGACATCTAGATTACATTACATAACACCAAGATAACATCGAACCAAACACCCCATTATACTCTTTGATGGATTCTTTTGTACTTTGGAATTTTGTCAAATTACAGCCATAGTTTGGCTAATATTTATGTTAATAACAAAGGTTCATACTAGGCATTATACTAGGCATTATTGCAAAACTCTACCTAACGCTTTACATTTAGAAATCTTAAAGCCACACCATTCTCCAAACTCTAATATGTTAAGGACCTAAGTGTAATCTAATAATAGTATGAGGTTTCTAAATGTAAATATACTAACTCCATGTACTTATATCATTAGTAAGATAGAGACAAAAATGAATGAGAGGATTCTTCGGGTGGTATCGGAGCCCATGACGGCTAGGGTTTCTCCACGTCTCTTCTCTCCTCTTTGCGAATCGCTCAAGCAACACCTTACGTGCGCCTCTTCTCTCCTCTCTGTGAATCGCCTAGGGTTTCTCCACGTCTCTTCTCTCCTCTCTGTGAATATGTTGAGGAGGCCTTATACTTGAAAATCTTGATACGGATTTCTGACACAAGGGAATGGCATGCCCTTCCATGCTAACCGAATATAAGTCAGATTCACCATCAGAAAACATTTATAGAACTTCATTACCAAGAGGGATTTAATTACCTATGTTAAGGGAAGGTTGGTGCTGCTATCGTGAGACTTCTATTATATTCACCATCAGAGACAACATTCGTAGAGCTTTATCACCGGCTCCGTTTGTCTAAGAGTTTAAAATTAACCTGGTTTAATTTTAACCAGGCATATCACATCACACATACAATTTAATATTAAAAATTAAATTTATTTCACATCCTACACATATTACTAAAATAATAACTAACTTATATCACATCCCTCACATATTCCAACATAGTAACTAACTTTATATCACATCCCTCACATATCCCAACATAATAACTAACTTTATTTCACATCATTCATAACTTTCAATAAAAAATATCTCCATCCAAATTTAATTTTAATCTTCTTAAATTTAATCTTACAAACAAACACACTACAAAAGATTATGAAGACCTTACCTCTCAAAACTCTTTAGATGGCAATGGCCTCATCTTGCAAGAATTCCAAGTAATGGAGGAGATTGAGGTGCCTCGAAAATCGAAGATTTGCGACGATAGAATTTCATCAATTTCAAAAGTCAACACATGTTGACAAAAGTATAAATTTGAATGAAATATAATTTTTTATTTAATAATGATAGAAATATAATAATATTAATAAATCATAAATAAATTATTTAATGAAACTAATATAATCTAATTAAAGTATAAAAATATAATATAGATGATACAAATAAAATAGTAGTATTAATAAAAAAAATTCAATATAATTTTAATAGATATAAATAAAATATTTTTTAAATTTTTTTCATCATATTTTAAGTTTGTTGTGTTGATAAAAAAATTTAAATAGAATAATAATACAAAGAATTCAATTTCTTCGTCGTTGGATTAATAAATTTAATAATTATTAATTATTAAATTAATTATTCTCTAATTCCCGAATACTATGGGTTGATTTACCGCTTCAAGCGGTTTCAAGTGGGACGAAGATTTAATAAAATTAATTAGCCAAACAATTCTGATTCATTTCATAAATTTGAATCTGTTTTAGAAGCATGAAACGACTTCAAGACCACGAAGTGGAAATCATCGAAAAGGTTGTTTCAGACTCGCAATTGCTTCTTTTTTTTAGATTTTTAGAAAAATATTTCTGGGGATAAATTTAGTGTTTTTCTTAAGGCTAAAATTAAGGGATAATTAAATGATAAATTCAAATTTTAAAGAATAATAACAAATCATCTTTTGACTCATAATCACATTCCTTAAATATCTCAAATTTTGATATATATTCTTGTGAGAATTTTAAATTAATAATATTCAAATAAATTATAAAATTTTGAATAAATATTTTTTATTTACTTTTATTATAAAATTTATGTATTTTTATTATTTTTGAGATTTAATTGAGAGATGAAGTGATTTCTAAATTAATATTCATCTAAACAAAAATAAATTAAAGTAGATTCAAAATTAATTTCAAGCCACTTTTCATCCCAAACAAAATTTAAATTTGAAACTGCTTCATTTATCTGAAACAGATTCAAACTTTGAATTCGATTCTATTTATTTTGAATCTGAATCCACTGTCAAATAGGACTTAAAGTCAAAATCAAATTGAGTTGTGCAGTTTTAAAAATCTTTAAATTTTAATTGTATCAAATTAGAGCAAAAGTTATCAAATGAAATTAATCAATTTAAATATAGCTTTTAGTTTAGTTCTCGATATTTCTTATATATTTGCACGCCCCTGTTTGTTGTTTGTACGCCAGTACTAGCCATTATCAGAAGGCCTTTAGTTACATGTACGTCAGTACTTTAAAACTGTACTCTCCAGTACAGACTGTACTGCATATACTACTGTTTTGCAGTTCATCATGAGCGCCGGCGAAGAAATGCTTCAGAGGAACTGGCCGGAGCTCCAACTGGAGCGACCGGAGAGCACACCGGACTTCCGTGGCCACTCCCCCCGCCTCCTCCTCCCCGGTGGCTGCCGGCGGAACAGACGAGCCACTGGTGTGTTCTCAGGTCGCCCCCGCTGGGCCTCCACCGCTCGGCGAAAGCAAGGCGCCGCCGCCGACGGCAGTCGGTGTCGGGAGCGGCATCAAAATTAGTGCCGAGTAAGATCGGGTATGTTTTCTGTTGATTGATGCCTTAATTTGTGTCTAATGCTTAAATGATCAAAAAAGCATAAATATACTAATTTTCAAAACAATAATGGGGTTTTTACATACAATACATTAAATTTATACAAAATTACATATTTTACCATTAATTCTTAAATATTACCACTATCACACTATATTCATTTAAATTTTACACATTTTACATATTTCACATATTTCATATACTTTATAATATTATATGTAAATTAAAATGCATAAATTCATTAATATTTAAATTCTAATATATATTTTAATTTTTTTACTGTAAACATATCAATTTTCTTACTTCAATTAAAAATTATATTCATGTGAATTTAAATTCGGTACCCTAATTAAAATTTAAATAGAATAAATAAATTAAAATACATAAATTCATAAATATTTAAATTGTTATTTATATAAATTAATTTATTTATAGTATTTAATTAATATATTAATAATATAGTTAAGATCAAGCCCAATTTAGAAATGTAAAGTTCACCATCAAAGAATATGGTGTGAAATATGTGAAATGCGTAAAATTTAAATGAATATGGTGTGATAGTGGTAATATTTATGAATTGATGGTGAAATGCGTAATTTCGTATAAATTTCATGTCCTGTATGTAAAAAAACCCCAACAATAATATCCACATCATTTTATAATAAATAACGTTAGTTTCATCACATCTAAATATTTTTTACATTAAAATTATTTCATCTTCAAATGGCTAACTTAAGATAATGTGACAACTTCACGCCTCATTGCTGAGTCCCAAGTTCTGAATAAGAAAAACAAATAGTTACATTACGCAGTCAACAACCAGTGTAAAACTTATCGAATCAATCATAACATGAATCTTTTAAGAAAATAAAATGATAGTAAAATAAATAATATTATTATTAATAGGATCTAAGTATCATGGGTAAAATAGAGAAATACTTTTGATATATTGTGCGATAGAAAATTTTTATTTAATCTTAAGGGTAAATTTTATAAAGCTATAGCATGACTAATAATAATATATGGTTTGAATGTTTGTCTATAAAGAGAAAACATACAAACAAAATAAGTATTGTAGAAATAAAGATATTAAGGTAAATGTGTGGGTATACACAAAAATGATAGAATAAGAAATGAGTATATTCGCGAGAAAGTTGAGATTACATCAATTGAGGATAAACTTAGATAAATTCAACTTAGATAGTTTAGATATGTAAATCATACGCCGATTGAAGCTCAAGAGAAAAACCAAAGAAGACATGACAAGAAATTATAAAAAGTAATTTTACTTAAACATAAATAAGATTTGTTCATTGGTAGACTGGAATGTAAACAACGGATTCATGCTGCTGAACCACCTAGTGGAATTAAGACATGGTTGTTGTTATTGTTGGGCTTAAAAAATGATGAAGATAAATTTGAATGCAAAATCGCTCGTCTAATTTGGCCCAATACAAGCCCATAAACCCAGCCCAGCAGGCCTTCAATGTCTGGCCCATTTGTTGATTAAAAATATATAATCTCACAGTTATATATCATAATCATAAGTAAAATGATAATCCATCCAATCAAAATTCTGAATACTATATAATAATCAAATATTGATCAGATCAAAGTATGAGAGTAACATAAAAGTCTTTTTTTTTTCTATCAAAAAAAAAAAAAAAACATAAAAGTCTTTCAAATGGAGCCCTAAAGAACACAACATTTTCTTGCCTTAGCTTTCTAGCAACATATTAGCACCATGACTTTGGCAATCTTTTAATTGTTCTCTTATTAAATTTTAGGGGAATTACATAAAAATCATTCTAAAAAATTATATTTACATATTCCACCTTTCAAAATTTATTTAAATACGATTTTGTAATCTTCAATATTACAATAGTGATATTCCATTAATATTAATATGATTAGCCTAGCACGAACACGCATGGTGGTTAAGAGTATTAATAAGGATCGAAGATCAAAAATTGATCGAAGGTTGAATTGATTTTAGATCGAATTAAAATCGAGTCTATCTAAACAAGCCGGGTAATGAGCCAAAAGTTTAGCTCAGTAATGAATTCGAGCTAGGGTAGGCTCGGCTCGATCCAGCCAGAGATAAGCTCGAATTAAAATACATATTATATATAATGTATATATAATATGTATATAATATATATTAAATATAATATATATTATAAATTGAGCCTGATCGAGCCAAGCTTATCCCGTTAGAGATTGGCTAAAAAAAATTGAGGTTTTATTTTTTCGAACCGACTCGAAAATGACTCGAAATCGATTGGAATCACTCGAGCTGGCTCAAAGTTGAATCCAATCGACTTCGAGCCAATTTAAAAAATTTTATATCTACGTTCTTATTACTCAAAACTTTTATAATTAAATATAGAACACTTAAATGTTTTATGGTTATTTTTTTATTTACATATTATCAACCATTAAAATATAACATTTTTGAACATACATTGAAAAATTCCGAAGTTATCAAATTTAGATCTTTACCCCATTTGTCTGCGAGTTAAAAATTAATATGGTTTAATTTTAACCTAACATATCACATCACACATAAAATTTAATATTAAAAATTAATTTTATTTCATATCCAACACACATTACTAAAATAATAACTAACTTATATTTCATCCCTCACATATCTCAATATAATAACTAACTTTATTTCACATCATTCACAACTTTCAATAAAATAATATCTCTATCCAAATTTAATTTTAACCTTATTAAATTTAACCTTACAAACAAACAGACCAATTGATTAACCTTTTTGACCGATATAATGCAAATTATAACTTTTTAAATACGTGTATGTAAAACGAAAAATTTTGAGAGAATTACATGTAAATATAAAATATATTTTGAGACTTAGAAATTTTAATTAATATATATATATGTAAATATATATATATTGTGTGATTAATATGTAAAAATCATTATATTAAAGTACCATTAAATCCACAACCATATTATGTGGCTCAGCCAGACCAGCTCATGCCACCTAAATTTTGTTTGCTTCCTTAGCTTCATTTTGAACAACTAATATACATTAATAAAAGACAACTATTTTTTTTTATTATTTTTTTGAAACTTTATGACAACTATATTTTTTGGTTCAATAGCTGCCATGATGTTACAAGAATTTCAATTATAATCACTTTC
>KZ451980.1:1027795-1130356 GCA_002786265.1 Apostasia shenzhenica
GTTAGAGATTTTGCAGAGATATCGATTTGATGAAGCTGTCTATGTTTAAGTAAGTTCAAGAGAATAGATTCCAGGATGAACGAAGTATTCGAATAAATAGCTATTTCCATAGGCAGTGTTTGTATGAATAGATATTCTTCTCAGGTGTATATATTAGTATTTCTAGCAATGGTCACCTGAAAATTTTCAAAACATCAGCGTATAATAAAATTTGATAAATATATCTATTTTATCCTCGGTAGTATTTTTTTTTTATTTCCCTTTTATCATCTCCTACCTCTCTATAGGATACAAGCCTCTTACTTCACTATTGTCTTATTCTTATTTTCTGGCTTGAGAGGGCTAAAAGAGGAAGTGCAAAAACCTGCTGAAGTTCTAGAGATACTGTGGCTTATGCATTTCGTTGTTATTTCTTCTGATCCATTTTGTCTTTTTCAGGATGGCCAAATAGAGATATAGATAACAAACAATGGCTGGATGCTATGCAGGAAGAGAATGAATTCTCTTTTCAGAAAATCAAACTTGAGAGTTTGGGGTTGGCACTTCCTAAGTGTAAAAAAGCATTCGTTCGAGCTTTAAGTGGGTGTTATAGGAAGAAAGAAGCTTTAATCTTCAGAAGAAGCTAGAAAAATCTAAAGCAAGATTGGTTTGGCTAAAGGGTTTTAATTAAAAAGAAGGAATAATACTTCATGATATTTTTTCTCAGTGGGTGAAACATTGTTCTATCAGAATTTTAACTTACTAATGTTAGCTATTTGAAAGATTTAGAGTTGGAGCGTTGATGTGAAACAACATTTTAATATGGGGCAATCTAAGATGAAGAGATTTTAATGATGCAACCATAGATTTTGTTCAACAAGACAGTGAGAAGATGTAATGAAGCCTAAAAAAATCCTCTTTATGGGTTTTAAAAGCAGGCTGCGCACGTCATGGTAATAAAGGTTTGACACTTTATGATAACACATGATTACATAAGAAGTAAGTTGATAGCTGTGTCTATTTTCGATTTCTTAGTGATGATTCTATTAATTCTGCTAAATGCTCTATGTTGATGACAATCTCATAGGCTTGCAAATATATACATGATAAAATTAATTTTTTTGATTAGTGAGCTGAAAAGAGTGCTCAGTATTCAGAATTTGAGGATGAAGGACCTAATGCAGTGCTTAAAAAGATTCTAAGGTATGCGAGATTCATCGAGATCGTCATGATGGTAAGCTATGGTTGACATGTCAAAAAAGTTACATAAAAAGTAATTGGTAAATTCAATATGAAGAAGTGCCCAAAGCTGTCAGTACACCTCTAGCTTAAGCATTTTAAACTTTCTTCGCAGCAATACCCCAAAAGTCAGATAAAGAATTTTAAAGAATGCATATGTCACCGTATGCTAATGCTATTAAGATTGTCTATGTATGCTAATGAATATGCACTAGACCGGATTTATCACATGCTGTTAGTGTTGTTGCAGCAGTAGTATTAGTGCGAACCCTAGGAAAGATGAGACATTGGATGCTTTGACATGAAGTTCTCGTTACTCTTATATAGTGCTACTTTTAGAGTTAGGTTCTGTTATTTTATGATGGATTCGATTTCTGTATCTTTTGTGGTTGGTTATGTCGATTTATGATTTCATTTGCACGACGGTGACTTCTTGATAAGAGAAACTCCTAGTACATATTTATCCCCTATGGATATCATATCTTTACGTTTAGGTGGAGCCTGCTCATTCAGTTGCTTGGAAAGCTACTTTTACAGAATAATTGTTTCTTAGCTTTATCGCTATTATTTAGATTGGCATTATCCGAGATGTTAGCTTTCCTGTAATTGTTGAAGCTTATCAACAGGAAGCTGTCTTGATTTAGATAGAAGTTTGGTCATGAGTATCTAGCTATATTCGATCGATTCATAATGATCTTCTGTAGTTGCATTGTAATAGTCAAAGTGAAATTTATCTTGCAAAAAGATGCTGTTTTCATAGCAGTAAGAAGACTAAACTTATAATTGACTAATCATGATTAGTCAGCAAACTCCAGAGAGACTGTGTAAGGTCGGTGACATTAAGGCTCTGTTTGGTAATAAAGAAAAAAAAGGATTTTGGTTGGAATTTTTAGTGATTTTTTGAAAATGTGTATGATGTTGAAATAAAATAAGTTTTGGTTTATATTAGAAAAAATTTGTGTATGATGTGAAATAAATTGATTGATTTATTGAGAATTGTGTTGGATGTTAAATTAAGGGTGATTGTTTAATGTTGGAATATTTTGTGTGAGATGAGATATAATATTTTTTAAGGTTTTTTTAAAATAAATTTAAAGATTTTTGGGGCCATGAGTAATTTTTAGTCATGATCTTTTTAGTCGCATTGCCAAACAGAGCCTAAAGCTTGTGAAAGTTTTCAACTCAAGATAATTTTGCAGAAATATGCTTACTAAACGCTTTACGCAGTAGCCAAAGTTTTTTATAGCTGCTTACACTGGGCTACATTCAGAGGAGCTAAGGTAATGAAGGCCCCAGGGAGAGGGGTGTTTTCTAAGCTTAGAAAAATTTATGTTGTGCTGGCTTAAAAGTTATATCAACTTTAATCAAATCAAGGTGGAGATTGTTAAAATGTGATTTGAATAATAAATTAAATAATCCTAATTATAAGGATTATTTGTTAGGCTGTTGAGATTTTTAATGGAATCAAATACATGATTTGTTATATAGGCTACTATTATAAATACGGGATGATCTGATAAGCTAAAAGATATGGGATTATTAAGATTTCTGGTGAAGACTGCAGTTCTCAAGGCTTCTTCTTGAAAATGTGAATAGGTGATTCACTTGGGTTTTTTCAAGCAGTGATTTTCATTGGATCTTTTCATCGGCTACGGAGATGATTTCGTGGAATCTGAAAGACATTCTATCTAAGGCTCAAGGAGCGATTGGATTGTCTAATCTGAAATAAGAAAAGATCCAATTTCATGTATCCCATTTGAGATCGAGAACCAAGTGATTGGTGTATAGGTTCTCTTTCTTATCTGATTCTACATTAAGTAAAAGTCTCTCTCTGCTCTCCCCGTGGATATAGGAGGAATGCCTCCGAATCATGTAAATCTGGTGTTCTTGTGGTTGCTTCGTTCTTTTATTATCATTATTTTTCATACTTATCTGGCACGATTTATTTTACTAACTACATCGTCCGACGATCCGAATTTTTCGCTGCATATTATTTCACAACAGGAGATATCCGCGAATGTGAATTAATTTTTTGGACAAATCAGCGCTTTAGTGTAGTATTGAGGAGAGAAAAAATATGCATCATTAAGAGTAAAATATAATTTTAATGATTTATTAACATGATATTTTTTTCAAATAGATTTTGATTAAGTTTTAATTCAAATGTGTGTATGTAAGATTTTGTAATGTTTTGAGTGTGCATAACGTAATTAACTAAGAATAGACAAGTAAAGTATAAATAAAACCTAAATTGTGTGGCATGTAGGTAATTAATTCCTATTTTATTTGAGTTCAAATTGAGCATAGTTTGACGTCATGCATCAAGGTATCTGTGTGCTTGAGCACAGGCAACTCCCACCGAGACTTGAAGAAAATTTTTGTCATGATAACAACGACGGTTTTCGAACAAAAAAAATATTGAACCATTAAAATTTTCTTGAGATTCGTGTAAATTTTTAGCATTATATTAGCTTGGGAAGTATTATGGGACAAGTGTTATGCTGAGGTAAGCTGTTGAGTGTTGACAAATGACAATCATAGTTTTAAAATATTATTTTTACATGCCAAAGTTAAATTCATTTTGGTTAATTTATAAATAGGGTAAATTGCATTTTAAGATTTTGAGACTTAAAAAAAGTAATTGCAAAGAGATTAAAAATTTTTTAAAAAATCCTAAAATTTCTAAATTCTTCAATTTAAGTCTCTCAGATAGTGTTTGTGCTTATTCCTTAAGTTCTTGAGATTAGATCTTATCTTCTCCCAACCCTTCTGGACAAAAAAGGCAAACATTAAGGAAAATTTTGAAAAAAAAATTAGAACAATAATTTCATGAAAAGATCATTTATGTTCATGTTTAACAGCTGTCATTGTTGAGATTTCACGACAATACAAAACCTTTACATAAGACAGTTAAATCGAGAATTTTTAAAAAAATTAGGACCTATTTATAATAACTTATTTAATCTCAAGACAACTACACTTTTACCCTTAAAAATATCTAAATTATCATCTTCAAATAATTATGTTTTTGCTGTTTGAAATGAACATGATTAATTTTAATTAGGCATATCACATCACTCAATAAAATTTAATATTAAAATTAATTTTTATTTCATATCTACATATATACATTACTCAAAATAATAAATAACTTATATTGTATCTCTCATATATTCTATACAAATAATTATTTTTTTTATTTTATTTTATTTAAGTGGTATACATGTAAATAAAAAAATTAAGAAAATAGGTTAATAATAAATTTAAAAAAATCTAGAATAATATGCAGATAAATATAAAATTTAAAATAGCATACAGGTAAATGCTCCTTTTTTTCTTGTAAAAAGCAAAGAAAATAGGGAAAGGAAGAAAGAAGTGAAAGTAAATAAGTGAGAAAGATGGACTAAATTTCTTGCTAGTAATTTCAAACTTTTATAGACATCAAAGGACTAATAAAAATAATTTTTTTAAGAACATTTACATGGTAGATATAGTAATTAGATTAATTTATGAATTTCACATAAAATATCAAATATTACTAATATCACATCTAAAACAGTTATTTTTTCATTTTTCACATCCTACGGTAAATTCTATCAGAAAGATTTAACTATTAAATTTCAAACAAAATTTCAACCATTGATCGCATCATTTAACCATCGATCTTCATGCTAGGGCATCGCAGAGCTGCATTAGTTTCGGCGACAGCATATTCACGCGAGGCGACAGCGTATTCTCATGAGGCGACAGCATATTCACGCGAGTATCACTCTGCTATTTGCATTTCTTCTTCTCACGCGGGCATCACGAGCGAGCATCAGACCTTTCTGAGATTTTTAACTAGATTAAATCTTCTGGATAGAATTTACTGCAAAATGTGAAAAATAAAAAAATAGCTGTTTTAGATTTGATATCTGTAAATATTTTGAGATTTTATGGGTGAAATCCGTAAATTAGTCTAATTTGGTATCCACCATATATAATGTCCCCTTTTTTTTAATAGAAAGGCCAATAAGTAATTTATCTTATCTATTAGTAGAAAAGAGCATTTTTTTATATATCACATGTGTTTGCTTGTAATTTGATGCATTATGTTTAAGTATGAAAGTTAAAAAATTTAATCAATATTTATGAATGTTTTGATTTGCAAATGTCAAAAAAGTGATATTTATTAGAAAAGAGCATATCTTCTACATGAGATTTTGTAAGATCAATGGAAAGAAAATAAGAAATTTTATGTCTAAATTCTTTTAATAAGCTTTGAGTATATTGCAATTTTCGGCACATCGATCACTCGTGCTTCAACAAACTAGGACGTCACTCCACTCTAGTGAAAATTTTCGATCAACTAGATTGAGTTGATGCAATTAGGGTTGTTTGCTAATAGTGGCGTTGAAGGAGAGCGCAATAAGAAGTGTTTTTTTGGACATGATTGAATCAATTCATTAATCAATATCGTGTTGTTGATAGATTCCAATTTTACGATCAATTTTGGATTGAAGATCAAGACGGCCTCTTGACAGAGTTTGATTAGAGTCTAAAGTTTTCGACATCCTTTACTAATATATAAGAGATACATATCTAATTAAAATTAAACAATAAATCTTATGGTTAATCATTAACTCCTAAAAAATTAACTCACTGGTTTTCTCATTCAGACAACATAATTTTGTTTTGATCTTTTAAATTATTTTTTTATTTTAAAATCAAAGCATTGATCATAGTCTAATTCAACTTGCAAAATAAAAAAAAATTATCAAAAAAATAATCTCTTCTATAAAAAAAAATTTACTTAAAGAACTAACATTTCTCCGTGGATCTTACTACGAAATAGTAATTAAAACGACGATTTAGCTTCGATATCAAATTTGAATCATTGGCATAAAAAAATGCTCTTTTTTTTTTAAAAGAAAAGAAAAGAAAAGAAAGTGATTATAATTGATGTTAGTTGTAAAATTAAAATAAATAAGTGTGTGTCATGTAATATTTAACTTTAGGGTGTCTAATAAGTAAATATTGAAATTTTTTGTGTCATACGGGTAAAAACTCTTTTTTTTTTTAAAAAAGAGCATTTTTATTGCCAATAATTCAAATTTGATATCGAAGCTAAATCGTCGTTTTAATACTATTTCGTAGTAAGATCCATGAAGAAATGTTGGTTCCTTAAGTAAATTTTTATTTATAAAAGAGATATTTTTTTGATAATTTTTTTATTTTGCAAGTTGAATTAGACTATGATCAATGCTGATTTTAAAATAAAAAATTAATTTAAAAGATCAAAACAAAATTATGTTGTTGAATGAGAAAACCAGTGAGTTAATTTTTAGGAGTTAATGATTAACCATAAGATTTATGTGTTAATTTTAATTAGATATGTATCTCTTATATATTAGTAAAGGATGTCGAAACTTTAGACTCTAATCAAACTCTGTCGAGAGGCCGTCTTGATCTTCAATCCAAAATTGATCGTAAAATTGGAATCCATCAACAACACGATATTGATTAATGAATTGATTCAATCATGTCCAAAAAAACACTTCTATTGCGCTCTCCTTCAACGCCACTATTAGCAAACAACCCTAATTGCATCAACTCAATTTAGTTGATCGAAAATTTTCACTAGAGTGGAGTGACGTCCTAGTTTGTTGAAGCACGAGTGATCGATGTGCCGAAAATTGCAATATACTCAAAGATTTATAAAGAATTTAGACATAAAATTTCTTATTTTTCTTTCCATTGATCTTACAAAATCTCATGTAGAAGATATGCTCTTTTCTAATAAATATCACTTTTTTGACATTTGCAAATCAACATTCATAAATATTGATTAAATTTTTTAACTTTCATACTTAAACATAATGCATCAAATTACAAGCAAACACATGTGATATATAAAAAAATGCTCTTTTCTAACTATAATAGATAAGATAAATTACTTATTGGCCTTTCTGTTAAAAAAAAGGGGACATTTATATATGGTGGATACAGAAATTAGACTAATTTACGGATTTCATCATAAATCTCAAAATATTACAGATATCAAATCTAAAACAGCTATTTTTTTTATTTTTCACATTTTGCAGTAAATTCTATCAGAAGATTTAACCATAGT
This sequence comes from Apostasia shenzhenica, assembly GCA_002786265.1. Taxonomy (NCBI): domain Eukaryota; kingdom Viridiplantae; phylum Streptophyta; class Magnoliopsida; order Asparagales; family Orchidaceae; genus Apostasia; species Apostasia shenzhenica. The sequence goes on from KZ451980.1 coordinate 1,035,126, forward strand.
TAAATCTCAGAAAGGTCTGATGCTCGCTCATGATGTCCGCGTAAGAAGAAGATGCAAATAGCAGAGTGATACTCGCGTGAATACGTTATCGTCTCATGAGAATACGCTGTCGCCTCGCGTGAATATGCCGTCGTCGAAACCAATGCAGCTCTGCGATGCTTTAGCATGAAGGTCGATGGTTAAACGATGCGATCAATGGCTGAGATTTTGTTGAAATTTAACTATGGTTAAATCTTCTGATAGAATTTACCGTAGGACTTGAAAAATAAAAAAATAACTATTTTAGATGTGATATTTATAATATTTGAGATTTATGGTGAAATTCGTAAATTAGCCTAATTATTATATCTATCATGTAAATGTTCCTAAAAAATTATTTATTGGCCTTTGATGTCTATAAAAGTTTGAAATTACTAGCAAGAAATTTAGTCCATCTTTCTCACTTATTTACTCACTTCTTTCTTCTTTTCCCTATTTTCTTTGCTTTTTACAAGAAAAAAAAGGAGCATTTACTTGTATGCTATTTTAAATTTTATATCTATCTACATATTATTCTAGATTTTTTTAAATTTATTTATATACCATTTTCTTAATTTTTTTTTTATTTACATGTATACCACTTAAATAATAAAATAAAATAAAATTAATTATTATGTTAGAATATATGAGAGATACAATATAAGTTAGTTATTATTTTGGTATGTATATATGTAGGATGTGAAATAAAGTTAATTTTTAATATTAAATTTTATGAGTGATGTAATATGTCTAATTAAAATTAATCTAAATAAGTATTATAAATAGGTCCTAATTTTTTAAAATTCTCGATTTAACTGTCTTATGTAATGGTTTTGTATTGTCATGAAATCTCAATAATGACAGCTGTTAAAATGAACATAAATAATCTTTTTATTAAAATTGTTGTTCTAATTTTTTTTTTCAAAATTTTCCTTAATGTTTGCCTTTTTTGTCCAGAAGGGTTGGGCAAAAAGATAAGATCTAATCTCAAGAACTTAAAAATAGCACAAACACTATCTGAGAGACTTAAATTGAAGAATTTAAAATTTTAGGATCTCTTTGCAATACTTTTTTTAAGTCTCAAAACCTAAATGCAATTTACCCTATTTTAAATAACCAAAATGAATTTAACTTTGGCATGTAAAATAATATTTTAAACTATGATTGTCATTTGTTAACACTCAACAGCTACCTCAGCATAACACTTGTCCCATAATACTTCCAAGCTAATATAATGCTAAAATTTTTACACGAATCTCAAGAAAATTTAATGGTTCAATATTTTTTTGCTCGATTCTCCTAACCGTCGTTGTTATCATGACAAAAATTCTTCAAGTCTCGGTGGGAGTTGCCTGTGCTCAAGCACACAGATACCTGATGCATAACGTCAAACTATGCTCAATTTGAACTCAAATAAAATAGGAATAATTACCTACATGTCACACAATTTAGTTTTATTTATACTTTACCCATCTATTCTTAGTTAATTACGCTATGCACACTCAAAACATTACAAAATGTTACATACACACATTTGAATTAAAACTTAATCAAAATCTATTTGAAAAAAATATCATGTTAATAAATCATTAAAATTATATTTTTACTCTTAATGATATATATTTTTCTCTTCCTCAATACTACACTAAAGCGCTGATTTGTCCTAAAATCAATTCACGTTGCAGATGTCACCTGTTATGAAATAATACGCAGCAAAAAATTCGGATCGTTGGACATGTAGTTAGTCAAATAAATCGTATCAGATAAGTATGAGAAATAATGATAATAAAAGAACAAAGCAACCACAAGAACACCAGATTTACGTGGTTCGGAGATATTCCTCTTACATCCACAGGGAGAGCAGAGAGAGACTTTATTATGTAGAAAATCAAATAGAAAGAGAACCTTACACAAATCACTTGGTTCTCGATCTCATACGGGATACAGAAATTGGATCTTTTCTTCTTTCAGATTAGACAATCCAATCGCTCCTTAAGCCTCAAATGATTGCCTTCAAATTCCTACGAAATCATCTCCGTAGCCGATGAAGAAGATCCAATGAAAATCACTGCTGAAAATACCCAAGTGAATCACCTATTCACATTTCCCATGAAGAAGCTTGAGAACTTGCAGCCTTCACCAGAAATCCTGAAAATCTCATATCTTTTAGCTTACCAGATCATCATGTATTTATAATAATAGCTTATAACAAATCATGTATTTGATTCTCATAAAAATCTCAACAGTCTGACAAATAATCCTTATAATTAGGATTATTTAATTTATTATTCCAATCACATTTTAACAATCTTCACCTTAATTTGATTAAAGTTGATACTTTTAAGCAGACAACAATCTTTCTAAGTAGAAACACTCCCTCTCCCTAGAGCCTTCATACCTTAGCTCTTTTGAATGTTAGCCAAGTCTAAGCAGTATAAAAACTTGGCTACTAGTAAAGGTTTAGTAAGCATATCTGCAAAATTATCTTGAGTTAAAACTTTCACAAGCTTAATGTCACCGCTTAACACAAGCTCTCTGAGTTTGTGATATCTGATATCAATATGTTTTGTTCTTGCATGAAAAACAGGATCTTTTTCAAGATAAATTTCACTGACTGTCACAATGCAAACTAACAGTCTTTTGTGAAATACTAAGTTCTTTGACCAAACTTTTTAACCAGACAGCTTCCTTTGCAGCTTCAACTGCAGCAATATACTCTGCCTCTATTATCGATAAAGCTACAATATTCTGTAAAGTAGCTTTCCAGCTGATGGGACCTCCACCTAAAGTAAAGATGAATCCTGTAGTGAATTTTCTCTTATCAAGGTCACCTGCATAATCAGAATCGACATAACCAACCAAAAGATCAGAATCTGAATTTTTCTCAAATAACGGACCACAATCTGAAGTGTCTTTTAAGTAACGTAGAATCCATTTCAAAACATTCTAATGCTCTTTTCCTGGGTTTGCCATATACCTGCTAACAATACTAACAGCATGTGATAAATCCGGTCTAGTGCATATCATAGCATACATTAGACATCCAACCGCATTAGCATACGGTACATTATGTATTCCTTGAAATTCTTTATCTGATTTTGGGCATTGCTGCGAAGAAAGTTTAAAATGCTGAGCTAGAGGTGTACTGACAGCTTTGGCATTCTTCATATTGAATTTTATCAATACATTTTCTATGTAACTTTTTTTAGTCAACCATAGCTTACCATCATGACGATCTCGATGAATCTCCATACCTAAAATCTTTTTAGCACTGCCTAGGTCCTTCATCTCAAATTTTGAACTGAGCACTCTTTTCAGCTCACTAATCTCATGCATATGTTTGCAAGCTATGAGCATGTCATCAACATAGAGCATTAGCAGAATAATAGAATCATCACTAAGAAATCGAAAATAGACACAGCTATCAAACTTACTCTTTATGTAATCATGTGTTATCATAAAGGTATCAAACCTTTTATACCATTGACGTGGAGCCTGCTTTAACCCATAAAGAGATTTTTTAGCTTGCATATCATCTTCTCACTGTCTTGTTAAACAAAACCTTCTGGTACATCATATAAATCTCTTCATCTAGATTGCCATGTAAAAACGTTGTCTTCACATCAAGCTCCTCCAACTCTAAATCTCACATAGCTACCATAGTAACTAAAATTCTGATAGAACAATGTCTCACCATTAGAGAAAAAATCTCATTGAAGTCTATTCCTTCTTTTTGACTGAAACCCTTAGCAACCAATCTTGCTTTATATTTTTCTGGTTCTCCTAAAGATAAAGCTTTTTTTTTCCTATACACCCACTTACAGCTGATTGCCTTTTTACCTTTAGGAAGTGCCACCAACTCCCAAGTTTAGTTTTTCGAAGAGAATTCATCTCTTCCTGCATAGCATCCAGACATTGTTTGCTATCTTTTCTCTCTATTGCATCCTGAAAAGACAAAGGATCAGAAGAAATAACAGGAAATGCATAAGCCACAGTATCTCTGAACTTCAGAGGTTTTTGCACTTCTCTTCTAGCCCTCCCTGTAGCAATAGAGTAAGGCTTATCCTGAGGTAGATGTAATAAAATTTTATCCTGATGTGAATCATCTGACCTGCTGTCAATTTCACCTGAGTTTTTCTCAAACTCTACTTGAACAGCATTATCGATCTTCCGTTCATCCTGAATCTTCTCTTGAGATTTCTTAAACATAGAAGCTTCATCAAATCTGATATCTCTGCAAAGCTTTGACTTTCTTGTGTTAGGGTCCCAAACTTTATACCCTTTTACACCAGAAGCGTATCCCATGAAGATACACCTTTTGGACTTAGAATCTAGTTTAGTTCTTTCTGTATCCTGCAACAAAACATAAACAGGACAACAAAAAAATATGCAAGTTAAAATAATCAACTAGTTTATCTGACCATACCTCCTCTAGTGACTTAAGCTCCACTGCCAATGAAGGTGACCTGTTCACCAAGTAACAAGTTGTATTAATTGACTCAGCCCAGAATGGTTTTGACAAGCCCGCAAATAATCTCATACGCGCTCTCTCAAGCAATGTCATGTTCATCCTTTCTGCTACATCATTCTGTTGTGGCGTGTTTAGGATAGTAAAATGCCGAGTAATTCCTTCCTTTAAACAGAAATCTTGGAACTCTTTAAAGGTGTACTCTCCATCATTATCTGTACGGAGAATCTTAATGTATTTGTCAGTAGTTTTTTCTATACTTGCCTTCTAGTATTTGAATTTCTCAAATACTTCTGATTTATGCTGCAAGAAGTAAACCTAGACTTTTCTTGAATAATCATCAATGAAAATAACAAAAATACTTGGCTCTTCCGAGCAAAGTAACTGGAGATGGACCCCATACATTTGAATGTACATACCGAAGGATGTTTTACTTCTTTTATTAGAAGTAATAAATGTTACCCTGCACTGCTTGCCAAGAACACAAGATTCACAGAAATCAATCTTACATAATTTAATCCTCTTAAGTAGCTTTCTGTTGTGCAATTCTAATAATCCTCTCTCACTCATATGACCCAACCTAGCATGTCATAGCATAGTATCATCATCATCTGAAGAGGATGTAACAGCAACATCTCCTGTAATAGTTTTTCCAATCAATCTGTATAATGATCCAATTTTCTCCCCCTTCATTACAACCAGAGCACCCTTCTTTACTTTTATAATGCCATAAGAACCAGTAAAAATGCATCCACTAGCATCAAGGATACCTACGGAGATCAAACTTTTTCTAAGGTCTGGAATATGTTTGACTTCTGTCAAAGTTCTTATCACTCCATCAAACATCTTTATTTTTATTGTCTCTATCCCAACTGATTTACACTCAGAATTATTACTTATTATAACTCTACCACCATCATATATAGAATAAGTAGAAAACTAATCTCTGAATGGGCACATATGATAGGAACAACCAGAATCTAAAATCCATGAATCAGAAGAATCCATACCTGAGAAGGTGCATAACGTTTCACTATCCTTCTCTAATCCTGAAGCAACACTAGCCTCTTCACCTGATTTCTTCTGCTGCTGCTACTTAGATTTTTTGGGGCAATCTTTTTTCCAATGACCTTCCTTTTTGCAGTTGTGATATCTGTTATTATGTACTGATTGTCAAATTTATTCCTTGACCTGCCTCTGTCTTGACTTGTTTTTACCGTCAAACTTTCACATGTGCTCTGCTTGTTCCGCACCTCATTTGACAATAAAGTTGCATTGACTTCCTCCACTTTAAGGGTGTCTTTGCCATACAGAAAGTCCGATCTAACTAAATGTCATCAAGACTCTAGGCAAACCTGATGAAAGAAGAAGTAAAGCCTCATCCTCTTTTCTAAATTTTACATGCAATATTCGCGAAGCTGTAGATCAATTTTTAACTGAAAACATTTTAATGTTTCTAATAGGAACTTAGCCGCATCCTCAAACATACGTCTAAACCTATAAAAAGTTGCTATTTGAGGATAAAGTTTATTTTGTGAGTGACTTAAACATATAACAGCTTTTACTATAACTTTCTCCAATAAATCAACAGAAGCTCAAACATCAGAAATATTATATGATCCCTCATCAGGCCAAGGGTCGATCTAATTGAATTGTAATTGATCGCCTTTCAAGTCTAGCTCCTCTCATTCTTTCATACTGTCAGTCTTTAATTGCGGCGCGGGTCCGAGAAGAGCATGGTGGAAGGTCATTCTGAATAAGATAAGTCTTCACCCTTCGTGCACAATACCCAAGTCCTTTTACCATCCCCAAATTTTCTCTATACTCAAAACTCTGTAATCAGCATATCCTCAGCACCAAGAATGACAACTGAACAATAAAATGGCGCTCGCGATACCAAATATTGTGTAATACATGAGGCGAAAAATTCGCATCCGTCAGCAGACGTGTAGTTAGTCGAAATCAAATGCGTGCCATAAAATATGGAAAAATAATGAATAATAAAAACAAAGCAACCAAGAACACACAAGATTTAACTGTGTCGAGGCAGGTATTCCTCCTCATCCACTGGGAGACGCAGAGAGAGACTTGATTATATAGAAAAATCAAATAGAAACGAGAAACTTAACATTTCTCTAATACCTGGTTCTCGAGTCTCCAGAACGGGATACAGAGAATTGATCTTTTCTTCTTTTCAGATAACAATCCAATCGCTCCTGAGCCTCAGATGAATTGCCTTTAAGATTCCTACGAAATCACCTCCATAGCCGAATAAATATAAAAATTCAATAAAAATCACTGCCTAAAATACCCGAAATGGAACGCCTAATTCATATTTCCAGTATCCAGAAGCCTGAGAACTTGCCAGCCTTCACAAGAAATCCTATGATAATCCTCAATATCTTTTAGCACACTTCACTCAGAATCATCCATATTAATTAAGTAGTAGCCATATATAACAAATCTTGTATCTGATTCTCATAAAAGTCTCACAGCCTAATAAAATAATCCCTTATAATTAGAATTATTTAATTTATTATTCAAATCACATTTTAACAGTCCTCCTTCTTGGTCGCCACCATGTAAATATTAAGAGTTTTTAAGATTTCCCTCAAAATAATATTTAAATATCTTAAAATAATATGATGAAACCGGCTCAGATTTTTTTGTAATCTAACTATAGTTAGGTTATTGAAAAGTTATATTACTCATTATAATAAAAATAAGTTAAAATGTGTGTATGTAAGATTTTATAATGTTTTGAGTGTGCATAGCGTAATTAACTAAGAATGGATGGATAAGACATAAATAAAACTAAATTGTGTGGCATGTAGGTAATTATTCTAATAAAATATTATAAGATTTTAGATGGTGCAAATGCGCAATATAAATTAAAAATAAATTTTTAATTAACATATATTTAAAAACATAAAATATGAAATAAATATAATTTTAATATTAAAATATTTGTATATATAAAATAATGTATTTTATATACTAAAATATTTATTAACTATAAATATATTAAAAAATGTTCTTTTTATTTTAAAAAAAAAATTGGGGTTCGGATCAAATAACCATTTCACGCTCATTCATTGGGCCGCTCAGTGAGCGGAAGACGAACGGTGCTTGCAGGAACTTCCATGGTGGTGACGTCATCATTGCAACCGTTTAATCAGAGGCGTTGCTCGCGTTTGTACGGCCACGATAAGTTCGGACTGTCAGAATCGAACTGCAGTTTGGTGGAGATCAGTGGGCTGCCTCGGGTTCGGCTGTAGAGGACGCGGACAAGGCGTCGGCAGCCACGTGGCGACTCGACAGGCGTAGGCGGGTGGTACCAGCGGTCGAGCTGTTGCAGCGTACGTCGGACTCCCAGCGGTCCGCCCACGATGTGTGGTCCTGATCCGCCGGGGACCGAGATCATGTGTGGGGTTGTGGGTCGGGTTAGTTGGGGAGCCAGTGGGACAGTTTATTAGCTGTAATTTTGCCGGGGGGGGTTTTATATGTGAGGCCTCATTTTTCTTGCATATTTTAGTTAGGTCCAACCGAGCTATCAATGTCATACATTTAATAGAAATTACTTCAGAGATATTTCAAAAGTAATACTTTTACAAAATTAACACATATATTAGTGTGCATATGAAATTGACTGAGTTAAATTATTTTCATTTCAATCAAGTTAATATCAAATTAACAAAAATCAAATCTTCTATGGGAGAAATTTCGGGGGCCTATGCGACCCACCTTTTCCACAATAAACTCGAGCGTGACACATACTTAACGAGCCTAATGCATGAAGGGCTGGTGATGTGCCTTTAACGAAACTTTCAACTTATATCCAGCATTATCAAAAAATACTCTTAATAATTTTTAATTCATACTTAGTAATTTTTAGCTCATATTTTATAGTTTTTATGCTGTATTTATTAATATTCAACTGATATCTAGTTGTTTTTAGCTCATAATTAGCAATTTTAAGCTCATACTTAATAGATTTTAACACACATTTCAAATTTTCAGTCGATGCCTACCAATTTTTAGCTCATACTTTAGCCCATGCATAGCAGTTTTCAACACATACTCGTCAATTTTCAACTTATATATAGCAATTTTAAGCTCATACTTAATGATTTTGAGCAATACTTACTAGTTTTTTGCTCAACCTCCACAGAAGTTAATGGTATGTTAACTCAATTTTGTATGTGGGCCATCCATATGCCATACTCAGATTTGCTATCAAAGATATGAGGTGGTATGATCCCTGAACTTAATAATTTTTCTTTCTCTAGAGTTGACTACAACTTTAGCGTAAGATAATTTATTAAACATTAGGTTATTCATTGAACTAAAAGCATAAACTTATAGATAATAGCTTATTTATTTTAGGGTAAATTATAACTTGACCATTAAGATAATGCAAACTGGTTTCTTTTAAAATCTTTAATTAGATCCATTAAATGGTCTTTGCAGCTATTAGATTTTCAAAGTTGATTTCTACCTTATTGCTTTATTCTTTTGTACGAAAAATATATCTATATTTATGAAATGTGATAAAAATATATATTTTTTGGATAAAAATGTTTCACAATTTCTGCTTATTTTTCTTTATCTCAATCTCTTGCTATCGAAAGAATTACTGGAACCAAAAATTTTACAGTGATTCTCAAAAACTCACTGAAGCTTCCTACAAATGCAACATGAGTATTTGAAGATCTTTATTCTTTAACATACACACGCTCACTCCCCTTGTTCTCTTTCCCCTTCTTTATCTCCCTCAATTTTCTCTTACTGTCCCTTTTCTCTCTCTTTCTCTTTCATCCAATTCAACGTCTTCTCTAGCAATATCTATGGCCCTCATACGACTCCTCTGTCACGTTCTCTCTATCTCTTCATAGCTATTTCGTTATCTCTCAATCAGGCCAAATCATCGGCTCTTATCTCTCTTTGGCACCATTTTCTCGAGTAGAACAGCCAGGTCTTTCATAAATTGATAGTGACACAGTCAATGACTACTTGCACAAAGAGCCAGAGGTGGCAACCATGATGAGCACCACCATCCCATTGGTCCTAAAATTACTAACTACTTTTACTCCAAGGACAGAAATGTAAAACCATTTTTAAAAAAGAAAAATGGAGTCAGGATCTAAAAAGAATCTGAAAATGGAGGGACTTAAGAGCAATTATCCATCGTCTTCTCCAGCGGTCCAGACGGCAGCGGACCTTCTCTTCTCTTTCCTGAATTTCAAAAAAAAAACCTACCTTTTTAATCTCATATAATAAATACGATTTATTGAATAATTCTAATCGTATAAAGTAATTAGGGTTTTCAGCTCCCGCGGGCTTCTTCACCCCTTCACTCTATATCTACCCATCAAACTTGCCCTAATTTTGGTAACATCTGCTCCGCTTCAGTTTTCGATTCGGGGAGGAGGGGGGCATGGAAGAAGAGGAGGCGAAGAAAGTGGAGGTCGGAGGCCCGTCGCCGGAGACCGCCCCGCAGCCGGCGACTGCTCCGCCGGAGCCGGCGAAGGACGCGGCGGAGGAAAAGTCGGTGATCCCGCCGGCGCCGGAGGAGAAGGCGGAAGAGGCCAGAGCACTGGCTGTCGTGGAGAGTAATTTTTTTCTTTCACTTCGTGTTCAATTTAATGGCGAATTTTCATATTTCTGGCGGAATTTTTTAGTTTTTTTAAAATCTGAATCATGAAATTCTGTGGTAAATTTTTCCTTTTTCCTGAAATTTTGTTGAAGTTAAGTAATTATATATATATATTAAAAGGATAATTACATACATGCCACACAATTTAGTTTTATTTATGTCTTATCCATCCATTCTTAGTTAATTACGCTATGCACACTCAAAATATTATAAAATCTTACATACACACATTTTAACTTATTTCTATTATAATGAGTAATCATAATTTTTCAATAACCTAATTATAGTTAAATTACAAAAAATCTGGATCGTTCATCATATTATTTTAAGGATATTTAAATATATTTTGAGTGAAAATCTTAAAATCTTAATATTTAGGTGGCGACAAAGGAAGAAGACATCTGCGACGTGAATTGATTTTAAAACAAATCAACACTTTAGTGTGGTATTGAGAAAGAGAAAAAATGCGTACTATTAAGAGTAAAAATATAATTTTAATGATTTACTAACAGAATATTTTTTTTTCAAATAGATTTTGATTAACTTTTAACTTAAATGTGTGTACGTAAGATTTTGTAATGTTTTGAGTGTGCATAGCATAATTAACCAAGAATGAATGGGTAAGGCATAAATTAAACAAAAATGTGTGGCATGTAGGTAATTATCCTTATATTAAAAGGTGGTATGACTACGATATTATACTAAATTAATAAATATCAACTATCATCTCCGTTAAAAATATTATAAAACTTATTTAGGAGCAACGTAACTCTCCCAACAAAACTTGCTCAATGTCACATAGTGTATTAAAAAATTAACCACACTGTTGACGTTAATTGTATATGTACAGCTCTACAAACATCAAAAGAAAGTAAGATGTTCACAGTACATTCGATTACTTGAGTGAATAATCGTCCAAGCATTTAAGAACTTGTGGCAACTTTTTAGTGCTATGAAAGTAATCTTTGCCTCTCGTAGGATAAAAAATAGAGCCTTTCAAATAATCCTCGATAGCCCATTTTACTTCTTTTTGATCAGTTATAAGCTCGCAATACTGTTGTTTCTATCTACTTGGTGGTATGAACCCGAGAGCTTTTATGGTTATCTTTAGTTAGCGTTAATAGTTGAATTTTTTGCTCTTTTTAAATGTTGAAGCCACTTAAAAGCTCAGTGGTGTCCTGCTAGCTCAATAAAGCAGGCAATTGTCTAAGGGGACATTTGGTTCAATGTTATCTTGACGTTATATTATGTTATCTAAAAAAAGTAATTGTTTGATTTAATGACATCTATAAATAGTCTTTTATAAAATTATAAAATTTCTAATCAAAAGATGACATCTAGATTACATAACATAACACCAAGATAACAACGAACCAAACGCCTCCTAAGTATTAAGAGGTCTTAAATTCAAATCATACTATCATTATAATTTTCAAACGGCATAAAGAAAATTGTGTATTAGAGATAAAATTTAAAAAAAAGGCTCGAGTGTCAAATTAGTAGCAAGAATTTTAAAAAAATTGTCATAATCTTTACAATAACAAGTTGCTTAAATTCATTTTAAGTGAAATTTTACAGTAATTGCACTGTTTAAATTAGCTTAGCTTAAATTTTATGCTGCTTAATCTAATTTGCACTAGCTTGAGGTGTAGTTTCTCCTGATCAGCTTAAGAACACAGAAATAATTTAACTTATTTATGACCAAGCAATTAACAAACAAACTCTTCTATCAAAATAATAATAATAATAATAATAACAAACAAAATCATAGTATCTGTTGATTCATTTTTTGCTCATTTATTTAGAGAATGATTTTTACTGTATCAAGAAAATTAAGAACTTCCCCTTTTTGCTTTTGCTGAGGCTTTGGCTTCTTTTTAGGCACATCACCATAAATAAAGAAGTGATGCAAATGATTTTCAAAAAAAAAAAAAAAAGTGAATCATTTTTTTGTCTTTAGCCTTTCTAGCAAATTAGCAAGGTTGTAGATAATGCAAATGGGAAGATTATTATGCAGGCACTTTTAAATGAAACTTTTCCATCAATGATCATGAACAATTTACTCTCATTAAGTTAAAAATTCTTGTAGTTTAAAGTATATTGGTTTTATGGTTTGTATCGAGTTATGATTTCATAGGGATGTTAACTATCTGATTTCATTCGACCTTATTAGCTCAAGATTCGAACTCAATTCGATCCAAAATATGAACGAGAAGAGCTCAATTTGATCTTGATCCGAGTTAAACCTCGCTTGTTTATTATTGATTCATGCTCGATCCGAGTCAAAGTTGATCTGACTTTCACTAAAGCAAATTATATATGTATTTATAAATAATTTGTTTTATGTTTTAATCGACATGATTTTAAGTTGTCTCGATCCAATTCTATACTAGCTTAAGATTGGATTAACAAAATTTTCATAAAAACTGCTCGCAATCAACTTGCTTGGATCGAGTCGATCTTGATTCAATCAAAAATCCGATTCAACTTTTGATCGATGTTCGAGCCAAATTAACAGCCTTACATTTTACTAAGGAAAAGTTGGTTTAATGTTATCTTGATAATATGTGTATTATCTTTTATCAAAATAATAATAATAATAATATGCATATTATCTAGAAAAATTAATTATTTAATTAGACAGCGTGTGTAAATTACCTTATAAAAAATTATAAAATTGTCACTCAAAAAACGACATTCAGATGTGATTACATATAACATTGAACTAAATTTCCTCTAAATTTAATACTACAAAAAAAAAAACAGAAATCTTGTTGAATTTCATTTTCATTAGGTGGTTCACATTCTAACAATTCTGTACATTTGTGATGATTTATAACACTCAGTGTGTTTGTTTATAAGGTTAAATTTAAGAAGGTTAAAATAAAATTTGAATAGAGATATTTTTTTATTGAAAATTGTGAATGATGTGAAATAAAGTTAATTATTATGTTGGAATATGTGAGGGATGTGATATAAAGTTAGTTATTATGTTGGAATATGTGAGAGATGTGATATAAGTTAGTTATTATTTTAGTAATATGTGTAGGATGTGAAATAAATTTTATGTGTGATGTGATATGCCTGGTTAAAATTAAACCAGGTTAATTTTAAACTCCTAGACAAACAGGGCCTCAGTTATCTTTTCTCTGTGCACAGAGGTTTCAGATCCTCCATCAACAGGGAAGAGCTGCAGTGGTTCAGTTGATAGAGGTTAATATTCAAAAACTTCAATGATTATTGAGTCTGTGATACAAGTTTTTTTTGTTTCCTCGAGATTAAAAGTTTAAGGGAATCTTGTGATCTTAAGATGCGGTTCTCACCCGGGTCGAAACGGAGAAGAGAATGGCATTGATCAAGGCTTGGGAAGATAGCGAAAAGAACAAAGCCGAGAATAAGTGAGATTATATGCTTAGAAGAATGAAAAATGCTTTACTGCTTATTGAATAAAATATGAATACATACAACTTCTAATCCCAACAGAGCTGAAAAGAAGAAGTCTGCTATTGCTTCATGGGAGAACTCAAAGAGGGCAGCAGTAGAAGCAGAACTGAGAAAGATAGAGGTAAGTTCTGGTTTAAGTAGAGATTTTTTTGCTGAAAGATGTTATTAAGAACAGCATATATGCTACAGACATAATTAAAGTTTGGCTGTAGCCATCTAACGGCAACGATCGAGCAGGAATCACTGGAAAAGAAGAAGGCGGAGTACGGAGAACAAATGAAGAACAAGATCGCTATGGTTCACAAGAAAGCAGAAGAGAAGAGGGCAGTAGTGGAGGCCAGTCGAGGCGAAGAAGTTTTCAAGGTAGAGGAGATGGCTGCAAAATATCGTGCAACCGGCCGTTATCCAAAGAAGCTCTTCGGATGCTTTTCGTGAATTTGATTGTATTTCTTTGCTTTTGGCTGCATATTTTTAAGTGTTTGTGTTGGTCTTGATGACTTGGGTGATTAATCTTTGCAGTTTTCAGTATGTTGTGTGTAAAATGTGATTGACATTCATGTAATGTACATACATCCAAACATGACTTCTATTTATTAATGTTTCTTTGGTGAACATACATTTATTTGTGTTTCTCATACGATACGTCTATTTTTCAACTCTACGAAATACAAGCATTAGTTAGGAAATAAACCAAAAAGATGCATCTAATTGTACGATTTCAGTAGTAAAATCTATTGTCTTCTCAGATCTCCAAAAGAGAAGAAATAACCTACCACATCTTATAAACTGGATCAAGATTTAGGCAAGCCAGATTCCTGTGGAGTTTTGGCGACAATGGAGATGGCATGGAGGCCAGTTTTAAGCTCATCAGCTAAGAGATCATAAACCATGCGGTGTCTCTTCACCAGGCTCTGCCCATCAAAATTTGGAGAAACTATCTTCACATTGAAGTGAGATTCGTTGGGCTCTTCTCCCTTCAGAGCTGCATGCCCAGCGTGCTGATAAGATACATCTTCTACCTCCAAAACGCTGGCCTCCAATGCAGCCTGTAGTTTCTGCCTGATCCTATTGGCTCTCGACAGCATGTTGGAGGATCTCGAAGCCATCTCAGAAGCCTCTGAAAAGCCCAAAAAGCTTCTGCCTAATGAACTAAGAAATCAATCGAGATTGATCTTCACCAAATGGCAATAGAGCATGCATAGGGCATGCGACTCGCGCTATATTAGAATTTTTGTGTGGCTAATACGTAGCGTTGTTGCGGGATAGTAATATGTCAACAACCATAACAAAAATAACCATTCAGGTTAAGGGTGCAAGCTTTAGAACTGTGAAGAGAACTTGAAACATGAAGACTAGAAGAGAATGATAATTTCGACAATGAATCCTTCCAATGCATAAAAATAGTGAACACCAACAAAGACTGTTTGGCTCCAGAAAATGGCTACTTAAACCAAAATGCATGAATAAACACACTGTGACAAAAGAATAGTACAGCTTCAGCCAACAAAACTAAAAAAGCTAATCCAACGTATCTTTGATCCTAGAGAAAAAACAGCATAGCTAGCCTCTGTTAAGCTCCCATTATTTTCTACAATAAGCATTTTTTACAACTGGACTGTTTCTTTATCTCCTCTTTATTGCAAGAAAATAAGCCATTGCGAGCACCTTTTAGCACATCTCACACCGTTCAAGCAATAATTCATAAGAGGGACAGTTTACTATTTCGCTCTGAAACCTTGAGAAATTCTCCTTTTGAAACAGATGAGAGCTTATATAGAACATGACAGTTTCTACGCTGCTTAATTTATAGAGATATTCTAGCAAGCAAACCACAGTTTGTGGTCGAGGTGCTCATAGAAAGAGAAGTTAGTTGGCTTACAAAGCTGGTCAAGGCCCAGATATATATTAGCACATTAGCAATATATGTTTTGAAAATAAGTTGGGAGATTCCACTTGTCCCTCTAAAACGAAGAAATCATCAGCAACAAAAATTTTCAACCTATTTAAAATCAGCTCTATGAAACCTTTCTCATAACTCACTCTTGTCTATGCTGCACATGGTGTTGATTCTAACTTAGTTTCATTAGTCTATATATAAACAGAATAAAAGGGAACTGCAGAAGAAAGATGGAAGACGGTTTCACCCACTAGCCTGTTTTAACAGATTAAATTGAAAATACGTGTTGCAAGCATCCACAAAGGCAAAAGAAAGAATGATGGTGTATCTTGTATGGAGCAATGGCCCATCTCGTAAGAAAGAAGGCCTACTCATGGCCACCCCACAATGTAGAAAGTCATTCCAGCTCAAACAAGACAATGAAAAAAATCCAGAGCAAAGAAAGAAACAATTCAAAACCCATCATCATCATCAGAGCAAGGCATACCATCATTTATAAAAAGGTGGTGACTTCCAAAAAGTTCCTTAAAAAGGACAATATTATCGCAAATCAAATCTCTTATACTGTTCTCTATATTGTGATACCAACCTTGTAAATATAGCTAGAGTGGATAAATGATCTATCTCTTACACATGGCATCAGAACTATGTTGTGACTTCCAAGCAAGCGTAAGTAAAAGATATCCTATGAGGCATCCTCAACCATCTACCTCATGGGTTTACCGAGAGGCTCATTAGCATCCAGCCGAAAACATTCCCCTAATTCGAGTACAAGCCTCCTCACTTAAATGACATTGTACTACGAACACTACTTTTTCTTTTTCATCGGTCGTAGCAAAATACTGGCAGCTCTGCAAGTGGCAGGTGCAAATACAAGGATGTCATCTGCAAACAAGAGAGGGGTTATAAGCGACCCTTGTGCTGTTATTTTAATCCCCAACCATTCATCTCTGTCTTGGTGTTAGTTGATGAGAAATAAGAGCAATCAAAATAAAGGATAAACAAGTAGAGTGAAAGGAGACACTCTTGCCGAAAACCGCAAGTTGCTTCAATCCAATCAAACTTTCGGCCATTTATCATCAATGCAAATTTGGGAGCTGTAACACAAGCAAGGGCCCAATTACTTCAAGTATCGGGGAAGCTAAAGTGCTGAAGCAATTTTTGTAGAAATCCTGTCCCATTCTATTATATAGGCTTATTCCATATTTACTTTGATGGACATATATCCAGTGGAAGACTTTGATGCTGCTAATCTCTACATAATCTCCTGTGCCACCAAACAATTGTTTGTAATACCTCTACCCGGGGCGAAGGCCCCTTGCTCTTGAGAAATGAGAGAGCTGAGGACATCTTTCACACTGTTATAAGAATTTTCGCAATAACTTTGTAAATAGTAGCGCAAAGGCTTATGGGTCTGAAGTGGAAGGAAGTTCAGCACCATGCACTTTGGGGATGAGGACCACTAGTGAATCCTTCCATCGTTTTGGCATCAACTCATTTCTGAAGAAGTGGTGTACTGCTGCCAGGACATCCTTATTGGTTGTACTCTAATAGCCTTTAAGGAAAGAATTGATTATGCCATTTCTTCCAGAGGCCTTATTGCTGAGGGAGTTGATGGCTGCTATTACTTCCTCATCGCTAATGGGAAAGTTGATTCTGATGTCCTCCGCTGGTGGTACTCTGACTCTAAGAGAAGGGATGTTCAGATCCAGCAAAGAGGGAATAGATGCCCTCTATTGGAGAAGTGGCGGTTCAATGTAGCTTGGATTCTTTTCTCATTTGTAATTTCTTCACCATTCTGCCTAACCAAGTGATGCATGTTATTAATTCTCTTCCTACTAGTTGTGACTTTATGGAAATAAGAAGTGTTGCAATCCCCACATTTGGCCCACTTCACTTTGGCTCTTTGCAACCACCAAGTCTCCAGTCTACTGAAGGCGATGTTGTATTCTACAATTAGTTGCAAGAGGCAATTCATCTCACTTTCAGTCAAGCCACTGCCCATTGATTTTCTGGATTGCAGTTCGACAATTCTGCTTTCCAAGTTTTTGTCTTTGGCATTAATATTCTCGAGCTTGTCCTTGCTCCAACCTTTAAGTGCACAGAGGGTTCAAGTGAACTTGTGGTTGAGAATGGTACGAGGGCTACCATGAGCAGGTTATGCCATTCTCTAACTACAATTTTTTTGGAGGCCTCTTTTTCAAGCCAGACATCTTCAAATTTGAGGGTGCTATCTTGCGATTTGAATTTCAAGCTCTTATCTCGAACCAAAAGAGGACAATAATCTGACCCAATTCTGGTAAGGTGAGTAATAGTAGAGCCTGGATGTGCAAATAATGTAGAAGAGTTGAAGCAGACTCTATCGAATCTGACCTACATGCGTGCTTTGGCTTTCTTGTTGTTGCACCATGCATACCATTGTCCTCCATTCCAGCCATCATGAAGATCATTGTTGGCTAGAAAATTGGCAAATTCAACGAAAGCCGTCGTGAGAGTGAATGGGTTGCCGCCTTTTTTGTCTTCTTAAGCTAAAATATACATGAAATCTCCTCTTACAATTGCAGGTATATTGACATTTAGGATAAGTGTGATGTTGTCCCAAATAGTTCGACGCTTGATGTAATCCTTATTAGCATAAACTGCACAAGGTGTCATATAACTTTCCACAAAGCTGTGGCTTTGGCAATAATAACTTGTTTGCTGGTGTGGATGACTTGGAGCTAAGCGATGTGGCTTAACCAACACACAATAATGCCTCATGATTTTGCCCACCGATGGCTCCATGTGAAAGTCCCACTGTCAGGCCATGAGTCTATTTGCATCTCTTCTAGAAAAGGTTTGGACACTAGGAGCTTGTTTGGTTGGAAGATAAATTTGGGTAAGGAAAGAGAAAATATTTTATTTTATAGAGTTGATTGGAAAGAAAATTATTTTAATATTGGGAGGTGTGTAGGATGTGAAATAAGGTTGATTTTAAGGTTGAAATTTGTGTGGTGGGGCGGGGGGGGAGGGGGGGAGGTGACGGGTTGATCTCCCTCCCTATCATCATCACCTCGATTCTCCTTCCTTTTATACAATGTTACGATGCTTGCTGGGTTGGAGCCCTTGAGATTAGCTAGTTCCCACTCACAATGTTTCTTTGAGGTTCTGTCCCTACCCTTGCAGTAGTTGGCATTGGGAGAAAGAAGTTTTTGCAAGGAAGATTTTGGTTTTTTCTTGTTAACAATAAAGGACATAGTAGGTGGCATTGTAGGAAATTGCACATCTCATGCATACTCGGGTCAAGGACAGCAAAAATGCTTTTATGAGAGTGGACAAGGACTGTGAAATCTCTAGCATCTATCTCAGAAGGAATGGGTGGTTTATTTTCAGGAGTGGCTAGGAGCTGGCCATGGCTCCTCTGCTTCTACTTCTCAGTGGCTGGAACTGTTGATTCCTTTTATACGTCGTTGTTTTATAAATATGTACTATTTTGCAACTCTGCACAGTTCAATTGCCTACTACCCACAATTCTATAGTGCTGGGTTGCCTCTATTTGTTGCAATTCTGCGTTGTTCTGCAATTCTACACAGTTTAGCTGCTGTTCTATGAGTGCTCTTTCTCTGCAGCTTGTTGTCCACAATCTATACTGCTAGGCTGGTTCTCTCTGCTTCAGGCCTGTGGTTTTCTAAGGGGCCACTGGCTTCAACTTGTTCACTCTCTTTGTTGGTGACTGACTTGGGTTGCTATCCAGCCACGTCTTGCGGTTTCATGCGTTTGTTAATTATGAGTATCTAGGACCCAACTGATTCCTTCTTGACCTTCTCCCAATGGCTAAGTTGGCTATACAAGAGTTAGTAGTCTTGGAGAGTTGGATCATGGTTGGATGGGCTACTATCACTCTTATTCTAGAATGTATTGACAGCACAACTGTCCATTATATCATTGGAGTTAACCAAAGGAGTGTTATTGGTTGCATTATCTTGTGTCTTCGGGGCAAGAAGAGGGCAGCTACTGTCTCTATGGCCGACAACTCCACACTTAAAACAAATAACTATAATGTCTTCATACTCAATTTTTTGGAAGAATTTGCCTTTCGGGTCGTTAATTCAAACTCCCAATTTGATGGGTTTGGTTAGGTTGACCCTAACACATATCTTAGCAAATATTATCTTCTCCATGTTACGATAATAAGATCTAGCCATAGTGGGAAACCATCCTCCGAGGCGATTCTGGCTAGGTTCTCCTGGACCCAACAACAAAGAGGAGCTCTGGCATTCTAATCCAAGTCAGTGTTGAGGCACCCACTAAAGAGGAAGGGTCAAAGTCTAGAAACCAAACATCAAGTCCAAGAATTTGTTCTGCCACTAGCCATGACTCACTTTGAGTAACTATCCTTGTCCGCATCATTTTTAAACTGACAAATGAAACTATCCTTGCCTGCATCAAGAACGTTGGAGCCATCATAATGTCCTCATCTCTTGTGTAGCCCAGTTGAGAAGAACTGGAATGGCAGTCTCCTCCTAAATAATTACTAACAAGTGTGGAGGCCAACTTGGCTTGCACGTGGGAAATAGTCGCCGAGGAGCTAAATGACACCCTCGTGGACATAGGCTAAACTTGAGAGACTGATGTCGTCAAAGCTGACCTCACGTGCCTAAGCAGAATTAGCTGCAGGAAAATGATGCTGCTGCTGAGATGGTGGGATGCTGCCATTAGCAATTTGTTTCTGCAAAAAATCTCCATTTTGTTCACTCAATTTTGTATCTGATTTCTGCCTTGCTGTTAGTTCATTATGTCTGTTTAGACTTCCCTGATGAGGGAGGAGGCTATTCCACTTGCTAAAACTACTTGTGCTTTGCAGAAAACTGACTGTGATATTTTGTCGGACACTTGGTAGGCAGACACAGTTGTCGATGTTGAGTGTTACTACGGACACTATTTGACCTGAGTACAATCACAGTTATCCATTTGTTCTACACACTGGCCATTAGCTTTCCCACATACGTGTACACACTTTGTCTAATTACCTCTGCTGAAACTAGTACAATCGCTGACCATCCAACGTTTGAGTGTCCCCCTTATTATAACACCACAAAAAACAACAAAGAGGTAACACATCAACTCAAGGAAGATCATCAAATTTTCAAAAGACAAATTTAGTCATCCATTATTTCCAAACATAAACTTCTTACAAGTACTAAATTTTATCATGAGCGAAGCACGGGGGAAGGGGGGTCATGATCACCACCATAGGAAAGATCTAGCACTTTACATCCCATGCTCATAGAGGAAAAGCTTAGTCAACAAGAAGAGACTCCAACTTATATTTCTTATCTTCTCCCAACGGCTTTAAAAGAATCTCTTTCTTAAGAATATAATGTGCCACGTAGCATCATATGTATTTTTTCTTTTTTCTCCTATTCCAAATCTTGCAAAAAGGTAGCCCGATAGGCTATTTGTTTGTGCATTCTTCTTTGTCCTTGCATTAATTATGATAGTGAAGCTTTCAAGTCTTTTACCATTAAGAGCAGCAAGGTTTTCCTACCTGGGGTTTTGTTTCCACAAAAAATTAATGTGCTACTATTTATTTATCATTTTCTCCTTTCTTCTTTATTTTTCACTACTTATTTTCTAATACTTGCCCTATTTAGCAAGAAAACCAAAATCAGGGCTAAAATGATACTGGTTTAAAAAAAAAATAATAATAATAATAAATAAATAAATTTTTTAATTATTTCACACAAATTCTAATATAAAAAAATATTATTTTATTTCACATACTCAATAATTTTCAATAAAAATATCAACTTCATTTCACATTCTAAATTAAAATACTATAATCGAGTTTTTTGATCTATGATATGATGTGAAATAAAAATGATATTTTTATTAAAAATTATTGAGTATGTGAAATAAAATAATATTTTTTATATTAAAATTTGTGTAAAATGATTAAAAATTTTATTTATTTATTATTATTATTATTGTTTTTAAAATTAGTATCATTTTAGTTTTGAATTTGATCCTCGCACCAAACAAAGCCTTACAGCCAAAGTCTGAGTGAACTATAGGAGGCAATCTCTCCATCGCGAGGAATCCAGTCAATCTATGCAATGTCACTGATTTTTGCATCAACATTATGATGCTTCCATTAAAATAGGCTATTAGAAGTCCACGATCTTCCACACATAAGATCAAAAGAAACATAAATCTTTTCCACTAGTGGAAGGCACATCCACAGTATTCCCAACACCTAACCTCAAGCCATTAAATCTTCACTCTTCCTCTAGAGCAAGAAGATGTCCACCACAACCATCAAGCTCACTCTCCACCACAACACTTCAACTCGCTAAATATACATTTTATCGCCATGACACTCTATATAGGATCTGGTTAGTTCCAAGGATTGTCAATTCACGAAAACACCAAACTTCATCTCTCTTTGAAAAATAACTTAAAGATTAATATCTAACCTTTCAACTGAGACACACATGCATACATATTACTTAAATGCTTAGTGTATATGTATGTATATATGTATATACACACACACACACACATACACTAGGCATAAGTAACTAAATAGCACTTTATGACTTGGGTTATCATAGTTGATAAAAAATTTTGGATTGGAAGCTCATACCTAATTCGTACATTCTCAATCGGACCAGAAGGTCAAGCGGTCAAGCTAGTTGTAAGCCTACTACTACGTAACCTAACTAATACAAAATTATCTTATGCATTCTCAATGACACTAGAAAGCTAGGCCAGTTGTAAGCTCTCTCCCTATGCCCCTCAAATGAAAGGACCATTGTGAGGCATGTCTCTAATAGGTCCTCGCATCAACATTCTCTTCACACAAGGCTTATCATAGAAACCGAACAATCTCTTACAACCCCGCATAATTAGCCAATAATATTGTTGTATTCTCATTTATATAGATGTCAGATCATGGAACACTCACATGCTACTCTGATGCTCTCCTTACAAGGTATCTTTAACTACCATCTAAGCGAGCCCCAAGTGAAGATGCAGAGACAACTTTGGTAAGTCCTCCTACGCATTTCCCCTTTTCCGAACTCCCAAAACCACTCAATGCAAATATGTATGACACCATGATTGACTTATATAGAGATTGCGCAACTCAATCATAAGACAACATGCAAGTTCATCTTGAATTAATTCAAGGATGATCTTTCAACTTCCTCATAACACCACTAAACTATCATGTAAGAGCTTATGATGCAGCAGGACAAGATACGAAATGATGCAAATTTAAATTTCAGCAATATTAATTGATAAATTACTACAACTAACGAACAAATATATTCCAAAGTATATTTATATGATAAATTAAAAATTTAAATCCAACCAATTATATTACCTTAAAAATAAAATTAAATTGAAGTGATAATAAATAAGAATTGTTGATTAGATTAGAGCTTATCAATTTTAATTCAATATATCTAAGATTCAGAATTTAAACCTATCAAATAATAGTACAAATCGGCAGTGTTGTGCCCTACCCGAGATCCGGCAACGGAAGTGCAATGTTGATCGGGGTGGAACGTAGATGACAGCCAAGTAGATCTTTGGCTCAAAAAGAACGATGAGGATGGCAAAGCCGAGAGCAAGAGAAAATTCGAAAAGAATTTTTTCACTCAAAAGGATAAATAGAACACTAATTCTCATTGAAAGATGTCCCAACCCTGAACGAATCTTCGCAAGCGAATGTTTCGATTGACTCAAGAGGCTTCACTGCAAAAACTTCCCGCATCACAGTTTTAAAACCAAGCAAAGAGCACCGATTAATCCTTAGACTTCAGAAAGAAATACTTTCGGCAGTGTAGGTATCGAAGCGATGGTACCTGAACGATTCTTCGCAAGCGAATGCTTCGATTCTACTCCACAGACGGCGATTAGGGGCTCTAGGGCAAATGAAATCGGAAGAAGACGGGCACGGAGGCGGACCCAAGCCAGCACGCAAGACGAATCATCCCTTTAAAATCTTGGTGTTTTACATATTTAACTCTCAAATTTAAAATATTACGTATTCACGCATAAAAATATATTAAAATTACATATTTTATCACAAAATTACTTTTTTAACCTCTAAAAAGAATAATTTTATTGATATTGATATATTAATATTTTTATGAAGTGATCAATTTCCGATAACTCTTTTTTTACATTTTAATATGATATATAACATATTATATATTATTATATTTATTAAAAAATATATAAATATATGTATAAATTATTATATATGTTAAAATATAATATATATTAGAGTACATAAATGTGCAAAATATTTTTAAATATTAAAATAACAAATTTTATGATAAAATTTATAATTTTTATAAAATTTTTTAATTATGTAATTATAAAGATATAAATGTTAATTATATAAAATAATTAAATCTTAATAAGATGTATGTAGTTTATAACTTATAATATTATTATGTATTTTTAATGTATAATTATTTTTTTAAAAAAATAGACGTACTTTTGTAACAAAAGAGATAATCAAATATTAAAAATAATATTTAAGAAAACTTATATTCCATATGTTTTCTTGAAATTTAATTTAGTATTTTATTATTATATCGTATGTAATAATTTACGTGTAGTATTTTACTCAAATAACATTCAAATAAAATCAAAAATAGAGCGGGTTCCTCAACCATTAGCATTGACTTTTTATTTTTAGTTTTTATTTTATATGTATAAAATAAAAGTTAAAAAATAATAATTAATTGTCCGTCAAATCACTAACTAATCCAGTATAAATAAACAAGAACAAAAAAAACCATTTAAAAAAATTCCAAATTTAAAAGTGTGCGCAATAAAGTCTACATATGAACTTCTACGGTACAAAAAAACTAATTTTTTTAGAGATAATTACCTGCATGTTACATAATTTATTTTTTTTATGCCTTGCCTATCTATTTTTAATTAATTACGCTATGCACACTCAAAACATTATAAAATCTTACATACACACATTTGAGTTAAAACTTAATCAAAATCTATTTGAAAAAAAAATATTCTGTTAGTAAATTATTAAAACTATATTTTTATACTTCATGATACAGATTTTTCTCTTCCTCAATACCACACTAAAGCGCTGATTTGTCCTAAAATCAATTCACGTCGGGGATATCTCTTTCCTTTGCCGCCACCTAAATATTAAGGTTTTAGGATTTTTCACTCAAAATATATTTAAATATTCTTAAAATAATATGATGAACGGCTCAGACTTTGAGTTAGTACTTATAACTAAAAAATTAAAAATTATTCTACTAAATTAATATGATATTTTGTGGTATATTTATAAAATTATCACATATATATATATATATATATATGTATATATATATGTTTATAGTGTATTAAATAAGATATGGACTTAAATATTTGTAGACCTACTGGCCTCGTTTGGTTCAAAAGTTGAGTTTTGAATAAAAAATAATAATTATATTATAGATTTAATGGTGATAAAATTTAATTTAATATTTGGAACTATTTAAAATATGAAATAAATTTCATTTGAATTAAATTTACTAATTTGAAAATTCCTTAGAAGATGTTAAAATTTTAAAGTTATTTTTCTAAATGTAATGCTTAAAATTATTTTATTTATATATTAAATAATCAATTTTGATATTTAATATTAGAAACATTTATCATTTCAATCTTACTTTGCTCGTGCTCTATAATTCTGAAGTTATTATATTAGTAAATCATGACGTGTTATATTTTTATATTTCTGTATTGTATTCGTGCTTTCTAATTAGTGAATCAGATATCAAGATTGTGAAGAACAGCTCAAATTTTTATTAGAGAAATATAATCAATAAATTAAAGCATATCTACTGGCTCATCCTTGTATTCATGAGATTTCAAGCAGATGGAGTCCCAAAACTTAAAATGAAATTATAAATTATATTTTACGTATAATAATCACTCTCTATAAATATCTTTTGTATCATCGGATAAGATTATCGAATTTAGTTTTCGTTGATTTTTAGATCACCGCCGATTCAAATAACAGCTAAAAAATTGTTATTATTTTAATTAGATTAACGATTAATATTTGAAATGTCTGATCATAGTTAAAATAAGGGTTAGTAAGATATTAATATTGTTGATGCAAAAATTGCACCACCGCAGAGAGAAATAAGACGATAATTTTTACGTGGAAACCCGAGTGTCCGGGGGAAAAATCGCGACACCGTCCAGGTGATTTGAATCCACTAATTTCATCTCCTCTTACAAAGCTTGAGCGTCTCTAATGGGAGACCAAATGAGTACAAGAGAGAGAGGGTAGAGAAAGAGTGGCTCCTTGAGAGAGAGCCTGAGTCCCCTTTTTATAGCTTGGGGAGGAGAGGGTACAATAGGTAGTCTGTCACATCTGACACCTATTCCTACAAAGGACGATTAGGGAGTGGACTCTCATACTGTCTTAAATGCTGAGTTGACATAGTAGTATGGAGAGTACGATCTGGTGTGCTCTTTGAGCTGCTCTTCGAAGTGGGGCTGTTGAGCTGTTCTTCGACTTGGGGCTGTTGAGCTGCTCTTCGACGGGGGCTGCTGTTGAGCAGCTGTTTGGCAAGGAGCTGCTGTTGAGCTGCTCTTCGACGTGGGGCGGCTGTTGAGCTGCTCTTCGACGTGGGGCTGCTGTTAAGCTGCTCTTCGACGTGGGGCTGCTGTTGAGCAGTTGTTTGGCAAGGAGCTGCTGTTGAGCGCTCCTTGTTTGGCAAGGAGCTGCTGTTGAGCTGCTCTTCGACTTGGGGCTGTTGAGCTGCTCTTCGACTTGGGAAGGGATGTTTAGAGAAGGTTCTAATAAATATTTTATAATTTTTAAAATTTAGGTAAAAATTTATAATATTTATTAATTATGATGCATTGTAAATTCACATTTAAAATGTGTGTGATAAATTTAGTTTGAAGTAAATTAATTTCGAAAGGGTTGAAGCACATTCATAATTTCATTCCGCTTACCAACCGGGGAAGAAGTTCTTTATGAAGATTAATGGCGTCATTCTGGATAAGAACAAAGAGAGGAACTGAATTAAACCAACTGCAGGATGGATGATGGAGGAGGAAGGAAAGAAAGAAGGAACAAAAAACTTGTTTTTTATTAGCACTCGATCACGCAAAACAATCCTGAAATACATACACAATCCAGTTATTATCCGGCTAATTTGAACCATGAAGAACAAGGAGATTACAGATCAAACATGAGAACTGGAGAGAAGCAGCAGCGATTTTGATTTTTTTGGTCACGAGCAATCACAATCCTCAAGTCTCCCATCGCAGAAATTGCCATAAATCTTTGTTCTGTTCTTTCATGGCTGAAGCAGACTCAATTGAAGAACCTAGCATGAAGAGCTTCAAATTTCCTGCATTTATCCACCGCCATTAGCCAATCAGAGCTGCAGCCCCTCTCTCTCTCTCTCTCTCTCTCCAATCCTTTGGAAGAGGAGTACGAGGAAGAAGAAGAAGAAGAAGAAGAAGAAGAAGATTGAGGTCGGGAACGACTGCAAAAGGACCAAGAGAGGAAGAAAAAGGGAGCAAGAGAAAAAACCCAAATTCGAAAACCCTAATTTGACCGACATCAACCTCAGAAAAACGGCCGATACTAGCTAAATCCCTATAGATTAATTGATCAGCGAGGCTCCTCCTCTCTTCTTCCGGCCGCCGCCGCCGCTGCAGCACCGGACAACGAGGCGAGCAGGTTCAGGTGACCCTGAGCGATTGGGAGGTAGTTACCAACTCTGGCGGCCGACGCCTCCCCCACAGGCTGGGTGAACCTCCCGGAGATTCCGGCAGGCGGCATGATGATCTCCGGCGTCGCGAAGCTCCAAACCTGCCCGAAGTCCGGCCGGGCCGGAACAGCCCAGAAGCTGGCTGCCGTGCCCATCGGCTGGGCCATGGCGGAGGTTCCAGCTATGCTGCCGCCGTCGTCCTTGGCGCTGCCACCGTCTGAATCTTCGTCGGAGCGGAGGCGCTTTCCGAGGATGAATGGCGCAGGCGCGAGCGTATGAGGAAGGAGGTGCGACCCAGGAAAGGTGGAGACGGCGGAGATGGAGGAGGCGGGCTTGTGGTCTAGTGGAGAGGAGGCGGTGGCGCCGGTTCCGGCAGCGGACGGAGAGCGAAGAGACTGGGAAACGGTAGAGAAAGAGGCCGGGGTAGTTCCGGTTCCGGTGGCGGCAATGATGGATGGCTCGGCCTGGCGGAGGAGCCACTCGATCGTCTGGCCGTCGGACTTGTGGCCGAGCTCGCGAGTGAGCTGGAAGACGCGGGCGGCGCAGATGATCGGCATCCTGATCCGGCGGCCCCGGCCATCAACCTTGCTGTGCCGGTCCTTCGATGGCGGCTTCTTCACCGCCAGCGCCCCCGCCGCCCCGTTCATGCTCCCCCCGGCCGCTGGCACAATCGCCTGCCCCCCTCCTCCGCCTCCATCCGCCGTCATCGCCAAAGTTCAGAACTTTGATCCGCTGAAGCTGAGAGAGAGAGAGAGAGAGAGAGAGAGAGAGAGAGAGAGAGAGAGAGAGAGAGAGATGGCACTAATGATTGAGCTGCAGCCGGCAAGGGAGGGTGGATAATGGAGACAGAGGAATGGGCACATGGGACGTGGGGACCACTTCACCGGAGCACCCAATCAGAGACGGCCACGCAGTGCTCCGGCGAGCAGGGGACTGGCAGTCCCCCACGGCAATTGCCCTTGATTTGTGCCTTTAATTACTATAATGCCACGTAATCTCCCCTATGGAATTTGTTATTTTTTGTTTGAATAAAGTATATATAACCAAAGTTATGGTCCACATTTTTACAAGTTTATTATTATTATTTCAATCGTTTTTTGTACGTTATTGTATTTTTAATTCACTCATGTATTAGTTTTAATATGGTATCGTGTAACCTTCCTTAATTTGTTTAATGGGTCCTTTCAAAAAATATTTATTTAAATGTTGCAAGACGTACACTTGAGTTTCGATAAGTTTTTTGAGAAATTTATTTGCGAAAAACTTACTCCGCGACTTTAGTCCATCCCGGAGAGTCAAAAAAAGCGCATAGAATTTATGTAATTTGAGAAAATCTTTCTACGATCATAAGTTTAATCCTATGATTTACTTAAAAATTCACTAGAAATGATCACGTAAAATAACATTTTTATAATAATAATTGAATTTTTAGAAAATTAAGTATTTTTTGATCTGTCTCTCAAAAGGAGGAAGCTTCATTTATAGCTTCAAGTAATATTGACATAAATAGTAGATTCTATGTGCATAGCTAATCGTCAATCACAATTCTAATTATCAAAATATGCTAAAAGAAGGGCACAAGCCGTTTAGCCTATTAAATAATGGAATGTAGGATAGTGAGAACTCAATAAATTATTATTATAGTTCATATTTATTGAAAAGAAAAAAAAAGTGTAGCTTAAAAATTGTAATGCTAAGAATATATAAGTATGTCGAGTAGAGAAGTATCGTAAAGTGAAATATTGTGCCCTACGAGAATACGTGTTGGAATTTCACGATTACCAAATCCATGATTTAAGAATTTTATAGAAGATCAAGATGCATCGTGTTACGAGAGTTCGCTCTTAAAAGTTCAAAATTTTCAATGTAGGATTACGGCTTGAGACTGCCTTTTAAATTATTAGAGCATCATGATTATGACTTTGAAGTAAAAGTAAAAATTAATAAAAATATCAAAGTAAACTTCAAATAAATTTAATTTAAATTTAAATGTTGATATTATTATTTTTATATTTTTTAATGAATAAAGTAATGGAATTTTTACATACAGGACATGAACTTTACATGAAATTACGCATTTCACCATCAATTCGTAAATATTATCACTATCACACCATATTCATTTAAATTTTACATATTTCACATATTTCACATATTTCATATACTTTATAATATTATATATAAATTAAAATACATAAATTCATTAATATTTAAATTCTAATATATATTTTTATTTTTTACTGTAAACACATCAATTTTCTTACTTCAATTAAAAATTATAGTCATGTGGATTTAAATTCGGCACTCTAATTGAAAATTTTAAATAGGATAAATAAATTAAAATATATAAATTCATAAATATTTAAATTATGATTTATATAAATTAATTTATTTATAGTATTTAATTAATATATTAATAATATAGTTAAGATCAAGGCCAATTTAGAAATGTGAAGTTCACCATCAAAGAATATGGTGTGAAATATGTGAAATGCGTAAAATTTAAATAAATATGGTGTGATAGTGGTAATATTTATGAATTGATGGTGAAATGCGTAATTTCGTATAAATTTCATGTCTTGTATGTAAAAATTCCTAAAGTAATATAGTTTTTCTAATAGATTGTAGTTCATACTTAAGATTAACAATATAAGTCATAAGTTTAAAAGGCAGTAGAAAATGTAATATTAAATTAATCACAAATAACATTGGAAAGAAACAGGCCCCAAATAATTCTATTTTGGCAAATATTATATTAATTTTAAGATAAATTAATGATTATGAATTGTAATTAATTATAAATTTTTAATTTGAAATGAAAATTATTTTAAATTTGCTTAACCTTGAAAAATATTTGGTTGAGTAGGGGATTAAATTTAAATTAAAATCATTTTACTGAGAGACTTTAATTTTGATATGGATCAAGATCAACCATTTTTTCAAGTTAGATTAAAGAATGAATTAAAAACCATAATTATTCCAATCTAATATTTAGATAGCTGACATTAATATAAATTAAATTAAAAATAAATATTAATTTTGTCTCTCTAACATAAATAGATAATCATACTCAAAAAAATTCAAGCATAGTTTTGTTATTATTTTAAATTTATTATAAATTTTAACAAATTTATCTTGTATTTAATATTAATTTTAACATTAAAAATTAATTTTATTTCATATATTAAATAATTTTAATATTAAAATAAATTTTATTTACATGTTATACTTTTTTTTAAATTTTTGTTTTGCTTAAATAATCCTTCCCTTTACGAATATTATAGTTAGATTAGCAAATAAAATTATTTAGGGATAATTACACTTAGATTCTTGAATTTAAGGCATATTATCACACAGGTCTATGTTTTTAAAATCATAACATCGGGGTTCCTAGTTTTTAAAGAGGAGGAGTCTCTCTCTCCTTCCGATCCGGCGGCCGCATGACGCAGCATGGCCGCCGGCTGCATCGCGCCACCAAGCGGCGACTGCGCACGACATCACTGGCGGCCGCGCTGGGTGGCGCGACCGCCGGATCAGGAGGAGACCCTCTCTCTGGAGGTGCCCAGCGCAGTCGCCAGCTACGTCGCGCTACCGGGCGGCGATTGCGCACAACCGCGCGACACTGCTTGGCGGCCACGTTGGGTGGCGCGGCTACCGGATCAGGTGGAGAGAGAGGGGTA
This sequence comes from Apostasia shenzhenica, assembly GCA_002786265.1. Lineage (NCBI taxonomy): Eukaryota > Viridiplantae > Streptophyta > Magnoliopsida > Asparagales > Orchidaceae > Apostasia > Apostasia shenzhenica. Next base: position 1,066,045 of record KZ451980.1, read on the forward strand.
AGGGTATAATGGTAATTTTAAATTTTTTTAATAATAAAAAAAAGTAAAAAGGACCTATATGATATTTTTTTAAAAACTAGGGACCCCGATGTTATAATCTTAAAAATATAGGCCTATGTGATATATGCCTTAAACTCATGAACTTGGATGTAATTATCCCAATTATTTATTTAATGGCACATTGATGTAAATTACATCAATGTATAGCCATTGAAAGTACATATAAATTTAATTTTTCTAACTTAATCATGAGATTAAACCCAAAAAAGTACTAAATTATCAAAAATACAAGTTATCTTAATTTTAACATTTTTTGGATTAAATATAAATTATATATATTTTTTTTGTCAAAATAATTTGATACATATATCTCGAACTTAATTTCTCAAACAACGTTTATGAATTTTTATTTAAAAATATATGAAAACAATAAATTATTATTTTCAATGCAATTATCCAAATGTATTTTATAGTAATTTTTTTGCAAAGGCTGACTAACTTTACATTAACGTTAACAAAAAAAATACAAAAGTATATCAAATCATATTTCTATTGAGATGCAAAATTTTATAAGAAGTTTTTTTTTTTTAAACAAAAATCTCCTAAAATTACAATGTAAGTTAAATAGTCAACTATACTATTAATATATATATATATAAGAATTTATATATATGTGTAAGAATTTATAAAAATAAAATGAAGCTATTATTTCATAGATTTTCATTGGCACTAACTCTCTCGTATATACATGGTGTTGGCTATTATGGTTTCCAATTTCATTTCGGTGTTGACGGAGATCAAGCTCGAGTTCAATGTGATGACCTGGGACTGAAAAGCGTAGAGATTAATTAATGAGCAGCTACTAACAAGCTTTTAAGTAGAGATACAGATGAATGAATTATTTAATATTAAAAAGATATGAGACTTTCTGATATATAAGCAAATAACATGATCCCAAATAGTTGAGATATCTTTTAGGACAAAATTATGTAGCTAACGATTAAAAATTGAGAGAATTACATACATACCCCTTAAATCATCTTAAATTACATATTAAACCCCTTATTTTTTAATTTTACAACTTAATCCCCTCTTTCCTCCAAAAATAACATATTTAGGTCTTTCTCAAGATTTTTAAAGGATATTTTTTGTTGATTTATAATTATTTGAATGCTTATTATCAATAATATGTATATACAAATATTATAAACATATTTACAAATACATGTATTTTACTAGTTTTTATTTTTGGATGATTTAGGGGGTTAAGTTGTAAAATTAAAAAATAAGCGGTTTAATATGTAATTCAAGATAATTTAAGGGTATGTATGTAAATGCCCCTTAAAAATTTTATAATTAAATATGCTTGAGTTGGAGTAGTAATAAAATAAATTATTGCTTGAAGAAGTATTTAAGTTACATAGTTCTATTGCTATACTTATTATTAGCTTTTTTCTGATCAGTGTGCACTAATATATTCTAGGGATAATTACCTACATGTTACACCATTTAGTTTTATTTATACCTTACTCATCCATTCTTAATTAATTACGCTATGCACACTCAAAACATTATAAAATCTTACATACACACACTTAAGTTAAAACTTAATCAAAATCTATTAAAAAAAATTTTTGTTAGTAAACCATTAAAATTATATTTTTACTCTTAATGGTACATATTTTTCTCTTTCTCAATACCACACTAAAGCATTGATTTGTCCTAAAATCAATTCACGTCGCGGATGTCTCTTTCCTTTGCCGCCACCTAAACATTAAAATTTTAGGATTTTTATTCAAAATATATTTAAATATCGTTAAAATATTATGATGAACGGCTCAGAGTTTTTGTAATCTAATTATAATTAGGTTATTAAAAATTTATGATTACTCATTATAATAGAAATAAATTAAAACATGTGTACGTAAGATTTTATAATATTTTGAGTGTGCATATCGTAATTAACTAAGAATAAATGGGTAAAACATAAATAAAACTAAATTGTGTGGCATGTAGTTAATTATCCCTATATTCTATCATGGAGGGGAATTAATAATTTGTACAGTAATTGTTGGGACCTATGTGATATGATTTTGAATTTATGAACTTTTATAAAAAGGTGAGTAAAATTTAGGAGCTTAAGTGAAATTTGTCTTTTTTTATTACTAAGAATTGGGCCGGGTTTAATTTGGCATGGACCGGGGCGGTTTGCGGCCTGCGGGGGATGGAGACCGGTCTGACGATAAGGTCAAGGAGTTTGGGATTATAAGCGGTAACGTCACCTGCCGTTCGTTTACCGGGTTTGCCTCATAATTATGTGAGTGCATCGGTGAACTTTCCTGGCTGCGGTGAAGATAAAAAAGATTGGAAGGAAAGTTTTACTGCTTTATTTTTAATTTTGATTAAATAATTATTTATGCAAAAAAAAATTAATTAAGTAATTATTCTCTAAGGATGACACGTAAGCCAAAGGAAATTAATGACATTATCAGCTATTTTTAAATACAATTAAAAATAAATTATTAATAGATCCTTGCAATTAATTTATAATTAAATTTTAGTACATAATTTTTAAAAATTTACTAATAAACTCCTATAAATATAATTAACTAATTTTTTCTTCCTCTTCTCTCTCCTCTCCTTCTCTATCTCTCCGAATAAGCAGTTCATCTCCATCATATAGAAGATAGATTATAAGTATGGCGGACCAAGTTAATCAACTAGTTAATGAGGAGACGTCACATGAGCTCCACTTAATGCTGATATGGCGGCTCTTATTGGCTAGCCGAGCATTTGATTAACTAAATGCAAAAAATATTTTGTACATATTTTCTTTTTTTTCCTTCTATTTACTTTTAATTTCTCATTAATTTTTCTCATTTTGGCTGAAACTAGCTGAGCATTGAAGAAGTCGGGGAAGTACTACAAGAAGGCTGTGGAGTGTGGCGGTACTAATAAAATGCTCAATAACCAAATGCTCGTTTCGATACTAATAAGAAACTATTTATTTGCGACTTTGACATAATAATTAATATGATTTGTTCATAATTTTAATTTTAACTCAGGATTTGTTGATCATAAAGCAATATTTATCATACTCAAAATCATATGCAACATTAATAATGTAAATGGAATCTTATTTAAATTACATTTTCAGAGTTAAAATCATATTTAATATAGCTTGAAGTAATTTTTTTTATTAAAATCATATTTGAATATAATTTATTTTCCAAAAATCTCAAACTTAAAATTGTATTCAAATACAATTTGTAAAATTAAAATTTTATTTGAATGTAATCTGAATTGTTAAAATTATATTCGAATCAATTTATATAGCTTAATCTTAAATTTCATAGGTAAAATTATATTTAAAATCTTATTTAAATATAATTTTAATAATTTATATACTGAAATAATATTTAAATATAATTTTGACATATGCACAATATTATTGCAACTAAAATTGTATGTATTTGAACAAGATTTTGGTCCCAAATTGGCGACAGTTAAAATGTCAACACCTTGTATATGTATATGATATCATATTTATATAATTATAAATGTATATGTTATATATATATATATTTAATATTTGATATTTTCTATACATAAATTATTGCAGAATTATGTTCCTTAATAATTTAATATAAAAATTAATTTTTCGTAATCGATTAAAAATATCAAATTTTCTATGTAAAATAATTTGTACATTCCTCATTTAGTTCGAGACAATTTTTTGGTCCAACATAAATTTCAATGATAAAAATTTACTTTATTTTACATCAAATACAAATACTAATATTAAATTTAAAATATTTTATATTTTACATATTTTTTAATATTAAAATAATTTTTTATTAAATTTTAAAAATAAAAAAAAAATTTCATATTTTTAAAAAATTCTAACTAAATGAGGCCTTAAATAAGATTTTTTGACAATTAATTATGGACAGTTTGATTTCTGTTCGAAATCGAATATGATATTTTTTTTGAATAATTACTTACATGCCACACAATTTAATTTTATTTATACATTACTTATTCATTTTTAGTGAATTAAGCTATGTACACTTAAAACATTACAAAATCTTACATACACACATTTAAGTTAACTTAATCAAAATTTATTTGAAAAAAAAATTATGTTAGTAAATTATTAAAATTATATTTTTACTCTTAATGGTACATATTTTTCTCTTTCTTAATACAACACTAAAGCGCTGATTTATCCTAAAATTAATTCACTTCACGGATGTCTACTTTTTTTACCGCCACCTAAATATTAAAATTTTAAAATTTTCACTCAAAATATATTTAAATATTCTTAAAATAATATGATGAATGATTCAAATTTTTTATAATCTAACTATAATTAGATCATTAAAAAATTATAATTACTCATTATAATAAAAATAAATTAAAATATGTGTATGTAAAATTTTATAATATTTTGAATGTATATAGGGTAATTAATTAAAATAAATGAGTAAAATATAAATAAAATTAAATTGGCGTGTTAGTTAATTTTTTTTTAGTGAGCCGAGATGGTGCTGTTTAACGCGTGGATCCTGTGATGCCACGCGGCAACTCATGATTTGCCTACGCATTGTATGGAGAATCCTTTTCTGCAAAGGAAAATCGGCCCGACCTTCGAAGCCGCGCCAGGAAATCGGCGTCGCACTGCTGGCGCTGTCGGCGGTATCTGCTGACTCGCGGTGAGGATAATCTTCCGGTCACCGTCTCCTTGTGCGACCTGTGATTGAAGAATGGCCTTTTAATCATGACAAAAATTGCTAGAGCTTTCTGGCCAACATTCAAATGGGACCGAACTTCACGTAGCTCTGTTTAAAATAATATTAATTGAAAAATTATATTAATAAATAATTTTTTTGTTTAATTATTTTATATAAATTTAATATAAAATACTATTATTTTATTTTATATATTTAATAATTTTTAATAAAAATATTTATTTTATTTCAAATCTTAAATCAAAATATTAAAATTAAATTTTTTTATTTAAAATGTCATATAAAATTAATATTTTTATTAAAATTTATTAAATATGTGAAAAAAATAATATATTTTTATGTTAAAATTTATATAAAATAATTTAAAATTTTATTATTATTATTATTATTTAAATTAATACTATTTTAAATTAAATCTTCAAGTATCAAATTATTTGACTTTTTCTTTTCATTTCAGCTATTTTCATTTCCTAAGAATCATTCAATTTTTATACTTAATTCATTATGATATTTTTTTTGGATAATTACCTACTTACCACACAATTTAATTTTATTTAGGGTAAATAGCATTTGGGTCCCTCTAGTTTACTCGTACGGGCAAATAGGTCCCTCAAATATTAAAATGTAGCAAACTGGTCCTTTTAGTTTGATAAAATATGCATATAGGTCCTTGGGCCGTAACATACGTTAGAAATCACCCCCTCTCTCTCCTCTCTGCATCTCTCTCCTCCCGATCGTCGCGCACGGGCGACGCCGCCGGACCTAAGCGGCGTGTGCGACCCACCGGCGGCCGCGGTGCCGTCGGCGGGTCACGCCGGCGTCGCACGTGCGCAGGGATCGGGAGGAGAGAGCCTTCCCATCCACGCTCATGGGCGATGCCGGGGATGCCGCTTCTCTTTGCTCAGGACCGCCGACGAAGTCGCGCGGTCGTCGGCGGGTCCGTCGACGTCGCGCGGTCGCCGATGGGTCCAGCGATGTCGCGCAGCCGCCGACAGGCTCTGCGGCCGCGCAACGTCGCTCTTGCGCAGGGCTCGGGAGGAAAGAGAGAGGCGCCTCCCTCTCTCCTCCTGATCGCTGTGCACGGGAGGCGCAGGAGCGACCCGCCGGCGACTGCGCTGTGCCCAGCGTGGCCTCCGGTGGGTCGCACACGCCGCGCGGCCGCCGGACCCGCCGGCGGCCTCGCGGCATCGCCCGGATTGGGAGTGTGGATCTCTCTAAAAATTTTATAATATTTTGAGTGTGGATAGCGTAATTAATTAAGAATAAATGAATAAGGCATAAATAAAACTAAATTGTGTGGCATGTACTATTATCCATTTTTTTACAAAATCTATTTAATACTCGTGAGAAATGCAAAACACATTTTGATACCCAATCACTGAGTTCCACGTGTACTTAGATCTTTTTGATTCACACACGTGTTGCCCGGTAACCGAATAGCTGAACACGATAAATTCTTACATTTGAAGATCTTATACAATAGTAAATTTTCTATGCGTTTTTTTTTATTTTATGCTGACAAAATGAAAATTAGGTAAAATAAATCTTAGAATATTGATTAACCAGTGGTTGAAAGTAAAAGTGTAATGTAATAAAATGAACTGATATAAACTTTTTTTAATAAAATGTAATGTAATTAACCACAAAGTACTAAATTGACTAAAAGCATAATATTTTTTTTAAAAGAATAATTACCTACATGCCATACCATTTCGCTTTCTTTATACGTTACTTATCTATTCTTAGTTAATTACGCTATACACACTCAAAACATTATAAAATCTTATATACACACACTTTCACTTATTTTTATTATAATAAGCAATTATAATTTTTCAATAACCTAATTATAGTTAAATTACAAAAAATCTGAACTGTTCATCATATTATTTTAAGAATATTTAAATATATTTTGAGTGAAAATCTTAAAACTTTAATGTTTAGATTGTGGTAAGAGAGGAAATATTCGCGACGTAAATTAATTTTAGGACAGATTAACGCTTTAACGTGACATCAAGAAAGAAAAAAATATATACGGGTAAAAATATAATTTTAGTGATTTACTAACAAAATATTTTTTTTTCAAATAGATTTTGACTAAATCTTAACTTAAGTGTGTGTGTAAAATTTTATAATATTTTGAATATGTATAGCATAATTAACTAAGAATGAATGAATAACGCATAAGTGTGATAATTATCTTTTTTTTAAATAGAAAAAAAATAATAATTAATCATACATCAACCGAGACCTACTTCATAAGGAATTTCTTTTGGAATATAACAGCTCTGGGTTGGCGGATACTTTATTTTTTTATTATTAAGGGAAAATTGCAGATTGGTCCTAAGATTAAAGGCACATTCTCAAATTCAAAATATAGTTGCACGTAGGTCTTTTTCTTGCTATTTCCATCACATCAGCATGAATTACGTTATCCGTTCACAATGAAAATTGATTTCAGATGCGTGCACTTAAGTGTAATATCTCTTCGACCTAGGGGTTAAGGGAAACTCATCATTACCAACCCCTTAATAGTTATAGAGCTGATAGCGAGTCGAGTTCAAGTAAGATAAGTAGAACTGTTATTCAAAATGATAAAAAATTATTTTACATGGTTAATATATTTCACATAATTACATGCACATATATGCCATCATCTATTTAAAAATATTTATCTTCATACATAAATGGAAGAGTGCATTATATTATTTTTTAAAATAATAAAAAATTAGGAAAATTTACATTTATCACTCCCAAAAATCTATTATTTTCAAGCAATACCGACAAAGTTCATTATTTTCATGCAAGATACTACCTGTATGTTGAAAAATAATGAACTTTGAGGGTGCCGCCTGCAAAATAATAAATTTTTGAAAGTGATAAATATAAAACATATCATGCAAATGATACACAATAAAACAATAATAAAATTTGAAGTCCTTTCATCTTAATTCATCTCAATTTGTTAATTACGTAAAACTTATTATATCGGATTTATGATGAGCTTAACTTGAGTACGAGTTGAATCGGTTAAATGAGTATGAATATAAATTATTTACGAGCCCTAATCTCTAATGAAGCTAATCAGATAATTAACGAACCCAAACAATAATCAATCATTTAATGCGGTGGGTGGTGGGCTGAATGGGGCCAGGAAGTGTGGGCTCAAAACGCAGGAGGAGATCGTACGAATGTCCAATCATGGTGAATAATGAAAGAGAAATAAAGGTGATTATATATTATAGTATCAACTAATCATGCTGAATTATTTTAATTTGAGGGGTTTTAATTGCACGCTAAGACGCCTAATAAGAAAAAAAGGGGGATTAGTTTGAACACGATGCTAAAGTGATGTCATGCTACAACGACATTTAAGTTATTTAATTAAGAATCAATATAAATATTTGGGCAAATTACACCCAAGTCCCTGATATTAACGCTTAATATCGCGCAGGTCCATATTTTTAAAATTATAATATCGAGTCCTTGAGTTTTCATAAATTATCAAATGAATCTTTTTTTTATTATTAAAATTTTTTGAAATTACCATTTTACCCCTGTCATTCTCTCTCTCCTCCCGATCCGGCTACCGCAGCGCATGCGCCGGATTGGGAGGAGAGAGAGAGAAAGGCGACCTCTCTCTCCTCCAGATCCGGCGCACGCGCGCGGCGCCAGCCAACCCGCCGTGGAGAGAGAGAATGGCAAGGGGTAAAACGATAATTTTAAAAAATTTTAATAATAAAAAAATAAAAAAGAACCCATTTGATAACTTATTAAAACTCAGGGACCCCGATAGTAAATTTTAAAAACTTGGACTTGTGCGATATTAAGCGTTAAACTCAGGAACCTAGACGTAATTTGCCCTAAATATTTTAACACTACACGTTGGGTATCTTGGCGGCTTCCACATTATATGAGAACAAAATGAAAATTTCTTTAACAGAAGTTGAACTTAGAGAAAGAAACAAATCAAAAGTTCCGCACCGAATCACACGATATCGCGTGTGATTAAGCGCAACGTCGTAACGAGCAAGCGATGTGCGCGACACTGGTCTTTACGTAACGAGATTGTGAAAAGGTACGTGCTTTCAATTTGCATTTTAAAAATTTGAAGTAAATTTGCTGTCCTCTATAAATGATGCCCGTAAACTTGATTGGTGTAACAAAAATTTGTTTTGAACATATGAATTAGGGGGCGTTTGGTTCAGTGTTATCTCAATATTAATATTATTTAGATGTCATGTTATCTAAATGTCATTATTATTCATCAATAGACATTTGTTTGGTTCAATGTTATGATATTAGAAAATATTAATGCTATCCAAATTATTTTTGTTTAGTTGGAAGTTATTAGCATTATAATGACAAATTGATGGTGTTATCTTGAGATGTCGTCTAATTTGGAGTGACATTTAGATGTCATCATGTAATGACATTTTTGTAATTAATTGTAATGTTATTTAAAGATGTCATTATACCAAACAATTAATTTCTAAAGATAACATAACATAACATTGAGATAACATTGAACCAAACATCCCCTTAGTCTGAAGGATAGTCATGAATGTGACGGCCTATAAGAATTTTTTTTATCTGTTTTCTAAATAGGATCGAGCAAATTGGTGGCACACAAATTAAGTGAACTTACGACTAATGTTAGAGCGAAAATGTAATTGTTAACACGGGTTCCTTTTCTCATTCATAGAAGATCAGTATGAATCCCTCGTTAAATGACAACAATAAAACGTAGAAGCAATTGTTGTAAGCCTTGGACTTTAGTTGAATGGGATTTATGAAGGAGAGGAATCGATGAAATTTGACAAAAAAATGAATGAAATGGACAACTTGGTCTTTAAAAAAAAGATATTTATTAAACTCAATTTCAAGTGAGGAAAAGCCACTAGAAAGTGATGTTGGCCCTGTTTGGCGCGAGGACCAAAACATGATCAAAATAGTACTATTTTAAAAAATAACAATAATAATAATAAATAAATTATTTTAATTATTCTACACAAATTTTAATATAAAAAATAAAATTTTACTTCACATAATCAATAATTTTTAATAAAAATATAAATTTTATTTCGCATCTTAGATCAAAATACTCGATTTGAATATTTTGGTCTAGAATGTGAAATAAACTTGATATTTTTATTTTAAATTGTTGAGTATGTAAAGTAAAATAATATTTTTAATATTTGAATTTGTGTAGAATGATTTAAAAATTTTATTTATTATTATTATTATTATTGTTTTTTAAATTAGTACCATTTTGGTCCTGTTTTGATCCTGTTTTGATCCTGTTTTGGTCCTCGCGCCAAACGGGGCAAGTCACTTATGACCTAATTGAAACGACGAGCTGAAGGACCTAGTTGACGGATCTAAAGACAAAATAGGACCTATGTGGTAGCTAAAACAATTTTTTTTTTATCATAATATCAACAAAATTAAAATTTAGGGAGAAGTTTGGTTGTACCCTGAAAGGAGAGCTCAGGAGTTGCTGGGAAGGACATTGAAAAAATGATAGATTTCATCTTGGTCGAAAACGCCGACTTCAGTCGAGCAAACTGAGCAGCAAACCGGACGGAATACGGCGCCATTGTTGATATCTAGCTGGGGCTCACCATAATCTTCCTTTTTCTTAGATTTTCCTTTCATCTTTCTCTGCTCTCGTAGAATCTGGTCATTTTTGATGTGGCAGTTGACAACGAACATGGCCCTGTACTGAGTCAGGTATTTCTCATGCCTGCAGGATATAAAAATATTAACATCCCATTGTCAAATTTGTTGACTTTCACGTCTCATTCATAAAGAAGCAGGATTATTTAGGCTCTGCTTGTCAATGAGCTAAAAATCATGGCTAAAATTACTCATGGCCAAAATCTTAAATTTATTTTAAAAAAAAATTAAAAAATTATTTTATATCTCATCTCACACAAATTTCAACATTAAACAATCACTTTATTTCACATCCAACACAATTCTCAATAAATCAATCAACTTTATTTCACATTCTACACAATTTTTAATACAACCAACTTACTTTATGTCACATCATACACATTTTTCAAAAATGACTAAAAATTTCAATCAAATCTTCTTTTTTTCCTTATTACCAAACAAAATGCATAGACAATATGAAACTTGAGATTATGAAAATAAAATAAATAGGACAGGAGAGGGAACAGTTGGGTTGCCTCCAATGACAACTATTTTGAATTGACCCAAATCTATAATCCCTGTAACAGGATAGCCCTGTCTAGGAGGACAATTTCTGCCAAATTCAATATTTTACTAGCTGGTCCCAAAGCTCAGGAGGGTGGAAAATTGCAATAGTTGACGGTTAGCATAAAATTTGTGACTTCATTCGTAGATTTCTTAGTTGACTCGTAAGTAGTTTGTATAAAAGCTTTGTTGTTATTATTTATTGTTTACACCAAACAATTTAGTTCTTCAAAACTCCCTACTAGTCAAAAAGAATTAAAAGAGTCAAAAAATTGGGTTCATATCTATAGCCTAAGGTCCTATTTTGTCTTAGATCGTCAACTAGGTCCTTCAGCTCGTCGTTTCAATTAGGTCATAAGTGTGGCCCTGTTTGGCGCGAGGACCAAAACAGGATCAAAACAGGACCAAAATGGTACTAATTTAAAAAACAATAATAATAATAATAATAAATAAATTTTTTAAATCATTCTACACAAATTCAAATATTAAAAATATTATTTTACTTTACATACTCAACAATTTAAAATAAAAATATCAAGTTTATTTCACATTCTAGACCAAAATATTCAAATCGAGTATTTTGATCTAAGATGCGAAATAAAATTTATATTTTTATTAAAAATTATTGATTATGTGAAGTAAAATATTATTTTTTATATTAAAATTTGTGTAGAATAATTAAAACAATTTATTTATTATTATTATTGTTATTTTTTTAAAATAGTACTATTTTGATCCTGTTTTGGTCCTCGCGCCAAACAGGGCGGTAAGACAAACACCAATCCAAAACCCCCATAGAATGACAAATTTGAACATTGCACAACACCCGTCTAAACCCCATGGCGTAAATCATGTCATAAATATACAAAAGATGCAACAAAAACATAGTAATAAGTAACGGTAAATAACTACAAGGTCATTACGGTTTAGCCTAATTACTAATAGGCCCTAAAAAGTTCTGTTAAGGTCCCTATTATCTACACCGTTGAACACTTGGGTCTTTCTGTTTACCTTTGAAATATGCCATTCTATCTCTTCGCTGCCGAATAGAACAGGGTTCAAGATGGCCTAGATCCTAACCCTAATCGCATATTCTCCTCCCTCACAAACTTTCATTGATTCCCCCGCTTGCAACCAGCAACTCAAGGGCATAGACCTCGACCACCAATCCCTAGATGGAGGTTGAGGTGAAGCTCTAGCTCCATGAAGTAGCTACTCACCATCACCTCTCCAACGTGTAATCTTCTTATTTGCCTCAGCACCCACTTGAAGAGAATTTGTTCTTCAACAGCATTGTTAGGAAGCTCTCAACCAGATTTCCAACCTTCGTCCTCTCCCTCAAATTTTGTGCTTGTCTTATCAACAATGCCATCCATGTCAAGGCCAAGGAGGACATCAACCTAGCTTGCATTGTTGAGTCATGCTGATTGGGAGCCTACGCCTTCTATGCGTGATCCAAGACCATCACAGGAAGAACACTAATAGCTCTAAATCCATGCTTCTCTAGGTGCGATCTCCTGCAAGGTCAACCCCCTTCTGCTCTAAATCCCTCCATGTGCTTGTTTCATGGCAGTTGAGAAATGGCTATTTCCTGTCTTATCCATCCCCTTCATCTACCTCCTCTTTCCTCTACATTCTTCTCCTGCCAACAGAGCTCATCTTACCTCCACCATAAACCCTGCCACCCATAGTGAGGAAGGCATAGCCACAAATACGATTGTCAGCCTCAACAAGGAGAAGGAAGTGAGCTATAAGGTGAAGGAGGAGAGTGCCATCAATGTTGGCAGTAGCAACAGGGGACTTGCAGCCAGTAGGTTTGCAATCCATGATCATGGCTGAAATTGGCTGAAATCAATTGCCAGATTGAGGAAAGCGGCAAATTTAGCCTTGAGCAACAATGGGGAGGGAGGAAACGAAGTTAGGAGAAGTGTAGTTTTGGTAGTTTACGGAACCATTATAGATGTTTTTTTTTTTTATGAAAGCCATTATATATGTTTTACTATTATTTTTTTAAGCCTATGTGATGCTTAAATTTAAAAAAGAAAAATAACAAAAAACTTTAAAAAGACCTAAAATGTTAAACAGTGAAAATGATTGGATCTTAACATTAAACAATGTAAATCATAGGAACCTTAACGAAAGCATTTTTTATTTAGGGACCTATTAGAAATTAGAATATAACCCTAGGGACCTTGTACTAATTTACCCAACACAAAAATAAGAAGCATAGTAGTAGAAGTAAAAGGAAAAAAATAAGTTTGCATCAAGCACAAAATTTAGCAAAAAAATAATAGACAATAAATACATTGCCCCAAAAATGATTTCCTGATGCATACTGTGAAACAGAAATCATTCATCACATAAGTAACCTCCTGTGCCACCCAATCATGACTATTTTGGGCTATATTCCTTATGAAATGTAGCTCCTCGATTATTTGGTTTTTCTACCTAGGCACATTCTTGTTAACTTCATTATGTCTTTTGCCCAAAACAATACAACAACAACAACAACCAAGCCTTAATCCCACTAGGTGGGGTCGGCTACATGAATCCTTTGTTTCCATTGCGCTCTATCAGAATTACCAAAACAATAATAAAGAAAAAAAATGAAGGTACATCTACGGCACTTATTACGACAGGCCAAACAAGAAATCCCCTTATTTTCAGTTATGAACCATATTCTTCACCCCATCTTTTGATGAACATAATCAGCATAGGTTGATTCTCTTTGGAGGACATTAGTAAATTAGCAACTCCAATGCACTTTTACATGGATTAATGATAAGACTAATTGCTACACCCATTTCTAAAGACTCTCGGAGTTTCAAACCAATTGGAAAGTCATATGATTGGAAATGTTTTCCATCCACGATACCATACAAAAACTTCCGACACTACAACAATTAACAACCACCAAACCTTTATCCCACTAGGTATGGTCGAATACATGAATCTTTGTTTCCATTGCACTCTATCAAATAGCAACTCCTTATTTAACTCCAAGAAGAAAGTTATAGGGGCAGCTGAAATCATTTTAGTTCTTATTCGCCACATTGGCGTTTTCTTATGTATAATAAAGATAAGACAATCCTTCTATTTATGTTTTTGATTCGTAGGACTTAGCAACATGGAGAAGGAAAAGACAAACAATAACAACCAATCAAGTTGAAAGAGAATAACAATCTTTTAGGAACTTGGTCATCCTTTCTGAATTTTCAAGTAGAGAGCTCACTCGGAAATTTGACAAAAGTATTCGAGGAATCTAAACATTGTTTAGGGAAGGGGACCTTCAAATGGCACCTTGCTCGAGGACTCTAAGCAGCTCCTTCGTGGCACTTCTTAGGAAATCATTTTTGGGGGATACCTAAACAATTGATAGTTAGCGTAAAAATTGTCACTTTTTCATGAATTTCTTAGCAAAATCCCAAATTATTGAGATTAAAATTTTGCTACTTTATTACTGTGATGTTGTATACCTAAACAATTGAGTCCTTCAAAAGTTCTTACTAGTCAAATAAAATCAAGTCAATCAAAATTTGAGTTTAACAATATAGGCTCAGAGTACCCTAACCCACCTTAGAGCTAACAAATTTGATTATTGCACATCAATCTTGTATAAACCCCAAGAGAGCATGGCACATATCACATGTCAAACAAATATATAAGACTTACATTATATATATATATACACACACACACATGCATAAGACTTTGTTGCATGCATTTCAAGGAAGATCTCTTCAAGTAAAATTATTTTAGGGCCTGTTTGGCAGTAAGACCAATTTAATTTTGTCATGAAACTTGATAATGGGAAATAAAGTTAGTTTTTTTTTTAAATACTTGGGAGAGATATCTAGTGGAATAAAGGTTTGGTTGTTGTTGTTGTTATTAATACTTGCGAAATATCGTTAGTTGGTTACGTTAAAAATTGTGAAAGATGTAAAATAAAAGTTGATTGATATATTGAAAATGATACAAAATGTGAAATAAAATAATTTTTTTATATTAGAAGTTATGTTTATAAAAATTAATTTGATATTATTTTTTAAATTTTTATAATAAATGAACAATTTTGATTTTTGTTATGACCAAATATGATATGAGGACCAAAAAATTCTTTAGACTTCAGTATTTTGCATCCATCCATGTCACTTTAGTGTTATCTTCTTCCAGTTTCTTGAGTAGATGTCATCATTAAGCAAATCCAACAAAGAAGCCCAGAATACATTTTAATGTTAAAACTATATCATGGTTACATAAAAATTTCACTGATAACCAAATTATGATAATTATCTCCACATAACATGGCCTATGGTAAAGTTTGTGAAAATATGATTGTAACGTGTCACCCATCGTGGACCACTATATAATGAAACCAACATGTATATGATGAAATAATAGATCCCCTCATTAGGAAGCCCAAGCACACATTTCTAAATATTGCATGAGTTTTAACCTAAGTAGAAAGCTATATGCTTGAAAAGACTGTTAGAGAAATGACGAGGGAAGGTTTGTTTGCTATGGGAGCATTCAATAGCCAAATTTGCGGAGAAACACAAACACTTGTTGATACGTGAGTAGTTATGCCCTTTCCCATGACAAAAGGCCTGATAAAGGTAGTGGCACAACTCATGAATCTTTTGGTTTGCACCCCTGATTTTTTCACTTGCAAATCAGAACTTATTATGTTGGTTTCCTAAACCAATTTATCTTTTGCCTACTGGTTTGATTAGGCCTTTGTGCTTGTCAATTCCAATATTCACTCAAGAATGCATCAATCATCTTTTTCAGTAATCCCTACACCAGTTGAACCCATACATTAAAAGTCACTGTTAGAAGATTGATATAATGCTTGAAAACAAAAGGGGTAAAAGCACAAGCTTCCTCCTTAGAAGTTCTGGCTGTGAGGTTCCCTTTGCTTAAAGGAGTAAAGAATATTAGAGATCTTTTGGTTCGAATGTTTATGAAACAGTGGCAAGAAATTCCATGTGGATGGGATTTCCTTTAGTATGCCAAATATTGCTTGTATTCATTTATAAGGTCTCCCCCATTCATAGGGAGAAGAAAGTCATAACGGTGGAAACTTGTTCCTACATTAGCCAGTTTTATCCTTATTCACCATACTCTCGTTCCCTCATGTACAAAAAAGGTAAGACAATAGCTTAGTAACATGGAGTAGACAACAACACTAACAACAAATCAAATTCAAAGAGATTAAAGGGACTTCTAGGAACTAGACATCCTTTTGTTGCATACTGGGTTACCAATTGAGTTTTTGAGTAGGGCGCTTGTTTGGAGATTCTTCAAAAGTTTTTTAAAAAAAAATGAATATTGCTCATGGAATAGCCCCTTGCTCGAGGATTGTTTGAGCAGATCATTGGTGGCGGTCCTCAGGTTTGTCACCATGATCTTTCCCGACTTGAACTTGTCATTTTGAGTTGTAATTTGGTCTCCTCCTCGCGAGTCGTCCTTGAAACTTATCCTCGGGTTCGGTCTTCAGGCTTCTTCTTTGAGATATGTCATTCAGTTTTGTTTTCATGCCTCTTCCATGGATTTATTCCTGAGACTTCCTCATGATATTTTCTTCCTCGAGTAGTTCAAGGAGGTTCTTTGGGGGCCAGTGGTAACGGAGCTAGGACACTCAAATGGAGTTTGTAGTAACCTAGTTTTGATTAGTTGATGAATAAGCATAAGAACCTTACATTAAAAACTTAAAAAATGGGTCATAGCTTCAGCCACAAGACTTGGAACCTTAACTATTTGGTTGGTGGCCAGGCCAAGACCACAATGACCTCCAATAATTTTATTTAAAAATAAAAAAAAAGTTAAGTATAATGTGTTAAAAGTTGTGTAGAATGTAATAAAAAGTGAATTTTTATATTAAAATTTATGTATTGCGGATAAAAAATTAAAAAAAATTAAAAAAAAATTGTTGGAGGCCATTTTAGCCATGATCATACCCAAAACAGCCTTCAACCAAACAGAGCCTGTCTCCATATACCAGCTAGCCAGAACACAGCCATTGCAAGGACAAGGCCAGCGAGACACAACACCACCTCTTCCCCTTCAGACTGTTTTGTAATGGTATCTAAAAAGATATGATTTACTCCTGCAAACAGATAAATGATAATGGCACACACATAAAAGGGAAAAGAAAATTAAGTTTAGCTGGTGGAACTACATCAGCTCACTGATCTCCCTCAGACGTTATCACAAACTAAACTGATTCACTGAACAGGCACTAGTTAAAAACACCATCTGATGCTCACTTCAGACCACAACTCATAAAGGCAAGCCTAACCGGTCACTTCCTTAGTACGATTGTTGATATACCCAAGCTACACGCCTTTCCTTACCATTTCCAAATGTATGGCGTTCATCAAGTAGGAATTCATAAAGCCATTACAATCAGTAAAAGGAGCTAACTTTTTTACAGAATTTGATAAAAACTGTCTAAACTGAACAAGCGAACATCAATATAAATGGGATTACAATTCTAATAAATTTGTTAACGTGGTCACGGAAATGTCATATGCAAAATAAATTAAACTTTGGGAGCCATGCATTAAAGAAAGGAAAGAGTATTGAATACTACCATGCTTCATGATGAAGCAATATTGCAATTCAGACAGGCAGTAATGAATCAGACAGCAAAGTTATTGAACTAGGACCATTAAAAATAAATGCATACACATGCTTGAGTAAGTTCAAATGGCTACATTGGGAAAGTTAATTTTACAACGCATGTTGAAGAAGTTTGCAAGCATAACAACTAATGAACTCCAGATGAAAAGAGAGCATTAATGTTTTTGATTGCAGGAGAAAACAAAAATGAAAATGGTGGGCACCATAAGGTTAAACTCAGTACTTCATCAATATTTCATGGGTTGGCTACAGAATTCATGCAAATTATCTTACACAACAGTTTTCCTCATCAAGATGAGAATTGTATCTAATATCACAGTATAAATACTAACCCATTTTTTGCATGTATAGGAGTTGAGCGAGCCTCCTCAGAAGGCACCGAGGTGCCTCCTAGTTCCTCACTTGATGGAACTGAGGACGCTAGCGTGGGACAAGTACAGTTTTGCGGGATACCCATGAGGCCTCATCGGCCTTTGGGGATCCCCACCTTGCCCAAGACGATCTAGATCCCCCTCTACACCCTAGCGTGGACACAGCTACCACAAGCCAGGTTGAGGACACCTGGCTATCTGACGTAGACATTGTACAAACGAAGATCCAAATAGGCCCCACTGGCAAGCCAACCACTCGTGGTGGTCTCAAGTGCGAAAAAACCCGAGAGACCCCTAGGTGACTAGAATACTAATAGTACTTTACCACATTTGGAGAGTGCAGAATGTGAAAATGCACTTCATGCCTATCTCATAAAAAACTGTTGTAGCCATCAACACTCGTTAGGTGTCTCAGGATCACTTTAACCTAGCTTGGGAATTGAGAACCCACGAGTCCTTACGGCTTGGGTTGCCCCTCTTCCTCCTACTAGGTTTCCTGGTGGAGACACAGATTAACATTTAATTGGACGGCTAGGATGACATCATGTACTGAATCAAAATTCAAATTTAAATTAATTAAAGCTACTAGAGATTTCCATATTAGCTTTATTTAGATTTGATTTGATTCAGAGCATATTTGGGAGATCTGAAGACTCACCATATTTGGAGCTAATTTTATTTTATTGTGATAGAATTAGTTCCATATTTGCTTTTATTTATTTGATATTTTATTTTCTACATTTAATATTATATTTTTAAATTTTTCATGAGATCTCTCTATATAAAGAGGTCGCCTTACATTGTAATAGAAGATAGCATTTGGTGAATGAAATTACGTTTGAGTTTTCTCAAAGCCTAGATCCGGGTTAAGGGGTCGATATTCCGGTGAAGGAAATGGTAAGGTTAGCCTTTGGTGAGAATTCACAAATTAGCCTAGTTATCCACTTTTCAAAAAAAAAAAATTCTCTAGTCATTGCTCTCTCTCTCTCTCTCTCTCTCTCTCTCTCTCTCTCTCTCTCTCTCTCTCTCTCTCCGGATCATCTCCGAGCACCTCTAATATTTTGCACACTCACCTACCTCTGAAGCTCGTCCGCCTCCGACGCCCGCTGACTCCTCGTTCCTTGCCCTGACAACTGTCCACATTCGCTACCCGCTGTCTTGCCAACCAGCGCGAGGCGACTTGCCATTTTCTTTACCGCTTGACTCGCTATTTCGCCAAAAAAACGTGCCACCCGAGCACGCCGACTTGAGAGCTTGCCTCACCTACATTGCGACTACTTGAACTTATCTACTACTTGAATTTCTTTAGTTAAGGTATAAATCTTTTCCTGAACCCAATTAATCTGATTATTTGATTTCAATACGAATTATTTGCTTGACTTAGATTATTTATTTGGCTTTAATTGTGTGACCCAATATTTATTTGAGAGACAATTACTGTTGATTTAAGTGTGAGACATCTGTTCTAAATTCCTGAACCTCATATCTAACTTATAGAATTTAAATTGACGCCCTAATCTAATTTGATAAATTCTTATTTATCAAACGATCCAGTTTAATTTTACTTTTAAAATATTTTTAATTTATGGGATTTAAAATCTTATTTATCATATAATTTATTTAGAAAATATTTTGTATTTAATTAAAAATAATTTGCTAATTAAATTTTACTGAATATAAATATAAAATATTATTTGTATTTTTCATCATTTGTATTTTTTTCCATCCCGCATCATTTCCCCACCCCTAGAATGCATTAAGGTGAACTTCGACGGCTTGGTAGAAGCGAATGGTGTTGCAGGCACTAGAGCAGTAGTCAAAGATCGCAATGGCAACCTCCTCCGGGTGCTTGGCATCAAACCTTTTCCCAAGCGGCCATGAATGCAGAGACCAAAGGCTCATGAAAGGCAACCAGAATTGCGATTTTAACATTTTTTACTATAGATCAAGATGTAGTGTGGGAAAGAAGAATGTCCCTTCTACATAATTTTTGCTTAATTTTTGTTTAATTTTTGTTGAGGATCTGGAGATAGGTTGCATTTGATGCATTACTTCCCTTTTGTCAGTAATATATAGGCCGGGCTGATCTTAAAAAAAATAATATCATAGCATTAAGAACATTAATTTTTAGAGAACAATCATATATATAAATCATCGTACCTTTGACAGTCAAAGCATAGGGTAGTGAAACAGGCAGGACAACTAAGCACAGCATCAGAGCTACGGCCTTTTCTTTGTTTATTTAACCATTGTTGATCCTTTTCATCAAGCAATGGGTCATAAAATTCAGGCTTGATTGAGTAGTCTATCTCGTCATCACTGGAAACTAACGAATAACCACATGTCAATCACATGAAAGGTATGCTTATTTTCGTAATTGTATATGTTTACAACACAACTGCATGTATACATAAATAAATAAATTTGAATTTTGAATTAACAAATTGCTTACTCAATAACTTGTTACTTGAAACTAAAACTAGAAACTCTTTTACAAATTGGTATTGTTGCAAGCCAAATAAGTAACACTCAAAATATAACTGAGTAGCATTCCAAAGTAAACTTAAAGACAACAAAAATGAACAAAATGAACTCCATTAGCAAGATACCAAAAGATGATGAAAAAAGAAAAAAACAACTAAAAGAATAGAAAACTAATTCACAGTTAGACTATTTATGTCATTTGACTTGCTCAACATTTTATCATATCAGAAATATAGAGAATTCATAGTGCTCTCTTCAGATACTGCCACACCTAGCTACTAGTGTGTACTATAATAACACTTGAGAAGCAGTAGAGCATTAATGCCATTCATCTTGAAAGTGAAGATCAGAGCTCAAACCTTCATCAAATGCTGAAGATTACAATAAACAGAGCGGATATAACTAATTCCTTAATTCCAACATATTCTTCATCATCATGAAAATCTAAAATTACTTTAGAAACCAATTCTCTAAACCCTAAACCCTAAAGAACAGCAATGGATGACCTAATTAATCCAATTACTTGTCAACGTTCTAAAACTAAGGAAATATTCGAATTTTCCGCTCACAGTTCAGCTTCACCTAAAATCTTCAACCCCCTTTCTCTTTACAACTCGACAAAGCGCAAATACATGTGTAATTACCATTATTATCACAAGAGAGCTGCCGGAAGCTCAATTGAATTCTAGGGCCACAAATGAGCAAAAACTAGGCATCGCTAACGGGTCTTCTGAAATCAGAGATTAAAAAAAAACTCAACTCGATCAACACTAATAGCAATGATCAAGCGAAGAAAGAAGCACGACACGACAGTCAGTGAGATTGCATTCATTTGTCCGATAAGAGAAGCGAGAGAGACGGAATTACTGAGTTCCTGCAGATCGGCTTGAAGCGAACTGGCGTCCGTCTCCGTTATCCGCCGCTCCACCGCCGCATCCTTCCCTCCCCGGCCTTGCATCTCCTCCCCGCTTTCGAGGGCTCTCGATGGTTCCTTCCGAGAACGCCACGTCGCTAATATTCATGAATTTAAATTCTCTTTTTGGGAATGAATTCTATTTCATTTAGATCCACAAGTTTAATTTTTTTGAATCATTTTTTAAAAATATAATATCTTGAGATCAAAATAATAATTATTTAAATAATAATAATAAATTTTTTTTATAATTTTACATGAATTTTAATATAAAAAATATTATTTTATTTTATATATTTAAATTTTTTTAATAAAAATACCATTTTTTTTTTCACATATTAGAGCAAAATACTCATATAAAAAATATTATATAACAAAATTTTAATTCAAAAACACCCGTAAAATAGAAGTCCAACTTGACAAACTCAATAGAAAAAAAAAAAATTAAATAAATGAATCTACATAAAATACAAGTCCAACTTCATAACCTCAAATGATATTTACTATAATAATATTATTATTAATAAATATTAAATAAGACAATTAAAAGGGATATTATCAAGTCATTTTTAAAAGAGGTGGTTACACTTTCTAAAACTTAAATATTTTTATGTTGTGTCAGTGTACACAATACTGAATTCAAGCTCATATACCATAATTGGTGACAATAAATATTCTCTATTCTCAATTTGACTAATCTAAATATAAATATTCATAAAGCGGTTTTGTGCAAATGTCAGATATTCGGGAAAAGAAGTTCCTTAGCATTTATATTCGGGAAAAGGTGTACAAAACAAGAGTAAGAAATCTCAATACTTAAAAAATAGTGGAGACCTAAATCCTTCAAAGGCAAACTTAGACTGAAGAGTTCTCATCAGGGATGAAAGAGAATAAGATAAGTAGAAATACATTGAGGAAATCGATAGAGTGTTGGACCTTAGGCCTTTACAAGAAGAGGGGTAAATTAGGAATTAAAAACTGTAAAAATAATTTAAAGTTTAACAATTAAGTATGTAAAAATATATGCATATATGATACTCCTCAAAGTATTTAAAGTAAAAAAAAAGTGAGTTTCAGACAAGGAGAATCAAGTCAAAGCTTAGTAAATAGATAAAACTGATCAATTTTATCAAATCAATCGGAAGTCTCCAGAATATGCAGAGCAAATCGGTCAATTTATGCAAAGTGACTGGAAACACGATAAAAACATAGAAATTACACAAAACAAAAATTGTGAGATATGATTTACATATTTTATAACTCAATTATATTAAAGTAATTAAAAGTATAAATTAAGTTAAAATCAAATTTATTTTAAGGTATATCAAACATGTTTTAGAGTGATGAGTGAGGAGAAAATGAAACACAATCAATTTATAGTAGTTCAACCTCCCCAGCCTAATCCACTTCCCACACTCCTCAATTAGGAATTTGTTTATTAAGTCGCTGGCTTTTTATGGGAACCAAAGCTGAATAAACCCGCTCACAATTTTCTTATTTCAAGCCAATGAGCTAACCTCAAATTTTTTGCGGTCCCAAATTAACCCTCAATAGATTTTTATACTAGGCCTAATCGTAACCAACTTTGCTTCTCACACAAGAAGAAGTATTAAAAGCTCCATTAAGGCCTTGTTTGGCATCATCCAAAAAAAAGCCAAATATAATATTTTATTAATATTTTACATGTAGCACAAATTTCAACAACTTTATACATTCAACACAAATTTCAAACTTAAAAATCAACTTTATTTCACATCCTACATATCTCTTAATATTAAAATAATTTTTTTCTCATCAACTCTATAAAATAAAATATTTTCTTTCATTACCTCTATTTGGGATTGTGCTAAACGAGGCCTAAGGGAATATGAAAGAACGAGATGAAAATGCTAGATTAGCTAGCTAAAAATATAATTGGTAAACAAGTAAAAAATTACAAGAGCAATATATATGCAGAGATTTGCTAAGAAAGAAAACTTGTAGGACCCAAGAATAAGTCATCAAAGTACTAGTATAAAATCAAGAAGACATTAGAGATTGAAAAGAAAAGCTCGCTTGCAAGTACTTAGAACACTCAAACAATAAAATCTTCAAGTATGAGTAAGAAAATCTCAAGAAAAAACTGAAATAAGTTCCAATAACACAAACCTATTTGCTTTAAACAACCAAAACCAACAAGAAACTCAAGAAATGAAGCTGGAATGGTGAGCAAGCTATTTCTTAGGTGAACTTCTTCAAGAAGATTAGCAATTTTTTTGCTAAGGAAGAAGTAGAACACTTAGGGCCTGTTTGGAGGCAAGACTGATTTGGTAGAGTTTTTTGTGACCTAATTTAGGATTTTGTGGTTAGAAAAAGTTAGTGTTTGGTATGTGGACTAATAAAGTCTAGTACAAGTAATGTATGAAAAAATTAGTTACGCAAATTAAAATATATTTTACATAACGATCTTGACCTTATATTGAAAATTAATTATTGAAAAGCCGTTGTAATTAACTCATAAATTTTATTTAACTTAAAATTTTTAAAAATGAGCAAAAAGATCTGTGCAGTTTTTTGAATATTACATGATAAGTTCTTTTCTATTAAATCGAACAAACTTTTAATTTTACACTTCATACCACTTCAAATTTTTAAATTTAAGTCATTTTTTTAACCTTTCTCAGTGACGCCAAAAGTAAAATTATGCTTTTTTATTACAGATACGTACGAGTGAAATTCCAACAAATCGTCGAGCTTAACATGAGAATTTTTTTTTTATTTTAAGTTGATTCCAATCCTAGTCTTCTCCTTCTTTTAGTAGGATTGATTGAGAGGAACATGTCCTCCAAATTAATTATTTTAATATAAAATATTATAATTTCATTAATTCATTTGTTACATATATATTTTTAATATCATTTCTTTTATATTATTAATTATAAAATAATAAAATATAATAAAAAAATTTAATAAAATTTAAAAATGTATGAATATGTACATTTTAAAAATACAGAGCAACAGTCATAATTTCAAGGATATTTGAGAAACAAAATACTATATATAATAATATACAACACCACATTGAAATATTGCATATACATCATATATGAGTTAATATTGCATTCACAATACCACATATGACAATATACAATAATTGGATAAAACAAAGCACGTTACAGGATAATATACAACTCAACAAAATTTTAAATAGAAAATGTAAATAGAAAAAAAATACAAAATTGTGGTGTTGCCTCTGCGCACAAACTTCAAAGAAAAGTGAGAAGAGGAACCACTGAATCCATCCGAAATAATTACAAAACTGTTAATCATTATCTTCCCATTGAAATAGTACACATTCATATTAATAGGATGTTTCGCAAATTCTGCACTTGCGCCTTTGTCTTCCATACTTTCCTTCATGTAGCAATTTGCAGTAGCTTTTATTAAACTATTGTTCTTCTCGTTCGTTTTATTAATTCCACCAAATTTGCTTTCTTTTGCAGCAATTTCAATGGTGTTAATGCCATCAAAACCCATAAAATTCAAGTTAAGGCCATTAAGGGAATGCACGTACGTTATTTTTCTACAAAAGATATAAGCTTGTCAGCTTCAGTCCATTCGTTGCTCTGGATTATTACCTGTTAAAATAAATAAATTAGTGTTGTAACATTCACCTAATATATATAATAAATTAAAACATAGTTTTATATTCATATGATTCCATTGTTGCCCTAATATGTCAGCCAGTCTTCCTCTGATCATTTCTCCTCTAACACTGTCTCTTATATTTGTATTGGATACAGTTGAAGTCAAGCGAGTAGATTGTATTCTTCCAACATCTTGTTCCATACGTGCATTTCCTTGATGTAAAGAGATAAAATTAAAAATAATGGCACACACAATAACGATCTTCACTTGAGACTCAAACGAAAACTGTTTCATGTGAGCTAAAATTTGAAACTTTTGCTTCAATATTCCAAATGTCTTTTCAACTATGTTCCTTTTCAAACCATGTCTATGATTGAACATTTCTTCTTTGCGTTTGTAAATACGTGACTGTTCTGTCTGATAGGACTCAGATGGTAATTACAACGGCGATAAGGTGCAATAAATTTATCTATATTTGCATACTCAAAATCAATATGGTAATACTTTCCTGCATAATATATAAACAATGTTACAATTATATTCAATACGATATATTCATAAATAGAATAACTTCATTTTATTTACTATTTGGTACAAAGAAATCTGTATTTTCAAGGGCCCATCGCAGCACTATACTGTCAGCGGCAAATCCACCCCATCCAGCAACAACGAAATGAATCATACTGTCAAAGCCGACAGCCATCATAACATTTTAAGACATACTACCTTTGCGGTTAATGAAACGCTCATGCATCGTTAAGGAAATAATAGACAGAATATGTGTTCCGTCAATAGCTCCTACTGCATCTTGTAAATTGCAAAAGTTATTAAACTAAAAAAAATTAAATATAATGAATACTTTATATATCGTAAATCTGATACTTTGAATATATTTGAAGTTGTCATAGCATCTAAAGAAGAGTCTCCTGTGTATTCAACATTGGGAACGTTGAGATACTCTCTCTCTAAACCAAATAATCCATCTAGTATTAAATTGAAATACCGACTAGTAGTCTCAAGTGAGTGTTGGAAGAATTCTGTAATAGATCTCAGACTACAGCTGTGAGTAATGACACATAAAAAAATAGCTAATTGTTCTGCCGCAGTGATATTATGACTATTCTCAATTACTCTTCTTAAAATAAGTCCCTCAATCTCAAGAATGTATGTGCTGACATACGCAAATTATCAGCAGCACGATCTGGGTGTCCTTCAAGCAAATTGTGTATATATTGATGCCCACTATAACTGCGATTGTACATAAGTCTTCTAATAGATGTACTAGCAACAGTTTCCATTATATCATCTTCGATTGATTGATTTATATCATTGTCAATTAAATAATCTCTCAGCTCATTCATGTCTGCAACAGGCAAATACAACAGGTAGAGATAATAAATAAACATATCAGTCACAATATCAACATTAACAAAGTGCTCAATTATAAATAAAATAATGATCATAGTTAGGTAGTTCAATAAAAGGTAAAGTACAGTCACAAAAACTCAACAAATGAGCGATAATAAAAAAGAGCATATGAATACGAAATAGTAACTGAGAATAATTCATTCTCCAAAATATGCTTATCACTTTATAGCAAAACAAAAATCAAACATTATGACAAGATAGTCTGACTAATCAAAACAGAATGCTAATTAAAGAAGTCTGATTAACAAATTTCAAAAACTACTTAGATAGTTTCTTTATCAGAAAAGCCTGCAAATGTTAGAAAAGATTGTAATCTACTGTTTGAGGCTAATTTAAATCTGCAGGTGGTTGAGGAGGAGGATCCCAAACTGGCTCACTACAAAACACTAGATTTTGAGAAACAACATACTCAACCAACTTTGTTAGAACCACTCCTTCGACATTCAAGATCATAATTTTGTTGTTGTCACTTGATGCTGCAAATGCCCCCATAGCAATAATTGCAGTAGCAGAAATATTTGGAATGTTATTATTTTTTAACATGCATTTCTACATGTTGTCATCCGAATGTGAAAGAAGTTGATTCTTCTCAATACATGCTTCTGTATGCTTTTCTTGAATCTGTAACCTGTCAAGGCTTACAGATGATGCAGATCTTCTTCTCTTTCTGCTACTACTCGATGATGTAGGCACTTGATTAAATGTGGTTGGGGCATCATTGACAACACGTGTTGTATCCTGCTCTTCTTCTTCTACTTCTATTTCTTCATTTGATGGGTGAGAGCCATGTGGTAATCGCCATCTGACATGAGCACTTTGACCTACTTCAGTGCTTTTTTGAAAAATCTTTGTCATGATGTCATAGTATTTGAATGATTTTCTACGACAGACTTGATATTCGCTATTTTCCTATTAAAGCAAAGAATGTGGTGTTATTAGAATCTCTATGAAAAATAGTTCAATCAGTTCTGTAAAATAAATTCTTACCGATATGACACTATCCCAAACCACATCCTCAGCTTCCAACATTTTTGTCTCCTCATTCCAACCAAACCCACTTTTATGACGCAGCTCGTGGTATTTTTGTCATTTCTCTTTTAATTTCTTCCATGCAGTCTGTAAGATTTTTAAGGGCCTCTCTTTTCCTAGTTGATCCACAAACCTCTGCACTATGATTGGCCATTCAGATGTTATAGGAGAACCCTTCAATACTCTTTTCTCATCAAATGCAGATTCAACTAATTTAACGAGTTTGTCATACTCAGAGTCTGACAAACCCATCGTTCTTTTCTTCTGCCTCGACCCAGACCCAACTTCATTACCTTGGGTCATGTTTGCATTTGTTGTGTCATCCATTTTTAATGGATGATTATTTTTAATATCTGAAAGAAGAAATAAATATATAAAAACAAGTAGAAGTTACTAAAATGAAAAATAATATCACACATGCATAACCTACTAAAAATATAACTCTACTAGAGTTATAAATTTTTGAAATAATTTTACAACTTACGCCGAAAATAATCCGTAATCAGCTTTTGTGTGGGAGAAGAATTAACTTTGTGATGTGAAGAATATGAAAGACCTCCATGTATATAGGAGAAGTTGCTTGATTCACAATCCGAATTAATACTCACTTTGAATTTGGGCTTAATTATTTTCTCAAATACTTTTCTCTTTGTACGATGGAGGGTCATTGTGAAAACTAAACATGAACAAAAAAAATAGGTATTAGTCATCTCCTTTTTGTAATCAATCTCATATGTACTATTTTACATTTTAACAACTTCATATCATAGAAAATCTCAGTAATTTAATATCCAAAGTATTACTAATAAATATACAAGTACCATAAACAAATTGCTAAAAGAAACAGACAATTGAAAAATAAAAAGATCTAACACATTACAAGTAGTTGATTTGCAGTCCACAGATCTAACTCAAAACCAAGCAAAAAATGACAAGGCATGTAGATAGAAAAACTTCCTTGCATGCATGTTGCTTTCACAGAAAATAAAAATTCAAACCCATCAAAGATGCAAGCAAAAAAAGGGAGAAAAAATTCAATGAACGCATTTCCAGTGTGCAAAAATTAAGAAGTAAGAGAATAAAGATACCCGCCCTCAGAATAAATCACTTCGACTCCTCGGAAGATGAAACCTACTAGGTGGCGCGTGGAAGAAGAAATCGTAGTTGCGCTCGAGCCTGCTTGCGGAGAAGGAAAAAAATAGTCGAAAGTCACATGCGGAGAAAGAAACTCTCCTTGCGTGCAGAGAAGGGGACGGACTTCGCAAGCCTTCGTGCGGCAGAAAGAGACAGGGAATGCATTGGGTCAGATATCTTCATTTGTTAGGTCTAGTTCACAGTTATCATTGAATCTTTAAGTTTAACTGAAGAATCCATCACCTAGAGCTTGTGGTGGTATATCAAAAATCTACTGCGTTCTTGCTGTAAGAAAATCTGATCGCTTTGTAGGTGGAGATAATAAAAGCTCTGAACAAACGAAAAACTTCTTTCAAGCTTATAAAACTGAAGAAATGTTCATATTAAGCGAGATTCTAATGGACTTCATAAGAAATAATAGCAATGTGTCCAACAAAATGTTTCAAGATGCCACAGCTAATGTTGATCTGCAGACAACACTCTGAGATTAGCATGCCCTAGTCTATCTAAGCATCGGAGAAAACGACCGCTGCTGCGCTCGACGTGGTGCTACTTGTCAGTCTTCTCCTCGAACTCCCCCTTCCGCTCACCACAGATCTGGAGCACCCGGTCTTCCTCCACCTCCACCTCCACCTCCACCTCCACCTGCTTGGCCCCGGTAGATCTGCGTTGAACACATGCGCCTTCGGCGCCTCCTGCCAGTCCACGAGCATGCCTACGATGGCCGCAGAAGAAGGAAGAAGGAGCCCTAGCGGAGCTTCCTCACAGAACTCGCCATCACGGAACAAGGCAACGGACGCAGAAGAAGAAGGAAGAAGAAGCCATAGCACAAGAGAACAGAACTCACCACCAAATGTGCTGAGGCGACAGCCGCGGAAGATGGAAGAAGCAGCCCTAGCGCAACTGGGTCACAGAAGTTGCCATTGCAGAAGAAGGCGACGACCGCGGAAGAAGAATGAAGAAGTAGCCCTACCGCAGAAGAAAAATGAAGAAGCCCTACGATCGCAAATGAAGGCGACGACCACGGAGTAGATGGAAGAAGCACTAGCGTAGCTTGGCCACAAGACTCCCCATTGCGGAAGAAGAGGACAGCTGCGGAAGAAGAGGACGGTTGCGAAAGAACGCGATAGTTGCGGAAGAAGGCTAGGGCTGCGGAAGAAGAAGCCAACGCACGAAAACAGTTCTCGCGAATGGGAAGTTCTATTTTTTCTCACGCAATTTGGACTGATTTGGGGCCGACGCTTCAAAAGTCCAAATTAGCCCTACGGCCAAACAGGGCCTTAGAGCTTGAGAGAAAGGCTTTGAAGGTCAAGAAAATTGCAAGTGTTGGAGAGAATGAACTGTTGACCAGGTTTGAGAGTATACGGGCTATGTAAATGCCCTTAATTCAAGCTAGCAAACTAGAGTATCATGTGTCAATGCCCTACTTAAAGACCAATGAGAAGAGAGCAAGTGGAGTATTTTGTTCTTTCTAAGGCTTTGAAACGGGTGGAAAAGGCTATTGTTGCAGGAAAATACAACAGCTAATATTCATAATTTAGTTGAGAAAAACAATGAGAAAGTGACAAGTGGACAAATAGGATAGTGACAACTAGAATTTGTTTTGTCCTTAAAACACGTTAAAAAAGCTCAAGTTTCTCAGCTCAAGGTACAAGGGGATGAACAAAAGGGACAATGGTTGGTATAAGTCAACTTCAGATTTTCCTTTTATAAGAGACGAGTAGGAGACAATGAGATTTTAAGGATTATTTACAAAGGAGGAAAGATTACACATCAAAAAGCTCAAAATATATTAAATAAAATATTATAAGCCAACAAAAATTAATTAAAAGGATCCAACAATCAAAAGAGGAACATGCTAACTAGGCGGTTCACAAAACAAGTTGTTTCAAAGGACTTTTTGGCTTAAAAAATGAATATGACGAGATTTTAGGCCAAGCATTGCAGGTATAAGTGGAGTAAAATTAAGAAAACAAGAGTAAAATTTCTTAGCAAAAATAACACACTTGCATAAAGTCCTATAAAAAAATAATAAGAAAAATTACATGTATCTTCTTTTAGACTTATAGTTCTCCATCTTCTAAGGTATAATTAACTTGCAAAAACATACTTAGAATAGGATTTGTTTTAAATCTAAAGTAAATGTAATCATTAAAATGAATGAGGTTCAACATAAAGCTGACACCAAAATAGAGTTCTTCTAAAAAAGATGGAAAAGTTTAAAGGTCTAAGTCATACCTAAATTATTAGAAGAATGACTTGGTAGGGAATTATAAGTAATTAAAATACGTGGCAATTGCAATCAAACGACATCAGTGTTGACAAAATCTTCAGCAAGGGATATCTTTATAGGAAACAAAGGTACATGTAACATTAATAAGAAATGATCCTACCACAATGGTAGACATTCGAGAAGAATGAAATGTTAACTTGAGGTTTTTTATCATACTCAAATCAACCTTATACAAGTTATCAATTTTTTGACCAGAAAATATAATTTCGTTATTTTGCAAAATATCACGATAATTTAACTCAAAATTAACAATTATCATATAATTGGGAGATGCTTAAAAAATTGAAGGCAATATCAACTATGAAAAAAAACCTTTTTATAGAGAATTTTGTAGGGTTACTTATAACGCTGACTCTTAGTATCTTTTTTTTGATACCACATATCTCCACATGTTCTTAAGCAGAGAGGTACTTACAAAAGTGGAGTGAACTAAGTTAGTTTAAGAACCCAAATAGTTTTGAATCCTATAGCATAACTAATATTTTTTTTTTTTTTATTTATCTTCTTAGGACTTCAGATATAAAAAGATTTATTTACAATGAACTTTTTAATATGAAAATCTTTTATAATATGATTATTTTTGTCATAATAACAGTAAATAATTCTCGAATGTGAGAGATAATTGTCATTAGGCCTCACGTGAGAATGACAATAGACACAAAGGCCTTGTTTGGCATGAGCCCAAAAAGGGCAAAAAAAATATCTTAATAATATTTTAAATTTATTATACATTTTAATAATTTTATTTCACATCCAACACAAATTTCAACCTTAAAAATCAACTTTATTTCACATCCAACACAAATTCCAACCTTAAAATCAATTTTATTTCACATCCTACACACCTCCCAATATTAAAATAAATTTCTTTCCCATCAACTCTATAAAATAAATTATTTTCTCTTTCTTACCCAAATTCATCCTCCAACCAAACAAGCCCAAAAAGAGTAATATTTAGAAGATTTTTCAAGTAATGAATCTTCCTCTTCAATTCATCGTTCTTACATTTTTTATTTAAATTTTTATTTTTAATTTAATAATAATCTTTTTACAATCAAAATATTTCTTTTTAAATTTTTATATCTAAAATATAATTCATTAAGCACCAAATCTAACTATCATATGAGAATTTGTCATCATCTACCTTCTCTTTATGAGCAGATTTTTCCTTCTGAATTCATCGGAATCACTCCAAGTAGCAATCATTGCCCTTTTCTTTTTCTTCTTAGACTTGCCCTTCTT
Organism: Apostasia shenzhenica; assembly: GCA_002786265.1. Classification (NCBI taxonomy): domain Eukaryota; kingdom Viridiplantae; phylum Streptophyta; class Magnoliopsida; order Asparagales; family Orchidaceae; genus Apostasia; species Apostasia shenzhenica. Next base: position 1,098,187 of record KZ451980.1, read on the forward strand.
TTTGAGTCATTAGTAGTTTGGCTTATTGAACCCAATTTCTTTGCACTCATAGCATTTCACTTCTGAAGTAGGAATTAACCCAATGAAAATTCACGAAACTTTTATGTGTTGTTCAAAGAGTTAGGGATTGTAATGAAAACTAAATATGAAAGTTGATAAAATTCACAAGGTCTGTATAAAGTTTCCAAAGTAAGAACAACTAGGAAGCATATAATTAGAGAGAGAGAGAGAGAGAATATTCAATGAGTGAATCGATATCTCACTTTTAGATGAAAAAGAAAAAACTATAATGTGAATAACATGAAATTTCAAAGGGACTATTAATTACCTGCTACAAAAAACTTTAAATATTATTTACGTATCATTCTTTTCACAAAATTTGAACTATAATATGACATGTATTTAAACAAAGGTATAATATTATTTAAAATTTTGACTGGCACGTAATACCCCAATTTCAAAATAGTTATTAAAAAGGGTAGTTCGGGGGGTGCAGAATCAGGGGAGAGAGAGAAACGGAATCTTAAAAACAAAAACATCAGACAAGATGAAAGAACGCATACGTGAAACTACAAATCCTTTTAATCGGCTCTCATTCTTTTGACAACAATGCCAACCTCTTCAACCAACCAAGAACTTTGAAAAAAAGAGACTCTCAACCACTAAGATATCCAAAAAAATTCTATCGACAACCCAAGGATCTTTGACTAAAAGCAATTTCAACTAGATCTAGATCATAAAGTCAAAACCAATCATTTATGAAACAACATTCAACGATTACAGAACCTCAACAATAATGAATCGATGATCATATATAAATCACCAGTTACTCGCCATTACGATCAAAATTTTCTACAATGGTCACTAACATCAAAAACAAATTCATTCACTCATTGGAAGGAGTGTTGATAATTAACCACTGCTCGCATATGATAGGGTTCAAGTCCTGAGCTCTCTTCTCCTGTTGTAAAGTTTAAGGCTCCACACTTTGTACTTAATTTTTCATAGTGCTCTTCTGAAGTCATAAAATAATATGTTGTGGTTTTTCCGAATTGGATTTGTTATTTTCTTTATCATCACTTCATTGCCCTCTTAAGGGAATCATGCCCATCTGATGAACTATTCTCGAACGTCAACAATTAAATGTAAGAATATGGAACAAAGTCATCACAGCTGAAGATCCTAATGTAGACACACACAAAAAATGTCGATTCATTAGCGAAAGTTGCATTGAGAAGAATCATACTAAAGAATGTATAAAATTAGTAAGATGCAGACATGCAAAGAAAAAAGTTATCTCATCAAAGCTGCATAGTTTATGTTCTGTAAATACTGCATATTCTTATATTCTGTCAAATTTTTATTATTTAAGAAAGTGAATAAAGTGAGAATTTATAATCGAAATGACTGCCAAACTATATTTTCTCTATAGTGTGACACTAAAACTTCTCAAAAAAGAAAATTCTCCCTACATGTTTTTTTTTTTTTTTTATCTCCTGGACACCACAATTACCCTGCCTCACTTGAAAAGTGGTATGGCTCAAACCTAAGACCCTCCAGTACTCAAACAAGCACTTTCCTCACTGGATTAGGAGAATACCACCTCCTTATGTTTTATTATCTCCTAAATTCATCCACAAATATTTGTAAGATATGACATTATCAGATACTAAATATGTTCCAAAAGAATAGGATTTAATATTAATATTAATTCTACAGTGACCTTACAAAGTGTGTACAGAATGTGTAAAATATAAGTTCAAATGTGTATATTTTCTCATATTTGTTGGCTCATAAGCATAGAAACTTATAGAAGAATACACATCTCAGCAAACATGGCTATCAATACCTTAATATTTATATATTCTCCCCCCTCCCCCTGTAACTAAACAGGTTCGTGAGTACCTACCTGATATGTGCCTATCTCCTTTCATCAATTGAAACATATAATTTGTTTTGCCTCCTCATGGGTTTCGATCAATGGATACATTATTTTCACTTTTTGTTCATCTGTCAATCATCTACCAAACACATTTTAGCAATTGAATTATCATGTCATATTATGTACAATTGCAAAACTAATGAAGCTGTTCTTCCCTGATTTCATGTAAATCCTATAATCATCTATCTTATTGTTAGCATAAGATTCTAGATGAAATTTCGAATTGAAGGACAGCCATAAGGTTTTTCAGTGCTGGTTTCTTTCTTGATGTTTATTTGGCGAGGTTTCAATCTTGTTTCTGAGATTTACAATAGCGTAGAAAACCACAGCACTGGTTTCACAAATATCAAAATAGCAATTATCTAATGAGATAACACACCCAGTATGTAGTAAACCAAACAAACCCTAAATAGCATAATAGAGAGAACAAACTTGCAATTTTGAAAGATAAAAACTACAGGAAAAGAGCCTCTCGCAGTGCTAGCAGGCGCTTAAGCATCCATAAATTGCATAATAAATTCTCTATTGCAGAGAAAGATAACCCCTTTCTTTAAGCTTTCCTTTCTCGAGAACAACCGTGCAATATTTCGATTTTTGACGTCTGTTGCGCGGATGGCAGCGAAACAGGGATCAGAGCCGCCGCCCTTGAAGACTTCAGCAATCAGCGAGGAACAAATAGAGATGGAGATTGGTGCGGTGGAGACCTCCGATCGTAGCCGTACTTTTTTCGGAGGTACTGGCGGAGAAATTCGTCCCGGGCGAGGGTGCGTTCGCGCTGGGGACCGATGTTGGCGAAGGAGAGGTGGGCGCCGACCGCGAACATGAACACGCCGGCGGTGAAGAGGACCAGCGACGTCGCCGCTTGCCGTGAGGTAGACGGGGAGCACCAACCCATCAAACGAGCTCCTTTTTCCCTTTGGTGGCGGCGATTTCCTCCGGGTCTTCTTCCCTCGACCTTGGTCTGTTTTTTTGTGGAAGTTTTATATATATACTCCACAAAACTTTCTATATTACATTTCACACCTTCAAGAAATCACAAATTTTGTGAAAAAAGTATTGTAATATAATATTAAATAATATATGTGACATACATGTAAATATCTTTTTTTAAGACATGTAATTAACTACATGCCTTAAAAATTTTCACCAAATTTAAATTATAAAAACATATTTTAAATAATATATATATTTTAGAAAACATTAAAATTGATCTTATTAAAACCAAAATTTTAAAACTTTTTTTTATTTCATTTTTGATTAACATATGAAAGTATTAGTTTTAGTAATTTGATAATTTCAATAATTTTAATATCAATAATCTGAATTTTTATAAATTATTTAAATTTTAAAATTTAAATTAAATTTATTAATAATAGTTATTGAGTATTAATTTTGGAGAAAAATAAGTTTGGGCCGTTTTGACACTGAGTTTCGTAGTTTAGACTTAGTTATAAAACCTTAATTCAGACTATAATACTGACCTAATTGAATGACTAAATAATAATTCATAAAATTGTATTTAAGAGATTTTTAATTTAATATTATCTTAATTATATTATTTAAAAATAATAATTAATTAATTTATTAATATGTGTAAATAATTTTATAAAATATTATAAAATTATTATTTAAAATATGAAATATAAATATTAGGACATCTACATAATATAATATAATATTAAATTAACATTAAACTAAATATCTCTTTAAAATATTAGAATATGTATTAGTTTGAGCATTTATAAAAAAATATTTGAGATTCATATAATTTGAGAAATTATGAGTACGACAATATTCTAATTTAATAAAAAAAATTAAATTCATACAATTTGAAACTATAACAAAACTTCTTGGGTCATGCTTCATGTTAGATTCAGATTGATCTAAACTGAACTAACGTTGTATATCGAATTGTCATCAGATTGACTTAGCACAGTTAAAACTCAACTCAAACTTGGCCCTGTTTAACACGAGGACCAAAATCAGGACAAAAATGATACTAATTTAAAAAATAATAATAATAATAATAAATATTTTTTTAATCATTCTACACAAATTTTAATATAAAAATATTATTTCACATACTCAATAATTTTTAATAAAAATATCAACTTTATTTCACATTCTAGACCAAAATATTTAAATCGAGTATTTTGATATAAGATGTGAAATAAAATTGATATTTTTATTGAAAATTATTGAGCATGTAAAATAAAATAATATTTTTTATATTAAAATTTGTATAGAATAATTAAAAAAAATTTATTTATTATTATTATTATTATTATTTAAACTAATATCATTTTAGTCCTAATTTTGGTCCTCGCTCCAAACAGTGCCTTATAAAAATATTATTTCAAAATTATTCGAGCTCAGATTTGCAGAAGTTGAATATAATTGCTTATTTTTTTGAAGAATTATATATAATATATAAAAATTCATAAAATTTTTAAATAAAAATAAGTGTATATATATATATATTTATTTAATAATTTATTTCAAGTTAGTTTGAGATTATATATCGAGCAAGTAAATTTTAACTCATTTTCAAATCAAAATGAAATTCGAAGTCAAGTTGTTGCTCGAATCACATTCAGATTGAATCGAATTCATGTACGTCTTGAGCAGAGACCTATTCTATAAAGGAATGGCCATTTAATATCAAGGACCTAAATTTGGTGATTCTTTTTTGGGATAATTACCTACATATCACGTCATTTAGTTTTATTTATGTCTTACCCATTCATTCTTAATTAATTACACTATGTACATTCAAAACATTACAAAATCTTACATACACACACTTGAGATTAAAACTTAATCAAAATCTATTTGAAAAAAAAATTGTTATTAAATCATTAAAATTATATTTTTATTTTTAATAGTACATATTTTTCTCTTCCTCAATACCACACTAAAGCGCTGATTTTTCCTAAAATCAATTCACATCGCGGATGTCTCCTTCCTTTGCCGCCACCTAAACATTAAGCTTTTAGAATTTTCACTCAAAATATATTTAAATATCCTTAAAATAATATGATGAACGGCTTAGATTTTTTGTAATCTAACTATAGTTAAGTCATTGAAAAATTATGATTACTCATTATAATAAAAAAAAATTAAAATGTGTATATATAAGATTTTATAATATTTTGAATGTGTATAATGTAATTAATTAAGAATGGATGAGTAAAATATAAATAAAATTAAATGGCGTGGCATGTAGGTAATTATCTCTTTTTTTATATTATGAAAATGATATAAATTTTTGAAACCTGTATGCAAATAATGTTTTTGATAGAAATTATTTAAAAATTAAAAGCAAAAAGGTTAATAATTAAAAAAATTTGATAAAAAACTATTAAATGACAGCGAAAGGAGTAACATGCATTGCCTGAAATAAATTCAACTCATCAAGATATTAGGGAACATAGCTAGTATGCACATTCAAGTAACATGACAGTGAATCATAAAATAATAACTTTATAATCATAATATCTCAAGTATCATAGAGTAACATTGCAATGGAAGTAGTAATATGGGTTACATGAAATAAATTCAGCTTATTAAGATGCACATTTAATCCTTAACAAAATTTTAAAAATAATAATAACAAATGCTAAAAACATTCAATAGCATGTTACTGAAACTATGTAAATAAATCTGAAACATGTTAACCCTTACGTCTGTCAAGCCTCAGTCTCAGCATCAGAATGATGACAGAACACAGAACAAAAAATTAGGGCATACCACGGTAGGGGAGACCAACAGGGGAGACCATCATCAAACCCGCGTGGTTGCCGCTTTCGGAGAAGATCTGCGCCTGCCAACATTTGAGCGTGAAAGACTACGGTTGGGTCTACACCCTTTCGACGGTTGTTGCGATGCCGGCCTTGTAGCCGGTGAGGGCTTCCTGCGGAGGCGTCCGGCAAGATTGCTTGGGCCTTTTTGGAGGCGAGACAACACTCCGCGTTACCCCAGTGATGCACATGAGGCAACTTACCTTATTGAGTTTATTAACTCAGGTTAATAAAAATGAGTTATAAATATGTTTGGTGAGTTAATTGGGTTAACTCAGCCGAGTTCCCAAACGGCGGCCCCTATAGTTTATAGAAAGCTCCGGAACCCAATAATTGTTGTTCCCCCGGTCATGGCGGTCGCCGGCGCACACTCCAAGTACGAAATCCGGCAGCGAAAGCCGAACCCTAATTCGGCCGCTCTTCTCGTGATCGACATGCAGAACTACTTCTCATCCATGGCGGAACCCATCCTCCCCGCCCTCCGCTCAACGGTTGACCTCTGCCGCGCCGCGGGCATCCCTATCCTCTACACCCGCCACCGCCATCGCTCGCCGGAGGATTACGGCATGCTTGGTGAGTGGTGGAACGGCGATCTCATACTTGACGGCACCCCGGGAGCTGAGCTCCTCTCGGACATCGGCCGGCGAGACGGCGACCGCGTGGTGGAGAAGTGCACGTACAGTGCGTTTGAGGGGACGGGGTTGGAGGAGACATTGAGGGCGATTGGTGTCGCAGAGGTGATCGTTACAGGGGTGATGACGAACCTCTGCTGCGAGACTACGGCGAGGGATGCGTTCGTCAAAGGATTTAGGGTTTTCTTCTCCACCGATGCCACCGCAACGTCGAGTAGGGATTTGCACGAGGCTACGCTCATGAATATGGCGTATGGGTTCGCATATTTGGTGGATTGCAGCAAGCTTAAGACTGCACTTTCGCCTCTCTCCATCAGCTAGAGATTACGGTAAGTAAGCTTATCCCTCCTCCGTCCATCAGTTATAGATTTCTGTGAGTCCTTCTGAAGAAGAAAATAGTTTCCGGTCTAGGAAGCTCCTACGTTAGGGATGGCAGTAAGTGAGCTTATATTTGAGCCTGAGGGCAATCAGTTTTACAAGATTAAATTTTGATTAAAGTTAGATTATGACATCTTAATCATACAAAGGCTGTGGCTATCTTGGTCTTTAGTCTTGCATCTGTGGCTCATTGCACTTTCTTTACTTCGTAGTAGTTATAAATTTGAGTGCTATTTGTGTATGTTGGTTCCTTCATTGGTTACTGTTGCTGGTAAAAGCGTGTTTCACGAAGAAAAGAACATGAGAAACAACCGCTAAAATGAACTAAACCTCTTGCTGCATAGGGCTATTACCGATCTGATTTCGAGCCGAGCCAATACCGGCTCGAAATCGAATCTATCACATTTCGATTGACTCGAAATCGACTCGAGCTCGGTTGGGTTCGATTTCGAGCCGGCTATTGGCTATCTATGAATAGCATCCTCATGGAATATCTATGATGTAGATTAACATAACTGTTGTGTTTCTCATCTTCGAGTTAGATATGTGACCTATCTCAGAGGGCAGTTACAAGTTAGGTCTCTTGAGCATTGTACTGCTTTCTCGTGAATGTTTGTTGTCAGAACTTCAACCTACAATCTTTCTACTTGGAGATTATCCAATGAAGCTTAGTTTAAGTTTTTGACCTTTGATTTTTTCTTTTGTTCCTTGACCTTTGAAATTTGCATCTAGGATTTGGCCTTAAAGAGATTTCAAGGCACAGTCAACAAATATGAGAAGTTTCTTTCTTTCTTTGAACCAAGAACATCAAAATTTATGCGAAGAAGATGATGCTTTTGAGAAACAGGGAAGACCAATGTCTTATAAAAGCTAAACTTCACCATTCGAGTGAATATTTTTTGGAGTTTTTCAGTGCCACCTTCAGGAGATGTAAATATTGTGATTTAGCAAAGTCGATGAAAGTAATATGAAGAAATCGCTAAATTGCCATAAATTCAAGTAAACTATTGTTTGATGTTCTGATTTTTCTCTTCTGATTAAAGGTGTGAGAAACCATGGAAAATAATGAAGTAGAAACATAAATGAAAGGTTCTAGAAATCAGAGAGTTCGATTTCCTTTTATCTTAGCAAAAAAATAGTGTTACATCAGCAAGATGAATCCTCTCCTTCACTGTGTGTTTCTTACTTTACAATGCCCTTAGGATCAAGAAAATGGATAATTTTTAGATACATATTCAACATGCTGGAATAGTTTACTGATTCTGACTTTAGTGCATAAGCAAACATAAAACCCTGTGAACTGTTCTTTGCTGATGATCCACCTGAAAATTGGATTTTCCAAAGTTGAATCTTCACATGAAGGCACATAGTTAGTCCTTCAATATTGTTCTTAAAATTGGTTTTTCTTCTTGGTAGTGCTTAGTGTAATAAGATATGGATATACAGATATGAGTAGCTACAGGAACAGTTCTTTCAATAATTAGCATACTGGGAATCACATAAACGTTGGGTTCAAATATTGTATTCAATGCACTTCTCAAATTAATTTACGACTTCTTTAAAATGTTTCTAAAGGATTCATGTCAGAATTGATTCGACAAGTTTTACGCTGGATTGAAGCTCCAGTTAGAAAAATCGAGTTATTAGATCTTGCCCATATACAAAGAGGAAGAGGGAGACCAAAAAAGATATGGTAAGAAGCTATAAAGAGTGATCTTAGTAGTTACTTGGACTTAGATAAGAATCTATTAATTGATAGAGCGCAATGAAAATAAATGATTCATGTAGCCAACTCCACCTAGTGGAATTAAGGCTTGGTTGTTGTTGTTATTCTTTAAAAAATTTCTAACGAATTTACTGGTTACTATGGTTAATAGGTCTTCGGGATTGAGGAAACGGTCAGATTCGATATGCATGTAAGATGTTTATGGTTCATGAGGCTCAACATAGAGATTTGTAATAATGAAACCCCTATCTCTAAATTTGCTTCATGGTCATGGTTCTGGCCCTCTGGGCCATATGCTCTTGGTGTTAGACTTAAAAACATCATGTTGTTGGAGTTTAATTGCCACAATATTATCTCTCTTTTGTGCTTTGGCTACTCTATATTTTCATGATAAATGTATTGCTTAGTTCCTAAGTCTTGGTTCATTATAAGCTGCCTCTATTACAAATTTAGGAATAATTACATAGAGCATTTCAAAGTATGGTAAACATATTTCACTTTATATGTTTTAAAAAAAATTATAAAACAAATAATGATATATTTTCATATATATATATATATATATATATATATATATATATTATCTTAGTATCTATAGTTTTCAAATGCATAATAGAAATTTTATCTCATTATGTTTATAATTAATACATGAAATTAAAATTTTAGAATTTATGTCTAAGTTTGTTTGTTGTAAGGTTAAATTTAACAAGGTTAAAAGTAAATTTAGATAGAGATATTTTTTTATTGAAAATTATGAATGATGTGAAATAAAATTAGTTATTATGTTGGGATATGTGAGGGATGTGAAATTAATTATTATTTTAGTAATGTGTGTAGGATGTGAAATAAAATTAATTTTTAATATTAAATTTTATGTGTGATGTGATATATCAGGTTAAAATTAAACTAGATTAATTTTTAACTTGAAGACAAACGGGGTTAAAGTTTAGAATTTAAGATTTAGATTTTTTTGTGTGAAAGTAGTTTAGAGCATAAGATTTAGTATTTTAGATTTTAATTTATAATTTTAGGGTTTCAAAATTTTATTCAGAAAGAGTGTAAAATTTGTAATTTTTGACAAATATAATATGTCGTATATAATTTTTCTTACAATTTATGATATGTGATTGTTGTTAAACTCTTTGATTTTGATGATCACAATTAATTTAGTCATTATTGATTAATCCTTTTGTTTAGTGTGTTAACAGAATTATATTATCTCAATTGTGGATTAAGTTTCAAATAAAGTTTAAGAAAAGCTGGATCACATTAAAATTTTCTTTTATTTTTTTTTTAGGACATTTATGTAAATATATGCATATTTACTAAGGTTTTAATTCGTATTTTTCATTTTAATTTTTTATGTAAAAAACTCTAGATTTTTATTGGTATAGTTTTCGGATTTACTCGAGCATTCCCTTAACAAGTTTGCATGTGCATAGAGTATTGAGCAAGTTTGTTCGGCTTTGGTTCCTACAAAAAGCTGTGAAAATATAGATTTACTTGGCTTTAGTTCTTGTAAAAAGTCATAGAGTTGTGTTGAATTTGTTCGGCTTTGGTTCCATAAAAAATTAAGATTATAGTGAAATTCTCATTCGAAGTGCGTGGAGAGTAGATTAGGTGAGAGGTCAAACCATTATAAATTTTTTGTGTCCTTTGTATGTTGATTTTTTTATGTGGAATTGACTTTGATTTGAAAAGTTCAGGTTAAATTATGGCTCAAATTATTTTCGTGAAATCTATGGCTCGAAAATTATTATCAAATCATTTTTGTATCAGTTACTTTGCAGCAGTTCACGTACAAATAGATTCAAAAACATGTAATAAATTATAAAATTTAGTTTCCATTCATGTTTATTTAAGAGGTGTTTGATTTAATGTTATTTTAATATTATGTTATGTTATTTAAAAAAAATTGTTTAGTTTAATGATATTTATAAATGATTTTTATAAGATTATAGAATCATTAATTAAAAAAATGATATTTAGATGTCATGATATTTAGATTATATGACATAATACCAAAATAACAATGAACCAAACGCTCTCTTAGAAATGTTAATTCTTTTAGGCCTAGAGATCATTAAAAGAAAAAAGTGATCATAATCTAAAGGGTAAATTGCAAGTAGATTCCTATTGTTTAATCATATGTGTACATAGGTCTAATTTTTTCAAAATTGCTCAAATTGGTTCATTAGTTTTAGATAATGTGCAACTAAGTCCAAAATTCAAATTTAACGGTAAAAAAATGTATGAAATAACATTTTTAACCTTAATATTTTCACTCTCTTCTCCTCTCTCTCTCTCTCTCTCTCTCTCTCTCTCCTCTTTTAAGGTCGACTCGCCTGCAATGCTGCTACGCTGGCGGTGTAGATGACGACCCAGGGGTCCCCGTCGCGGCCATTGCCCGTCCAGCGTGCTTGATCGCCGCCGCCGATCCCTACACGTTCACGGCCAGCACGACGTCGAGGTTCACCATGTCAAGATCAAGGAATCCAGCGATAGAGCTCGTTGCAGACGTCGCAGCAGATGAAGGTGCAGTGGCCGGGAGGGGAGATGGAAGCTGCGACAGAGCGGCCGAGGGAATCCTGGATGTCGGCGATGACAACGGCAAAGAGGCGAGCGGTGGCCTCCCTGATGCCGCTGGCCCCGCCGATGATGACGGCGACCATTCCCTCCAGCCTTAGCTTGCCAGCCATTGATGATGGATTCTACTTCTCTGTTCTTGCTTGCTCTTCGCTCACCAAGGGTAAAAATGAGAGAGAGAGAGAGAGAGAGAAAATCTTTAGGGTAAAAATATCATTTTATATATTTTTTTACTGATAAATCTGAATTTTAGACCTAGTTGCACATTACCTAAAACTAATGGACCAATTTAAGCAATTTTAAAAAAATTGAACCTACGTGCACATATGATCAAACAACAGGGACTTACTTGCAATTTGCCCTAATCTAAATTTAATTAAATTTTTATATATTACTTATTCAACACTTTCTTCTTAATATTTGAATTACAAAATGATGCATAATAACAACAACCAAGCCTTAATCCCACTAAATAGAGTCAACCATATGAATCTTTTGTTTTTAATATGCTCTATCGATTAACAAAGCCTTATCTAAGTTTAAATGAGTAATATCATTCTTTATAGTTTCTTATCATATCTTCTTTGGTCTTCCTCTTCTTTTTTGTAAATAAGAAAAATCTAACAATTCGATTTTCCTAACTGGAGCTTCGATCAACCAATGATTTATATATCCAAACCATCTAAGCCGACTTTCTCTAAATTTATTCTCAATTGATGTAACTCCAACTTTCTCACAAATATACTCATTACTCATTTTATCCTTTTGTATATACTACACATCTACCTTAGCATTGTTATTTCTAAAATACTTATTTTATTTGTATATTTCTTCTTTATAGGCTAGCATTCAATACCATATATCATCATTAATCTTACTACAGTTTATAAAATTTACTCTTAAATCTGGATAAAATTTTTCTATTGCACATGCTAGAAGTATTTTTTCATTTTCTTAATCTTGCTTGAATCCTACTAATAACATCATTATTTATTTCACCATTTTATATGATTAATCCAAAATATTTAAAGCGCTCACTTTTCTTAATAATATGATCACTAATATCAGTATATTTTTTTTATTAAATATGTACTCCATATACAAAATAATACGTATTTAAAATAAAATGAATATTCAAAATTTTAACATATATGTACAACACAACAACAAATAAACTTTCATCTACTTAAATGAAATTAACTATATAAATTCTTTATTTTCATTTCACTCTATCAAAGAACAAATCTTCATTTTATTCTAGATATATAATATTATCTTATATATTTTTTGACACATCTTTTTACATTTTTCGCTGGCAAAATCCAATAACTTAATTCTCCGTACCTAGAATTCGCCTCCTTAATGTCAATACATGAAATTCTGCTCATACAATTTCCTCATACAAATCAAAATCTCCAAAAATCAGTGGTATCAGAAGTGTTCTCAGCAGGCAGAGAGATTCAGACTCAGTCGACTGCCTGAACAAGTAAATATTTTATTAAATTTAACAGCATTTTTTCAGGTTTCTCAGCTCCATCTTCGCTGATCTTCTTCTTCGTTCACTGGAGTGTACCATGATGGCCTTCTTTTTGAATTGCTCAACCTATAATTCAAGTACACTTCTTCATTACAAATTGGCTTTGTGGCAACCAACACAAGAGTCTTCATCTCCGGAACATCAATCCTTTGATCAGAAGAGCCCCAAGATTTGAACCAGAAGTTCCCAAACCTTTTCATTCCAACACTTTCTTGGCCCCCAAATACGACATTTGGGATATAAGCTCGCATACGTTTCTCCGTCAATGGAAAATCGTAGGGGCAAACCATCACATTGGGCTCGGTTCCTTTCGCCGGATGGTTGGCGAAGTGAGCAAGTGCGAGCGGGTTTCGACGCTCGAGCGCTTCCCCGGGATTCAATCTACGAGCGCTTTTGAGCGGTCTGCTGAGCATTTTCCAAAAACGGTCAGAACCTTTACCGGCAATTTCCGATGAATCTGGCCTGAAATTCGGCTGATAAGATCCATCCCAAAACTCGAGGTTCTCTCCACCAACTCCCCAAGGTAGAGCGTTTATTATGACCCCATCATACCTTGTTATCAGATATGAATTGGAAGCATCAACTCTTGGGTATCCAGGAATGTAGAGGTAGTAAGCTGGAGAATATATGACTCCTGGGTAGAAAGCTACAACAGCTCCTTCACTGGCTTCACCATCCAAATAAAGACCATGGCCAGCTTGCTCGTGAGGAATTTGTGAAGGTTTGACATCAAGGGTGTATCCGATGTGATCTTTGACATAGCACGACAGCTCCGACCGTGAAAGAAACTGAGTTTGAGAGTCGACTACATTGAAAATGCAGTTACGAGTTAGCTTCCTTAAGTGAAAACTTAGAAGGCAAGTCTTAGCTCAACAGTTTCAGGTTCATATAGGGGTAATAATGTTTCACCCAAGTCAACAATGCATCCTAAACTCTTGAACAAGTCGGGTTGACTCAGATATTGTTGGAGTCGGGTTTGGGTTGGAAACCTGAAATTGACAGCTTAATCACCTGACTCAATTAAAGTCTGGTCAGTTCAGACTACAATTTAAGATCCTTCTATTAACTTCATAGACCCTTGATGGTTGGTTAATCTAGATGCCAATCACACAGATAAGAAGCATAAGCCACACGACGAATTTATGAATCAGCCCAAGATTTTCGTTTGATCATGAAAATGAAAATTCCTTACCAGGTTGGGGGACGCGTGATGCTGAATTGCCAACGGCAAAGCTAAGCCCGCTGCGTTTAGGGCTGTCTCGAAGCTGCAAAGTTGAATTAGGCGAATCAGGGTGAAGGATTTCATCCATTAATCCGCATATATGTTTAATCTGATCATGTATGTTCTCTTGAACTTGTCTCTGCTGATCAGCAACAGAGGCTTTGCTTGCCATCTCAACAATCTCCTCTGCATCCTTCTCATCAGCATTCTCTCCCAAACGGCTATAGCTGATATTTATCAAAACCATATATCATTAAAAGAGACTAATTATAAAGAGAATGATTTTCCATAATCTTCAAATTTAGTAATTATCCTAAATCAGAAATGCTAGATCTAAACTTCACATATCCATCATTGAGTAGCGAGTCCAACTACTCAAGTATGCCTTCCATGCAGCCCCTTCCCACACCGGCCTCATAGACATGGCAACATGAATTTGGCTCCTTCCATAGCAGTATGATATGCTAATTGGAATTTTGGATTTAAGACTGATTGATTATGTCATGATATAAATTGGATTTAATTGAATATTCGATAGCTAATTTCAGCAGTACAAACTTCAGCAGCACATTCCATAGCAGAATGCAGAACTAACACAATCACAAGCAACTCTACTATGCATTTCATATGTTCAACAAGCTGTTTCTCATAAAGCTTCCAAGCACGTGAGTTTGTTGCGTAAAGTCGGTATGATAAGAAGTTTCTAGTTGTACAAGCACAAATTGCTTGTGACCTAAACTTCTTGTTTCCTAATTTTTAAACAAAATATTATCTAGTTGCTTTAGTTCTAGTTTTACCACATCCATCTCCAAGTTCTCATGTTCCCACAGCTATACGTATCACTTTAATGATGCTATTAGATAATAAACAACACTTGTAAATCACGCTGACCTTGTGTAGAGAAACAAGCGATTCATGTCAGCTTCAAATTGAACATGTCTGGGATCTCGAGCAAACCTTGGACTCTTTGCTAGAATGTTAACTACCTATTATACATAACAAGATGAACAGATTGAACAATATCATACAATAAATAAACACACAGCTCTTGTCAAACTTTGGGAAATGACAACAAAAATTTATTGTTCAATCTTTTGACATATAACTAACTTATGAAACTAGAGATCAGTACATTGATACTGCCTATGAAGTACGGGTACGATACGGCGATACGAATACGATACGATACGGATACGACGATACGCCAAACTTAAAAAAAATAGGATACGGATACGTCAGGATACTACTGTTATATTTATGTATAATATGTCATATTCTCATATTCAAGATATAAATCTATGGTAGATTATACTAGTTTATACATTTTGTTGTTATAATTTTCAAAAATATATTTTAATTTTTTTTAAATTAATTATATTTTTTTAAATATTATTAATATCACTAAAAAATATTAGACAATTGAACTATAAAAAATAAAAATATCCTTCAACAACTATTGAGTTAAAAAAATTTTAAATTAAATAATATTTTAAATTTATTTAATTACTTTCAACCTATCACAGGTCATCTAAGTGAGATGAGAGTTTAAATATATTTCAGTAAATTAGTTTCAATTTTAATTTAAATCCGATTTAAATTAATTAGCTCAATGCAAACGACATATAATTAAAAATAACATAGATAATGTGACATAAAGTCATATATACTAATCTAGTTAAAGTAGATATATGCTCTCCTCACTCTGAGTGTTAACTAAATAAATAAACAAAATAAAAAAATTAAAGTTCTATCGTTTTCATATGAGCTTGATTAAAGTAAAAAGAAAGTGATCGGTGTCTAACAGAAGCAAAGATAGTATGGTTGATATAGAAAAACTAAATAATACAATTGCTTGCAAATACCAAATTCTTTTTTTATTGCCAAAACACTAGCGTGCATTAAGCATTTTGTAATTCCAATTATGTGAGTTTAGTATATCTCTCAATCTTATTATTTGAGTCTATGCATGAGTTGTGTTTTATGTATAATATATTTTTTATTTTTTATCGTGTAGGCAAAACCAATTGTTTCAACATTTTTTTCTTTAATTAGAAGTATCGAAAAGTATCGAGCAAGTATCGGGCAAGTATCGGGCAAGTATCGGGCAAGTATCGGGCAAGTATCGGGCAAGTATCGGATTTTTAAAATTAAAAATAAAAATTGATACGCCACGTGGCGTATCGGATACGTATCAGTGGAGTATCAGGGAGTATCGGTATCCGATACGGATACGTTAGGCTCCACGAAGTATCGGTGCTTCATAGGATACTGCACACTGCCTCAAAAACCATCTCCAGTTCCTTTAGTCAGTTAAAGGGTTATTGGCTTATTGCGTAAGGAGGTCAGAGAAGCAAGAAATGCACACCCAGAAAACCATAGAACAAAACTAATCAGACATAAAAAATTACAGAAAGCAATAGTCAACTTTCCACCAAAATGTCCACCTATTCAAAAAGGAAGCCACATAACTTCCAGCCTCTTTGAGCCTCATTCATTAAAAATAAATGAATAAAGAGATACCTCTTGGAATTTCCGGAAGAGAAGGGACATGACAGAGCTCTTTTCAAATGGACACTTGAGGTCAATTTAGGGTTGACACTCCAAACTGTCGTTGGAGATCACTGGCCAAGTGTGAAGCTCCAGAGTAGAATGGAGGTCACCTCCATTAGCAGCCATTGCACAAAACTGAGCAGAAAATGGAGTAAACGGGTCATATCCAGATGTATCACTCACAAAATGGCAAGTTATAGTAAGAAAAATAATATAATAGAACGATGTATATAAAACACTTCTAGTACCAACTTTTTCGTATTTATAAACATGCCACTAAAACCTAGTAAATACATAAGAACTGCCCCAATCAGTCATCTCAGCATATTTAAGGAATATTTTCTTAAAATGGTTCTTGCATATTCTCATTAACGTTTTATGGTTTAGATTCTGTAAGGAAATGGTTCTTGCTTATTCTTAAATTCTGTCCAAACTTTTCCCCTTTCTTCCATTAAAAAAGTGAATAAAATGAGATTCACAATCCAACATTACAATATGACACTAGGATTTCTCAGGAAATGAGGCCATGTAAAGTAGGATTATTTCTCCCGATGCATTTCATATATAAAACACTTCCTAGATTCATCCACAAATGTAGTGCTATATATACCATGCCAGATGTTAAATATATCCCAAAAGAATAGGCAAAGTTCACTGTACGAAATTTTAGCAAAATACTAATGCCTCACAAGTAGACTATCTGATATATTAATAGGTATGGAAGTTTTTTTACCAGGGCCTTATGAACTATGTATGCAGAAATATGCATGATAGATGTTCAAATATGCATAACTTTTTTGTCAGCACATAAGCAAGAGCTCATAGAAAAATAATATAAGCAAGCATGGATATCAATATTGAATGTTAACATATTCTACCCCTCTCTCCTATTACTAGCAAAAATAGTGTGTACCTATCGGGCACGTACCTATCTCCTTTCATCAATCAAAACATTTAATTTATTTACCTCTTGTTGTGTTCTAACGCGCCATTGCCGGGTCCCAAGTCCCGGATGAGAAACGCGGAGGGTTGCGTTAGGCACTCGACAGCCAGCGTAAAACTTGTCGAATCAATCATGACCTCTTGTTGTGTTCTGATACATGCATACAGTATTTTCTCTCTTTTTTCATCAAATGAATCATCTATCAACAAACTTTTGAAGACAAAATTGTTCATACTTACTGTATCCTTATGTCATGTAATATTATGTACTATTGAGATAGCAAGGGACCTCCTATATGATTGATATTAACTAACACTACTAAGAAGGAAGAAGCACTTCCTTGATAATTTTATGATGTCAATACTGAAGAAAGTCCAACAATCATACAACAACAACAGAGCCTCAGCCTTAAACCAGTTAGGGTAAGCTACATGAATCTCTCTTCTCTATTCAGCACTCTGAATGTGATAATTCAAGTGATGGGCAAGTCATGGAATCATAATAAAAGCACTTTGAACAGAACAACTGACGGGTACTTGGTTTACTGTTAATTGAAATAAATATGTAGTATTATCTATATATAGTAAAATCAGTCAATATGGGATAGAATACCACAACAATGGTTTCACAATAATAAAAATAGAACTATCCCTTGAGATAGCACACCCAGCAGGTAGTGAACGACACAAACCCTAGATAGCATAATAGAGAAAATACACTTGCTTTTTTGATGAAATAAAAAAACTACAGAGAAAGAGCGTCTCGCAGAGCTTTCACAATGAAAAAGATTCCAGCAGAAACTTAGCTTAGATTCTCTATTACAGAGATTTCACAATGGAAGATAACCCCTCCCTTCAAGCTTTAAATTTTTATACGTTACTACCATTGCCAATAGCATAATGTTTTCAAAGATAACAAAAACAACCTTGCAATTTGATCATTTTCGACGACGGTGCTGCCTATGGCGGCGAAGTAGGCGTCGGAGCCGCCGCCGCACATGAAGACCTCAGCAGGCAGCGAGGAACAAATAGAGATGCAGATCGGCGCGGCGGACACCTACAATCGCAGCCGTCCTTCTTTCGGAGGTATGCCCAGACGATCGTCGCGGGCGAGGGGGCCGTTTGCGCTGGGGGCCGATGTTGGGGAAGGAGAGTTGGCCGCCGACAGCGAAGATGAGATTTTGATATTCGTTACATTTAGCATGAAATGAATAAAAAAAGGGAAAATTACAAACAGAGCTCTCAGCTTAAAGTATAATATCATATAAGTCTATTATTTTGAGATATTAACATCAATCTCTTTTGAGTTACTATAATTACAAATTATTTTTAATTTATTATTAAAATTTTTAAATTAATAAACTGTTATTTCTCTTTCTCCTCTCTCCTTCTCTTTCTTTCCACTGGTTCTATCTCACGTCGCTGGTAGAGTAGCTGCCACACCTTACCCTCCTCTCTCTCGGTCTATCTACCTCCCACTAGCTCTCTTTCCTGCCAATGGAGCGGCTGTTTATCATTGGAGGGGGATAGGGGAGCCACCTATATCCCTCCACTCCCACTCTAAAACCCAAACTAGAGATAAGAGCAAGTGGGCGGCCCTCCCAGCACCCCTTACTAATGGCCCGATCGCTCCGTTCGTGGCCAGCTGCTCCTTGGTCGGAGAGTGTGCAAACATGAGAGGGAAAGAACCAATGAGTGAGAGTGGATAATTTAGTATTTTTTAAAAATATTAATAATAAAAATTTTTAAATTAAAGCTAGGCTCTTGAGGTTATGAAAACTTTGCAATTATGATCCCAATTAAAATTTGATTTTTATTTTTTTACTAATATACTATAAGGTTATTTTTATTTATTAATTATAAGAAATTTTAGAATATAATTTTGAAATATTAGTATTTATTATTTTTAATTATAAATTTTTAGGGGTTTTTACCCGTATGACTCAAAAATTTTTAATATTTACTTATTAGACACCCTAAAGTTAAATATTACATAACACACACTTATTTATTTTAATTTTACAACCAACACACCCTAGTTAAAAAATCCTTACATTTTATTTAAGTAAACCATACTTAAGTTATGTTTTAACTTAAATAAGGTTCATAGGAATAAAATCTAACCCCTTTTATATCTTAAATTAAATCTAATCATTAAGATGAGCATCTAACGATTAGATTTAAAATATTCTACATAAATAATAGATTTAAATAGTTTTTAACATGTAAGATTTAAGTTAAGGTGCACCGAGAGTTAGATTTTATTCCTATGAACTTTATTTAAGTTAAAACATAACTTAAGTATGATTTACTTAAATAAAATGTAAGGATTTTTTAACTAGGGTGTGTTGGTTGTAAAATTAAAATAAATAAGTGTTGTCATGTAATATTTAACTTCAGGGTGTCTAATAAGTAAATATTGAAGTTTTTTGTGTCATACGGGTAAAAATCTCAAATTTTTAATGCAAAAATAATAAGAGATGTTAGGAATTAAATTTTAATTTTTTTTAAAATTTTTAAATAGAGATAAGAATGAAGAGTTGAAATGGTCCTTTAAAATATGTAAATAATTTAAAATAATTTAAAAACTAACTCACGTAGTATAGCATAACATTTTATGATTTTAAAGACCTAAGTCAAAGTTTTTAAAAACTTAGGACTATTACAACATCCTTCAAATCTAAGAGGCTTGAATACACTCGTTTGATAATTATAGCAAAAGTTCGGACCTTTATATTAAAAAATTTAAAATCAAGGACCTGCATAATATTATACCCTAAACTCAAACATCTCAATGTAATTTACCCAAAAAATATATTTAACATGATTTCTCATATTTATTACATGTTTTTGCTTCTAATCTTCCTATCAAGTTTTTTTTTTGAATTTCCAACTGATCACAATATTTTTAACCTAATTGAAATTTATCGAGGCACTCTCCTAGCCTAATTAGGAGTCGCAACCATTTTATTAATTGTTTTAACATTTGTTAGTATTATGAACTAATACGTATTTAAAAATCTCTATGATATACTATTCATGATTTGTTACACCAACATCTATGATTTGTACAAACCTTTGCTAGTACCAAAGAAAGCTTCTTCTTTTTGGCAGTATAAGGTATATCTGGTCAGATATGTATTAATTAATATACAAAAAGGTTAATAGTAATTAAGTCTCTTTAATTTAAACCTACATATATCCTTCTGGTTTCCAAATTACTAAGTTGATATTCTAGTTTGAAATAATATATAAATATATGTCTTTTGATATTAAAAGGAATCTAACAAGTGAAATTAAGAAGGTGAAGTAAGTGTATTTGATTTGCTCAATAACTGATGTAAATATGGAGGTATCTATACTTGGAACTTAGGTCTTAAAGACTCTTTTTTATTTTGGATCTTCCGCAGTAATTAAAATATTAATCTCCTTAGAAACTCTCATTATATTTCTATTAGCTCACTCATTTTTAGTCTTTTTTCATTAGACCAAATAGGTTGGTATGACTACAGTTGCTACATCATAATCTGTTCCGATGAACTTGTTAAAGATTCATCGTATTGGGACTTACAGAGGTTTCTGGGTAAATCATGTAAAAGACTTATGTAACGTAATTTATCTATGAGCAAATATAATCATATTATCAAGGTAAACACTTCTGGTGGCCTCACCTTATGGCCCACATGGTGTCTTAATGAGACAATCAACTCTTCTCGTGATGACTTTGTGGAAAAGTTCCACAAAGTCGAGATTTATTTTTTAGTTGCTGATTGATCGTTGACTCATATATTTATTTGACTGCTAACATAATTAGTACACATGTAGAGCTCTAATCAACTGATGGCATCTGATATTAACAATAAAAATATTGCTCACTTCAATGATTAAATTAATGTCATCCATTTTATCCACATAAATTGCTATGATTCACTTTTAAATAAATTTTTTGAACAATTTATCTTATGACCATGCTTATTATACTGGTTGATTATTAACTTATGTGTCTATTTCACTACCAACATGTTTAGTTACACATGTAGAGCTCAAATCAACTGATGTCATTTTACATTAGCAACAAAAATATTGCTCACTTCAATAATGAAATTAATAACATCTATCTTATTCACATAATTTACTACGATTTACTTTTAAATAAAATTTTCGATCTATTTCTCTTATGCGTGTGCTTATTATATGCAAGATAATTTTAGTAAACACATCCATAACTGAAAGTGATCATGTTGAGAAGACACAATTTACAAACTTTCTAGTAGTGAATCTTAATTATAATGTTGAACTAAAAATTAGGACCTTTATGGAAGTCATTCATACACAAGGATTTCAAAGTAATTAATCCTTTCATATATATATATGTATATATATATTGAAAGCGTTAATCCTTTCGCATTAATTACTCTATATGCAGCTCATCAAAAAAACAAAAAAAACAAAAAAAATAAAATATATATATATATCCAGTCTCCAGTGTTTGTCCTTATCCAACCCATACTCCCTTTTCAATCTTCCCAGAGAGAGAGAGAGAGAGAGAGATGGCGTCTTCAATCATCTCGCATCTTCTACGATCACTCGTCCTACTCCTCGCGGCGGCGCTGGCTCGGAGTCGATCGGTGGAGACGGTCCAGGGAGAGGCCGATCGGGTCACGGCTCTCCCGGGCCAGCCGCCAGTGAAATTCCGGCATTACGCTGGCTACGTCGGCGTCGGAAGCGGGAAGGAGAAGGCGCTGTTCTACTGGTTCTTTGAGGCCGAGCGCCGGCCCGACGAGAAGCCTCTCGTCCTATGGCTCAACGGAGGTCAGTTCTGGATCTCATCGTCGCCATTTTTTCCAATTCTGCTTTCCGGATTCGAAAAATTTTCTTCTCTCTCCGTTCCGTTTCTCGATCCGAATCAATTCAATTTACCAACGGAAGTTCCTGGGAGTTGAGTGCACTACAGTGGAGTGACTGGTTGTGGAGTCTCACGTGACAGCTCTCGCAGAAGGGGCAAGGAGCTCACGTGATGGATGACGTGGCTCGCTCTGGTTCGCGCGATTCGCTGTACTGTGTGTGGCTCGCGCATCTGAAACGAATTAACTATCCCGGCTAATCTTTTCTCTGGAATTTACCTCCGCGAAAATAAGTTTCAACGGAATCCACCTGATCGGACGTCTGGTAGGATGCCACGTGGACGGCGATTCTGCTGTCATCGTGGCTCCGCGCCGAAAGACCGGTGATGCGAGAGAGAGGCGCACGTTATGAGATGTTTTCCCACTGGCCCACTCTTTTAAGAGGAACACCAATAAAGTAATTTATCGCGATATTACAATAATACCCATGAATCAATAAATCGTAA
Organism: Apostasia shenzhenica; assembly: GCA_002786265.1. NCBI lineage: Eukaryota > Viridiplantae > Streptophyta > Magnoliopsida > Asparagales > Orchidaceae > Apostasia > Apostasia shenzhenica. The sequence continues at coordinate 1,120,852 of KZ451980.1, forward strand.
CAATTATTTTACTTTCCTTCAATTTTCTAATATTGCATAATATTTTAATTCTTTTATTGGTATTAATTATTCGAACGGAAAAGACGCGCAGGGCCAGGTTGCTCTTCCGTAGCATACGGCGAGGCGCAGGAGCTCGGGCCATTTCTGGTACGGAGCAACGGCCCGAACCTCACGCTGAACCCATTCGCCTGGAACAAAGGCAAGCCTTTTCGCATTCCCAAAATTCCCCCATCTTCCTCACCCTTTTACTTTTCTCGCCCTGCAAAAGATTTCTGAGATCCGTTGCGCAACAAACTACTCTGCAGTGGCGAACATTCTCTTCCTTGAAGCTCCGGTGGGGGTGGGTTTCTCCTACACTAATCGAACCTCCGATCTGCGGGAACTCGGAGATCGTATCACTGCCAAGGACTCCTACTCCTTCCTGCTTTCTTGGTTCCGCCGCTTCCCTCAGTTCCGGTCCCACGACTTCTACCTCGCCGGAGAGAGCTATGCCGGTACTTATACAGAAAGAAAGCAGAAAATCTTTAACATTTGGGCGAAGCTAACCATTCTTTTTTCATCACAAGGACACTACGTTCCGCAGCTGGCGGTGGAGATCTACGAGGGAAACAGAGCAGAGAGGAAGAAATCATTCATCAACCTCAAGGGGTTCATGGTGAGAGCAAAATTAATTAGGCTTCAGTTACTGAGCTTTACTTCTTTTGCTTTCTTCTCAAAATCACGAAAAGGTGAATTAAAGAACGAAGAAATCTCGCACGCTTGATGCCCTTTTCTCTTTCAGCCTAATTCCTGTCTTTAAAAAGAGAAGGAAAGCGAAAGGGTTGGCAAAGATTCCTACACGGAATAATTGCGCTAATTGTGTGATGATGCGCGATGCAGATAGGAAATGCGGTGATCAACGACGCGACGGACCAAATGGGGATGGTGGAATACGCGTGGAGCCACGCCATCATCTCCGACGAGCTCCACTCCGCCATCCGAAAGCACTGCGGCACGTTCCAGGAGGACGGCGATCGGGCTGCGGGCCCAGGCTGCTCTCCGGTGCTCAGAGCCTTCCTCCGGGCCTACTCGGATATCGACATCTATAGCATCTATACTCCAGTGTGCCTCTCCTCTCTTGACCGTGCCCGCCGCCGGCGTCCCAAGCTCGTCGCCGCCCCTCGGTTATTTTCCCAAAATGTATATTTATTTGGGTAAATTGCATATAGGTTTCTCAAGTCTTAAAACCTTTTAATGCTGTTTCACAGATTTCCCATAACATGAGCTTTTAAAGTTTTTGCATGTTAGCCTGTTGCATTTTGTTTTTTAAAGAGATCCCCTGCATCTTAATATTTTGATATTTTGTTCAAATTGAATATCACATTCTAAGTGATAAAAGGACTGCATTACAATAAATAGTCAACTCAAGAGTTTAATTGCTATGATTCAAAATTCATATATAAGCATACAAAAGCTCTATACCTCAGAGACCTAAATAAGAACTGTGATTCAAACTTTGTAGATCAATATATTAAAATTTTAAGATCTTAAAATTTTTTATGCAATTTACCTTATTTATTTTTATGAGCTCATCAACCATTATTTACTAATTTGGAGTTTCATGGTGTTGGTATTAGACAATTAGTGGAGTTCCAAGGAGTTTTGGATCAACTCATCCTTGATTTATTTAGAATTATGTGCATTTGAGTGGAGTGGACTTGAAATTGAATCACTTTGAGTCCACTCAAATTCTAATTTGAGCTGATCTAAAATCCTATTTTCTAATAAAGTCTCAACCCATCAAATTGAAGTTTTTTTTATATATCACTTCATCAATAATATCATTTAATTATATATATATATATATATAGATATGACATAAAACTTGACTTAAATTTATTCATGTTGTTTTTTTTATTATGTTTTTGGGTGAACTGTAGTTTGTACTTTGTATAATCATTAGGTTGGATATTTTGTATTCTGAAAATTAGAGCTCACATTTTACTTTAAAATTTTGAATTTTGATAAGTTCGTATAAAGTGTAAGGTTTTTATTTTAAAGATTCAAAGTATGAATACTTTGAAGTTGTAAATTTGAGTTTACTCCTGTGATTTATGAATAGTATTTAAGTAGTATATATATGGATCAATGTAGGAGCTGTGGCATGGATTAATGAGCAGGGTGGCAGCCGGCTACGATCCATGCACGGAGGATTACGTGGAGAAATACTTCAACAGAGAAGATGTTCAAATAGCTCTTCACGCTAATGTCACGCGGCTTTCTTATCAATACTCCTCATGCAGGTAACTTCAATCTTTTTTTCTTATGTATCAAACAGTAACTGCAGTAGATACGGAGCTGCTGCAGGCATTTAATTATGCATGTAAATTGTTTATAATCAAATGAGATGATTAAGTACCGACCAGTTTGACCTGAAAATGATCCATTGACTTGGGTTCAAGATTCAATCGGTCTCGTTCTAATTAATTACTGAATCCAGTTAAGGGGGTGGATCTCATGACGGTTCTGCTCTTATAGTCATAGAAGTTGGATTAATAATTGGGTGCAACCGATTTAGAACTAGTGACCGAGAACCAATTCACAGATCCAGTTAACCAGTTGGGGCTGGATGCGATTAGAATTGGAATTCATACGAGACTTAATTATTCATGAAGGGAATCAGAGGCATCCCTCTTCATGAATATGCATGGCTGGCTCATTAATTTAGCCCATGCATTTACTTCATTCTGTCTGGTTGCTGTCCGCCCTTGCTGTCATGGAGCCCATGGAATTCCTTTCTGGATTTCTCTCTCTCTCTCTCTCTATGATTCTGGATTCATCTAGCAATGATGCTGTCTGAATATTTCCCGCTATTAATTCTTCCACTTGCAAACCTGTCAGATATACCAATTAATTGCAGTCCCCTCAGTGAGTTTTTTTTTTCCAGCAAAGCCTTAACAAATGGGTTGCCTTCTTGCTGTACATTTTAAGAAGTTAGCCTATTTGCTGCTCTTCATTTGGCCAGCAGCATCACGTTTTAAACAACTTAAACTTTTTACCAGCTTAAGAGCGTTTGTTTTAACGATATCTTAATGTTAACTTTTGAGTGATAATTTCATAATTTTTTATAAAGTAACTTAAATAGCACGTTATTAAACTAAATAATTATGATCTTCAGATAGCATAACATAATATTGAGAAAATGCTCCACTAAATCTGATTATGATCTGAACCGTAATGACATGTTAGATATGTAAGCTCTTCAGCCAAAAATGCACGAATATATGATGAAAATTAGATAACTTTGGAGTTGAGCAAACTAAAAGCAACTTAGGCGCTTTAAGCTGTGAAGCACAGTTTAGTATATTTCCAATTAAACTGCTTATTCCCTTTCAACTGCTTAAAAATAGAGCTTAAAATGCTAGCTACAACACTATTTCATTCATTATTGCTGTTCTGTCATGAAGTTTCCACCAAATTAATACTTAAAAACCTTAAATGGTTAGGGGTCAATTAATATCTATTAGGATTAATACTTAAAAGTTTTTTTTATTGTATGAAATTACTCTTATATATTATATATAAAACAATAACAACAACCAAACCTTAATCCCACTAGGTAGGGTCAGCTACATGAATTCTTTATTTTCTATTAATTAACAAAGTCTTATCTAGGTTTAAATGAGTAAGATCATTCATTATAGTTTTTTTCATGTCTTTTTTGGTTTTCCTCTTCCTCCTTGCATAAGTAAAGTTCAATAACTTGATTTTCTTAATTGAAGTTTCAATCGGCCTACAATTTACATGTCTGAACCATCTAAGTCGACTTTCTTTAAGTTTATCCTTAATTGGTGCAACTAAAACTTTCTCGCGAATATACTCATTTCTCATTTTAGTTTTTTGTGTATATTCATATTCACCTTAGCATTTTCATTTCTGCAATGATTATTTCATTTATATATTTTCTCTTTATTGGCCAGCATTCAGTACCATATATCATCTCTAGTTTTATTACATTTTTATAAAATTTATCTTTAAGTCTGAATAAAATTTTTCTATTGCACAATACACCAGAAGCATTTCTTCATTTTACTTATTCTGTTTTGATTCTACTAATAATGTTTTATCTATTTCACTATCATTTTATATGATTGACTTTTCTTGATAATTTAATCACTAATTGTCATATACCAATATAAGTGCTTATTTGTTGACTAAATATGTACTTCATATATTTAGTTTTTAATTTACTGAGACAAAAACTTTTAGGTTCTAAAGTATTCCTTCAAGCTTGAGTTTTACGTTGAATCCTCTTTAATTTTATCAATAAGGATAGTATTATCTCCGAAGAGCATACACCAAGACACATCATCTTATATATGTTCAGTCAGGACTTCTATAATCAAAGCAAAAAGATACGAACTTAAAATTGACATTTAGTGTAATCCAACTGTAATAGAAAAATTCACATTTCTCTTGACTTTCATTATGTAATCCTTCAAGTTCTTATTTAAAATTATACCAATTTCATTCTTATTTTTATATATTATATATATCATACATAAATTTTAGGGCAAATTACTTCCAGGTCCCTGAGTTTAAGGGTTATTATCACACAGGTCCACATTTTTAAAATTATAACATCAGGGTCCCTAGATTTTCAAAAATTATCATTTGTGTCTTTTTTTTATTTTTTTTTTATTATCTAAAAATATTAAAATTTTTACCATTATACCCTTACCCCTCCCTCTCCCCACCAGAATATCTGGTAGCTGCGCCCGCTCCGGCGGCCCCGGCTGCCCTCGCCGGCCTGCCCCCGCGGTTGCGGGTGACCGGCCCTGTGGCCTGCCCCGGATCTGGTGGAGAGAGGGAGGGTAAGGATATAATGGTAATTTTAATATTTTTTAATAATAAAAAAATAAAAAAAAAACAGATAAATTTTTGAAAATCTAAGAACCCCGATGTTATAATTTTAAAAATGTGGATCTGTGTGATAATAACCCTTACGCTCAGGGACCTGAGTGTAATTTGCCCTAAATTTTAACACTTTTTTTACATCTTGCATATATAAATTTCAAATTTTATGCGACACATCTCTAGCCGCACATTGTTGGATTCGAGTTAGAAAGTGGCTAACAACTTGTACACGCAAAAATTAGAAACTTCACACAAGAATTAGGATTTCAATTTTGCCGAAATAGGGAGATATTAATCGTCCATATTGCTTATATATGAAAAGTGACATCCATTAGGAAATGTTAATGCTATTTTAGTGAACTTGTGCCAAATCCATCCTAGCTCGAAGATTGCATTGAGTCAACAAAACCTCATTTGTCCGATTAACCTCTTGTCCTAATTTTCTAATGTCATGATGTTTGCGTCACATTTTTCACATCTTACATAAATTTCAACGTATAATAAAAATAGGAACATTTACATGGTGGACACAGAAATTAAGCTAATTTATGGATTTCATCATAAATCTCAAAATATTACAGATATCACATTTAAAATAGTTATTTTTTCATTTTTCACATCCTGTAGTAAATTTTATTAGAAAATTTAATTATAGTTAAATCTCAGAAAGGTCTGATGCTCGCTCGTAATGCTCGTGTAAGAAGAAGATGCAAATAGCAGATGATGCTTGCGTGAATACGTTGTCGCCTCGTGTGAATATACTGCCGCCGGAATCAATGCAGCTCCGCGATGCCCTAACATGAAGGTCGATTGTTAAACGATGCGATCAATGGCTGAGATTTTATTGAAATTTAACTATGGTTAAATCTTCTGATAGAATTTACCGCAGGATATGAAAAACGAAAAAATAGCTGTTTTAAATGTGATATCTGTAATATTTTGAGATTTATGATGAAATCCGTAAATTAACTTAATTTTTATGTCCACCATGTAAATGTCCCATAAAAATATTACACTTATTTCATACATAAATTTAATATTATTTAAAATTAATTTTATTTTAAATTTTATATAAATTTTAACATGAAAATTAGTTCTATTTCACATCCTATACATAATATCTCAAAATAAAATTAAATATTTTACAAATTTCAGTACAGAAATCATAGATTAATTTTAATTTTATTAAAATTATTCTAACAAAACAAAGAAACTTTTACTAGGATTGAAGTTGAGCGTCTGAAATTTATTGCATCTCATAGCAGAATCTCTTAAGCTTACTTCCATATAATCTTCTAAACTATTTCAATTTGGATACAGCGAGGTGATCGAAAAGTGGAATGACTCCCCAGCTACAGTTCTTCCGATTCTTCATAAACTCATGAACGCTGGTCTCCGCATATGGGTTTACAGGTACTTTAGCTCAAATGATCTTGCTATGTATTCTTAATAATCGATCAATAAATTAATCAATCATCGTTTAAAGCTTTAGTTTATCGAATTATTGAGTGGAATAGCACTTAATCTACCGAATAATTCAATAAATATTTAAGACCCTAACTATTGGAACTGCATAGTATTTTTTAATTAATTTTTTTTTTGTGAATAATTATTATAAGAGGAAATAACACTCAAGATTTTAACTATCCTTCGAGATTTTATTTATGTATATGTGTTTCTGTAATTTTCAACATTACCGTAGTTAAACTAAGGTACGTAATCTAATTCGAACACTCATAGTGTTGATCGGTGATGACAATGGGTAATGCCCAGTGGTTGGTGGCAGTCGGCATAGTCGTTGACAGTGGCCGACGACATGGTTGTATGTCGTGAGTTGTGACTGATTAATAGTGGCAATTGACGTATAGTGGCCAGATTACAATAATAGGATAATGTGCTACTGACAAAGATGATGCCTCATTTTTGGCAACTCCAACTCTATTGTTTATCTGTAAAGTTTAATTTAACAAGGATAAAATTAAATTTGGATAGAAATAATTTTTTAGCGTAAATTAAAAATGATGTGAAATAAAATTAATTATTATGTTGGGATATGTGAGGGATGTGATATAAAGTTAATTATTATATTGAAATATGCGAGGGATGTGATATAAATTTGTTATTATTTTAGTAATGTGTGTACGATGTGAAATAAAGTTAATTTTTAATATTAAATTTTATGTGTGATGTGATATGTTTAGTTAAAATTAAATTAAGTTAATTTTTAACTGCCAAATAAACGGAGTTTTAGGGTTTAAGATTTAAGAAATATTTAATTTATATTTTATTTATTCTTAATAAAAGTTTATAGAGTTATGTGCATGTAATTTGTATTAGTTATAAATATTATTTATCTTTAAGAGAATGAAAAATTAAAAAAAAAACAAGAGGTTTATATATATGTGAATGATCAGCGGAGACACAGACGGTAGGGTTCCGGTGACGTCGACGCGGTACAGCATCAAGGAGATGCGGCTGAAGGCGAAGGTGGAGGTGGAGGAGAAGGCGAGGAAGATGGAGTGGTGGGGAGGGTGGAGAGCGTGGTACTACGAGGAGCAGGTGGCAGGGTGGTTCGTCGAGTATGAAGAAGGCTTGACGTTGGCGACGGTGAGGGGGGCGGGCCACCAGGTGCCGGTCTTCGCTCCCGACCGCTCACTCGCCCTCCTCTCCCACTTCCTCCATGGCCGGACTTTGCCCACCGGCCGGTTCTCGCGCTCCTGAAACTGTCAGTTTAACTCTCTTTTTTAAAATATTTTGTCTTGTGATCCCATTCATATGCATGCTTCTTCATCTTCTTCATTTTATCAAACCCTAGTTTTTAAATTGACTGCACTCTAATCAGCAGTACCACCTTCAACATTTCGATTAATTGTTCCACCATCCCCTTTTTCTCTCTCATCTCTGTTTTTCTCGAGAAATTTTTGCGTGCACCGGTGCACGGTGCACAAGCCCAATTAGCGCACGACACATCAGCACTCATGACCACTTTCATCCACGTGTCGTGTGTTAATTGGGCTTGTGCACCGTGCACCGGTGCACGCAAAAATTTCTCCTGTTTCTCAGGCTTTTCTTTCTTGCAGCATAGTTGGAGTACATATATTATTATAACTTACGAACTAGGAGTTTTAAGTTATAACCATACTATCGTATTAATTTTTAGGTGACGTAGGGGAAACTGTGGTATCGAGCGTGAAATTAAGAAAAAAAAAGTTAGAACAAATTGTGTTTGAGTTACTCGGAGCTAGTGTGATTTGATTAGTAGTAAATTTATTAGGTTAGCATGAATTTATTGTTTGATTATTAGGGTTAGAGAGAAAATTGTTTAATTTGAAAGAGATAATTCGGTTATTTATAACCTTGATTAGAGGGGAGATTTATGCCTCAATACGTGTTTGATGAGTTTAATTAACGAGATTAACTTAACTGCACTAACTTGTGGTAGGCCAAATAGATCCTATGATTCATTTGCTTTTTGTGCCATGACAATCTTTGGTGATAGTCTAGTTAGTTTTATTTGGTTAATCAAAGTTTTAATTAAAAATATTCATTATTTTTTTAAAATTACTTTTTACATCTAAATAAATTTATATCAAAATTTTAGATAAATTTTAATTTTAAAAATTAATTGTTATTAAAAAAATCTTAAAATTATTTTTTTTTAACATCTTTTGAAACTCTTAATACTAAAATAATCATATTTTATATGGCATATAAATGTTAATAATATATATACCTGACTTCCAATGAATTTGATTCCGTGACCTGATGGTTATCCGCTCTTAAAAGTTTGATTCGAGCTTTTTTTTTCTAACTAAAAAAAAGAAATTATAAAAAAAAATATTTTAATATTAAAAAATATGTAAAATGTGAAATATTTTTAATTTTAAAATTCATATATATATATATATATTAGATGTGAAAAAAAATAATTTTCATATATAAAATTTATATTAAATAAAAAAAAATAACTTGAAACAAATGAGACCTTAAAAAAATAACTTTTAATATTACTCGCATATTACCCTCATCACAATTTAAACTACATATAAGGAGACATATATGAATATAACTTGTGCGTAAATACCCCATCTTGTTATTGTTGAACAAGTAGTAAATTTAACAGTTAATGATTTATGCATAATTTCATATAGTATGCATTGCTGAATAATTCAACAAGTCCTAAATGTCTAACTCAAAACTCTAATCCATTATCCATATGAATAAAGTTTGGACTAAAAAACACAAATAATTTTAAATCATTGTATAAAATACTCTAATGATCAAAAAGCATAAACATGAGTTTACTAAAAGCATATAGAAATATTTCAAATGTTGAACATTTTGCGCGCGTGCGCACGCACGCAGATATATAAATATACACACACATTGTTCTATTAGAGTATCACTGGATGTTGCCACGACTCACCCTAAAGATAATGCAATAAAAAATCATCACATTATACCGAAAATCGCCCTCAACAAGTACATGGACTAAAAGTAACATTGAAAAGGAGATTGTAAAAATGGTTTGTAAGATGAAAGCATGGTAAGGATCATACAAGTGAGATTTAGCACAGAATGAACATGAGCAATAAAGAGAAACCAGTCT